>VZTZ01033557.1:225702-620934 GCA_013400955.1 Drymodes brunneopygia
AGGCCGCGCGGCTCTGGGGTGGCAGCGGTACCGGAGCATCACCCCTGTACGCGAGTTTGTGGCAACTTCTCCCCCCGCCGGCGCGGAGGGTGGCTGTGCGGGGACACGGGACACGCACGCACACGGCGCGGGGGCCGCTGCCCGGCGGCATCTCGGCTGTCGCTGCCCGGCGGCTCCGGCGCTCCCGGTGGGGTTGGGTGCCGGCCGCGGGCGGCTCGGCGGAGTTCGCGCCGCTCAGGGGCTTCTCCATCGCCCCCTCGGGTGAGGGGCACCCCCGGCCCGGCCCTGTCTGACCCGCGGCACGGGAGGGTCCCTCGGAGCGGCGCGGGGGATGCGGAATCCCGTGGGAGTCCTTTGCCATCCCTGCACCCAGAGGTGGGGATGTGTCGGGATCACCGGGGTACCCCCTTGCCGCGCCCTCCGGCAGCGGTCGGGTGTGCGGTGCCGGCTCTGCCGTTGTTCGTGTGGCTTGTGTGCGTGTTCCATAGTCCGGGGAAATCCGAGACAGGCGGAGAGCGAGATGAAATAAACTCACTTTGTGGTTCCACTGCGTCGGTTTCGTGTAGTTTTCCAGAGCAAGTGTCGAGTGAGAAAGAATTGGACGTCTTAAATAAGAAGCAGTGGGCACAGCAGATGACAAGAAAAGGTTATTACTACTTTTGCAATTCACATTGAGAATTTGCTTTGGTATCATCAAGCAGAAAATTCAGCAATTTGATTGGAGTTGATAGTGGAGCCAAGCTGAGAGATCCATGAGTTTTAATCTTCACTAGCCAGTAATGGGAATAATTCCTGGTCTGAAAAAGCTGTACTTTTCTCTACAATCAAAAGCTTGATTTTTAGTGTATAGGAATGAGGTACCACATACATAGATGATGGATTCTGGGGTAAAACTATGTAAGCGTATTGTTAGTTACGTCTTTCCCTGTGTTAGTCAGAAACCTCTCTGCTAAACACAAGTGGCAGGATGCCCTGAGTGAAGGAGTTAATGGTCTTGGGTGCTGTGGAGACAGGGGTGTTCCCTGGGGAGATGCTGCTGCAGGGGACAGACCTCAAGTAAGGCTGCATGCAGCGGTTGGTGACAAAGGAGAAGGTGAGGGAAGGGAAGGAGAAAGGGAAAGCCGAGGTTAGTAGTGTTGTGCTGGTCTGGATTGTGCAGAATGGCTTTGTATCCCCTTTGTGAAATTAGAGGTGTTAAAGTAACAAGGTACTATTATGACAGATATCTGATACTGCCTGCAAGAGCATGCAAGACTAAAGAGAACCAAATGCTTGTGTTTTGCAGAATAAACTTGTGACTGTAACATTGTTTAGCCTTGTTTAGCTGTATCCTGTGTACTGTTGGGGTCTGGCCTTAGAGAGCAGGTGGGAATGGCTGTGTGCTGTGGGGAACCAGGGCTGCCTGGAGCAGGGATGATCCCTGGGCCTCTCACTTACCTGTTGCAGCAGAACCCAAGCCTGGAGCAAGGGGAGCCTGTGCTCGTCCCTGTTCTTGAAAGGGAGCCACAAGCACCAAAGTCCTCAGCAATGGCCACTAACTTTGTGCAAATCTACTTCAGTTGCCTCTGTATGGAGTCTCCAGGCATCCTGAGCTGATCAAAATGCTGAGTGCCTGTAAATGCTCTTTTTGCCAACAGGAGTTTCTGGGGAAGTACTTGAATTACTGTTGGTGCTCTAAAAAATAAAGAAATCAGGGGAACTCCAAATTGCAGAATTAAATGATGCTTTGGACTTGTGCCAGCTCCTGAAATGGGGAGACAGCCTTGGAAAAGTAACAGGAAGCCCATAATAATTCTGTTTTCACATAAGGGACTAAATATCAGTGTAGTGAATTGTGGACAAAATGAATACAGTGAGGGGAATGATGCTGGGGTAACTAGGATGAGATCCTGTAGCTGAAAGCTTAATCCTAATCCATATATATATGAGCTAGAGTTACATGGACAATAGACTATCTAATATCCCCAACCCCTCTGAAATTTATTTCTCCAGAAAACCCTTGCAGCCTGGTTCTTTCAAGTAGTTTGATCTCACCTTGACATGTTGTGAATCATCAGCCTGGCCAGAACTGCTGGCAGCGCTGCCTGGCCCCCCAAGGAGAGCTTGTGCAAATGCATCTTTTTTTTCTTTCTTCCTCCCCCTCAGCATCTTAATTTAGTTTCAGGTGTCCCATGTTGCTCTCTTTGTCCCAGGCTCCTTCTATCCTGGCGCATAACTGCTGTGAAACAAATGTTAGTGCAATGAGGGTGTTGAAGGGGGGCCCTCTGCTTGTCCCTGGCATCAACAGCTCTCTCTATGGCTGACAGGCAAGTGTTGTGAGGGCTCTGGGTGTGGGATTTAGGTTGTGGCAGGGTGGTTACTGGGTAGAGTAGATAACGTCTTATAGTCGGTCTCTATTATTCTGGGATTACAGGTTATGCCAAGTCACTACTGTAGGATTTTTAGGGGATGTATAATGGCAGAGGCAGCCCTGTCTTTTACATCCGGCTGATGTTTGGGTGCAGGAAGTGTGGAGCTGGCCCAGCTTTCTTGATGTTCTAATGTGTGCATGGTATGTGGCTTTGTTTTGACCCAGATATCTTGTGTCAATACCCAGCTGTGGGGAAGTGCAGGTCTGTTGTTAGTCCGTGGTGTAGCCCTGTACTAAGTAAAATGGCAAAGCAAATATTTTCATCTCTCAGAATATTTCTTTTGGCCTGGTTCAGTAAGGGAAAGTATGAACTGCCTTTGGAAGTGGATGCCTGTTGGTATGGGTCAGTCCTGCCCTCAGTGCTAAGGCAAGCTGTGTATGTTGAACTTAAATGGCAGCGACCATTGCAGTGTGAAGGCTCCTGTCACGTTCTGACAAACTGTGCCATGGTTCTCTATTGCTCATGGACCTCCTTTCCCAGTCCCACACAAGACTGCACATTCTTGGTCTGATGCCGTTCACGCAAAATTGATTTCTGTTCCAGAGGTGCTCAGTCCTGTCAAGTTTCAAAGTTTGTGCTGAAGTTTTTGGCATCAACTGGATGGGTACAATTCCAGTAGTGAGGTCAGCAGCAAAGCTCACGCATACGCAATAGGAATGAAGTGTCTTCAGCAGCTGGGTTACAGAACACAGTGAGCTGGGGCATGAACTGGACTTATCCCCACTGCTGTTGTGGCATTTGCTGCTGAAAGCTTCATCTGCTGCTAAAATGTGCCCCCCTTCCCAGAGCCTTGGTTTCTGGCTTTGCTGGAATAAGCTGTGATTGCTTGTTTTTTGATTTGGGTTTGTTTTTTGCTTTGTTTTGTTTTGGGTTTTTTTTTGTCAGGCTGTTCTCTACTTCCCTCTGTTGGAAGCTTTTCCTGTTATGCTGCTGCTTAGCGAAGAAGACTCTCTGTTTCTGGAAGATATGTAGAATTGAATTAAATGGATTAGAAGAGTAAGCTACAAAAATGTAGATATTGAGGTTTCCTCTTGAAAATATAATACAATGAAGCCTGCTTTTTGTTTTGCTGTTCTTTTCCTTTCACTTTTTATGATTCTTTCACCTATAGCAACATTGTTTTGTCTGTTTTCTCCAAAGTTAGTGGGACAGGCAGTTACATGCGAAATCATACATCTGGGATGTTGCACGAATATACCACAGGGATCAGTGAGTCTCTGATGTGGTAAGAAGATCATGATTTTGCAGGTAATACAGGATTAGCATTACTCACACTTAATGTAAGAGAGATGATCTGGGATTGTGTCTGTTTGGGAGACTTTTTTGCTTCTAATTTCTGTGGCGACATTCCAGGCTTGTGTTCAGTAAAGTGCAGGTGAGCATACAGAACATGTGTGTGCCTCCCAGTCTTCTGTGGAGCAGCAACCAAGGTGACTTCAAGTATTTAAAGATCATTCTCCCTGCTGTGAATGTGGAGACTCCAGTCTGGTACTCATTGTACCTGCCTGATCTGGTTTTCACTGCTGTGTTTGCAGCAGACCTTATCAATGGTTATAAGCAGTGTGCACTTATTTGTGGCTTGATGTTTGTGGCAGTGGCATTTGTTGAAATGATACCGAAAATTTTGCAAAGCCTTTCTTTGAAACTATTTCCAAATGCACCCTCTCTGCCTGTTTCAGCAGCCTTTGGCAGCACAGCTGGGATTTTGGAACTGATAGTCTCAGTGATGCTCCCGTGAGGACTCTGAAGTGGTGTTTGAAAACAAGCAAGGTGTTCTCACAGTTTTGTGTGCCTGCCTGAGAGGTGGCTGCTATTTGCTTTGTAACCTAAATTTTCCTGGAAGCTTGATGCCAGACATTGTTTCTAGATAATAAATCCCTGTGGGTGCATAGTTTCCGAGGTCGTGCTGTTTATGAGCCCTGTTTATAAGTTTCCCTGCTTCTCTTGACACGTGTGGGTAATAGGGATCACCGTGTTCAAAGAGCTTTTTTCCTAGAGCAGAGGTGCAGCAGTGCTGGTGCTGCCCAGCCTCATGCTGTGTTGCCAGGCGTCCCTGAGCTGAGCCATGCTCGTGAGCCCTCCTTTTGGGGAAGGTTTCACTCTGCTTCTTTGGGTGGTCCAGGGAGTGGGCTCACATGAGTGGGGAGCAGACAGAGGTGCTGTGTCATGGAGCTTTGGGCTGGACACTGCTTGGCTTGATACAGGTGTGGAGATAGCCAAGTGTTCACAACGGGACTTCAGTGATTCTCTGTCTGCTCATCTGGAAGTTCAGTATTCTTATTGAAACCCATGATTTGGGGCCCTTTTTGGGCAAGGATTTAATAATGGATGGCTGTAGTATATTCTCATATTGTTAGAATTTATTTCTCTAATAAAGTGAAGTTCCACTTCTCTCCTAATGTGCTGTGAAATACTGTGCAGAAGAGCTGCGGGTGGGCAAGATGAGATGAAGTGAAGCGGGTGATGAAGGACAGGATGCTTTAAGTCCTTTACGGGGGGAAGTTTGATTTCCTGAACCCCAGGGCTTAATTCTACCATCATGTAGCTTGTGCAGCTCCTCTGAAGTCCATGACAAATAAGATTGTGTAAGGTTGCTTTACCACAGTCTTTGTGCTGGTGTAATGCACTTCTGCATCATTACGATACAGCAGTAAAACAACAGTGTAACTATCAATGGAAGTGAAAAAAGTGAAAGCAGCAGTATTGGGGTGTTGCTGCTCACCTTCAGGCTGGCTATGAGCACTGTTTTCCAAGGCTTCATAAACATATTGCTTGCTTTACAGGAATTTGTTAACATACCTGTAACCTTGCATCTTTAATCTTCTTTTATAGTTTTAAATTTTGTGATAGTAGACTCTGTTGCTAAATTCATGTATATGACATGCATCCACTACCACTAGCATACACATCAAATGCCTTTCCCATATCAGGAGCATTGAAAAGATCTTCCACTAAAGAGAAGTCAGCTCTGGGTAGTCTTACACTTGTGGTGGCTTCGAGTTGATCGAGGCCACTGTGGTTTGGTGACAAACGTTTTCATGTGTTCACATGTAATGTGGTTTTAGGTGCTATTGGTGCTTTCAAAGTGAGCTTCTAATCCTTTTCAGTGTTCACATGCGTATTTGTGTTAAAAATACAGCATACAGCCAGTTGAAACAATAGTTTTCCAATTTTTACAAGCATATGGAAAACCTTTCTAAACCAAACACAAGTGAGTTGTAAGCACACAAACAGCTGTCTAGGCAGAAACTGCTGCAAGACATGTATAGCAGGACTGATACTACTACTGAACTCTGGTTTCATTAAATATTATGTCAGAAGGAAAAAGTGAAAAGTATTTGAAATTTAAGCCTGAGTCATGTGGCTGCAAACATCTGAAGTCTTACAGCCCGGTGTTGTGGCACTATATAGCTTCAGGATATCTTTCAAGGCATCAGAGGTTTTGCACTAGTTTGCTGCTATGACTTTACAGCAGTCAGGAATCTTTAAAACAAAGCCCCGTGATTCCAACAGGCTCATCTGGCACCACTTAACTCAGGCAGTTCCTTTTTTTCTACATTATTCATTCTGTGTAGAAAATGAATGGCTCTGGAAGAATGTTAATTTTGGGAAGCATTCTATGACCAAAAGAAAATCAAAATCAGTGAGCGCCTTGTGGAAAGCCCCCTGGGAAATGATCTTCAGGGTTCATTTATAGTGTACTACTGGTTTCTGTTTATGAAACTGCCAGCCTGTTTGATGACCAAGAAAAAAAAAATTAAGCAGCGATTCCTGTGAAGAAAGGCAAACTAAAGCTTTCAGTCTAAGTAGTTCAGAATTTTAAGTGCCTGTTTCAGATTTTCTGCGTCCCTGGTGCCATCCAGCAGGACAGTGAGCAGTGCTGTGGCCAGATGTTACTGTTTCCTTCCAGGCAGGCATGGCTGTGTTCTCAGCAGACACGCCTTGGGTTGATGCTGAGGTGTTGGGCTAAGTGTCCTCACCCTTACAGCACTGCTGTGCTTGTGATGTGGCTCTGTGCAGGGAAGAGGAGAGTCTGATTACCCAGAGACAGGTAAATGTGTAGCTGAAAAGTCCCTTTCAACAATGTTCAGTACTTACAATATTTTTTTTCCCTGTAGTTCTTTAATATATTGAACTTATTTGCACTTCAGATAGTAGCTGGAAAAGTTACAGGTGACAGTGTTAAGTCTTCTGAGCTGTTTCTGAGTAAGTGCATCAGAGCTCTTTGACCAAAGATGTTAAATGCAGGTGATTGTACAAGTGTCCTGAGAAGACCTAATACAACATTTCATGATTTGTTTTTCTTGCTGAAATACTGAAAATATGGAGTGGCAAATATAAATATTTGCACAGAATCTGAAGGAAAAATAAAAAGTCGTGTATTGCCAGTATTTAATATTCTTTTAATGATGTTGCTTCAACAAGATTATACATAGCCTCAGAATGACTTAAGTTGGTCTCGTTGCACTGACACCTGGGCAGTTCGGTGACGACTTCTGGAGTGTTGGTCTTTGAAAAACCTCCATACTTGTTTTCATTGGGACCATTTAAATAAATGTCTCTTCCACAGATTAATGGCTGGTTTTGCTTCCAGGCAATGTGAGCAGGAACATTTCTATCCTGAGTTGCTGCTGGTGAGTTTTACTGATGGAGCTATGCTGTGAGCACACTGCTGCTGGGTTTGGGATAGCACTGGGGCAGTCAGAGTCCTTACACCATCACCCTTTGTGGCCTTGGGTCTGTGTTATGCCAGACAATTTTCAAGTGTCTCTCCAGATATATTTGATGGGAGCTGCCAAGAACACTGAGAGCAGACAGAAATGTAATTAACTGTCCTAAAGCTCGGATTTGTGGCCACCTCTTTCTTCCCATGCCAAGCTCCCTCTGGGTTTGAGAGATGGTTATTCCATACATCTCATGTGAAGCTTGCAGAACGACCCTGAAGTAAGTTTACAATTCTTCAGCTGGCTGTATTCCGCTTTGGTTAGGGCCAGTCTTTTCCAGAGAGTGTTTTACCTGATGGACTGTACTCTTGTGAAAACTCACCCACTCACTGAGTGTCTGGAGAGGAGAACTGATGTTTAGTCTGGTCCCGCTGGTGAAGTAGCTGCTCTGAAGATCTTGCAGTGGGAGCTGATCCAGACTTCACTGGGGTCAGTACCAACCTTTAGCCAGGTAACTCAAGAGCAGGGCAGGAAACCGATCCATTGGACTGTTACAGGAGATCCAGAGGCTTTGTATAATCTCATTTAAAATGAACAATTCTCTCTGCTATGGAGCTTTCTGAGGAATTCTGCTGGCTGGAAGGCAGCATAAGAGGAGTTTGGGGTCTGTGAAGGAGCTTCATGGTGATAGTGGCAGCATCAAATACATCATCTGAACCTGCAAATTTCTAGCTCTCCTCTCCCTCCCTGAGCCTGGGTGTTGAGGGACAGGAGGGAGGGTTGGATGCAACATTTCCTTCTCTGAATGGCTACAGGGAGAGGCTCTCCAGAGCAAGTCTCAGCTGCTGTGTGGTGTTCCTGTAGCTGGGGACCGGCTTTCCTGCTGTCAGGATTAATCTGTGCTTTCTGAACTGATCACGGTGACGCTGACCTGAAAATGGTAGTTTCTTGGGGAGAGAAATCACCCTTCCCTCCTTCTCTGTCATTCTGCTTAAGAAAAACAGGCAAACCAAATTTTTGTTATTATTCATCAAAACTGTCCCATCCAAATTAGTATGCTGAACTTGGTTTCTGGTGTCTTGTTAAGGAATTTTGTCCTTGGTTTTCTAGTAATCCCTTCTGCTGGCGAGAGGAGCACTGTGAGTTGTGTTATGGTGTGCTGGTTGTTCTGGCTTTGGCTCTGAGCTGGTGAGTGAAATGACAAGCAGCAAAATAGTTAGGAAAAAAAAAATACATCAGACTTCAAAAACAGGGTTTTAATCCTTTTTCCCCTCATTTGAGGCTATTTATTTAACTGAACCTTTTGCCCAATTTTAGCTTTTCCATATGGAATTTATTATGTTTTTGTAGTTTTTGACCAGAAAAGTACCTTTTGGAACTTAAGCAAACACCAGTTGGCAGCTCCCTGAGCTGCCTGGTTGTCAGGGCATAGTGTGAACCTCTGTCCCAGATCACTGCAGAGTGTGTCAGCAGAAGACCACAGTGAATTTTTTTTCATCTTTCAGAAATTTGTCAGCTTAAGCATTTTTCTTTTTTCCCTAGTCCATGGGAATTTTCTGTGCCTGACTATAAATTTGAATCAGAAAATGTAGAAGCTTGAATCCTGTCCCAGTGCTTTTAAGAAGGAGCCTGTACAGCACAGATCTGTACAGGCTTCAGTTTTCACAGCTGTGCTCTGTTGTTTGGATTAGAATTAGAAGGAAGGATATTTTGAAAATTTTATGTCGGCCCTCTTGATAGTGTGGCTGAAAGGGCCTATTGAGCTTGGTACTGTGTGTTTGAGAAAATCCTGGTAGTAAAGACAGCTTTGGTGCCTCCCGCTAAAATGAACTGCTGCAGGGATGTGCTGTGCTGCTAAAGAGTGCTGGGTGCTTGCTTTTTGTGGTAGGTAATGAAGAAAAAAAACCCAATTCTGAGACACTCGAAGCCCCAAGATCTTTGGCCAAGGGCAAGGTGTAGGGGCTGGCGAGGCCTTGGGCTGAGTTCAGGTTCACCCTTGCTGAGCTGGGCTGCCCTGGGAACTGTAGATCTGTGGCCCTGGCTCCCCTCAGGCTGTGCTGTGCTGCCATCAGCAATGCTGCCTGTTGGGATGATAGGGGAAGTGGAACCCTCTCTGTCATATTGTTGTTGATGGAGCATCAGTGCTGAAGGCTGTGGAAGGGATGTTATTTTCTATGAGATTGGACAGTTCACTTTGATAAAAGAGTGTTAAATCACTCAGATTTAGGCATGCAGCCTTATCTCGGTGCATAGGAATAGGCCTTTGAATCCATTAACTTTTATCTTGCCATTTGAGATGGCAAGGTAACTTTTCCATGGTTTATAAGGAATGTTAGGAAGTGTTTGTTTGTAACTGAATTTTGTTTTGATCTGGTGTTCAGAGGCTCTTTTTTCATTAAAGAGCCTGAAGCTTGGTGCTGGGACATGTAACATTTTCAAAGGGCAATGGTTTAATCTTGTACCTCTAAAATACTGAGTTGAACAATTTGAATGGTTACAGAAGCACAGGCAGGTTCTGCTGTTGCCTTTTCCCACAGATGAGTGTTGCAATAGTCAGGTTTTTTTCTTGTAGCTTTTGAGGTCATGTGTGACTCCTTGCACCTGCCCTTCACAGTCCTGCAGCTTCTGGCTTGGGGACAGGACACAGAGTTCCCAGGACTTAACTTGCTGAGAAAACTTGGGATTTTGTTTTACTCAAAGGTCATCACGCACAGAGTTCAGATAATTTCCTTGGGGGTGTCCAGTGGGAAGTGGGGGCTGCTTGGTGTAGGAAATAGCCCTGTCAGAAATACCAGGCTTGCTGCAGGGTCTGCAAGAGCACAGGGCAGCCTGCCTGGGCATTATGGCCAGCCTGAAAACCATCTCAAAATGAATGAGGTGACTGCCTTTTGTAATCAAGGGTAGTGAAAAGCCCTGGCACTTCAAGACAGTGAAAAATATTCACTTATTCTAGTAATAAATTTTAGTTAGTCAGTGCTTAATAATTCCTTTCCTGAAGCCATTCTCCCCCATCCTGCTCACGTTTAAAATGCTGACAAGCTTCAGGCTGCAGAAGTGGTGGAGCTCATCTCCCCTAAGGAAAAGTCACATTTGAAGAGATGCTGAGCTGCAAGTGTGAGCTGAAATGAGTCATGGACAGATCTTCAACTGGAAAGAGACATCCAGAATTGCAGCTTAGGGTTTTCACCCCTGTGACTGGACAAGCTTGAGAGGTTTTCTGGGCATGGGACTGGGCTCCAGCAGGGCAGAGCAGGGTCCAGCTGTGTGGGGCAGTGAGGTCTGTATAGATTAAGGTATCTACATGTGTTTGTCAGAAAGACAGAATCCAAGGAGGCTTTGGATGAAATGAAGTGCTATATAGTGATGTAGAGCTTCTGGGTGTAGGGGAAGCAGGTCATCAGCTGGAGACCTGAGAGGTCCATGAGCAGCCTGGCATGGCTCAGGAGCCACATCTGCAGAAATCTTGCACTGAAATAGCTCACTTCTAGTTGGTTTAAATTACTTTCAGAGTGTATTTATATATTTTTTTCAAATTGAGTTTGTTATTTCTCTGTATCAGAAGTTATTAATGCTGCTTACATGATATTTGAGAAATAGCCAGCTGCAGTGGGCAGCACTGAGCAGGGAAATGCCCGTACCTTGTTTAAGTTTACTGCACTGGTTCTGTAATTAACAGCCTGACCTTTCATTCCTCTGTTATGGTCTGAGGGTGTTCTTACATGGATGTGGAGCTTCCCAAGATAAACAGAATGAATGTGGTTTGGCATTTAAATCACTAATGCTATACCAAGCTAGAGAGTTTCAGAAGCCATTAATGTCTACAAGAGATGTTATTTTGTTCTCTTGGGGATAAACTTCACCCTGTCTATATCGGGGTTTTGTTTTTGGTCCAAATTCAGATTTTGAGAGTGTTGGTATAAATCTAAGTGCCAATACGAATGCCAGTGGAGTTACCCTATGTTTATTATGATTGAGAAGAAACTTAATGAGTTTTTAAAAGTCCAAATTTTACTTGATTTTTTTTTTTTTAGGAGTAGCTATATGAGACAAGACTTAATGTCTAAGAGAGCTGAATTAAATGTTTCTGTATGACTGTTTTTGGAAAGTGTGTGCTGTTGAGGTCATCCTGGAGCGGGCCCTAACGCTGTTTGGATAAGGGGCTGCTGTGTATCCGCCAGAGGAACGTCTGTCACGCAGGGAGCGCGCCGCCCGCTCGCTGTGGGCTGGGGGAAAACTGCCTTACTCAATACTTATACAAGTGTTAATAAACCTCAGTCACCCAGTTTCTCCCCTCTGTGGGGGAAAAAAAGGAGTGTGGGTCCCTCACAGAAGGATGGGAGCAGGGCTGTGGCAGCTGCCTGGCAGTGGGCTCAGAGCATCACCAGCCCTAGTGCTCCATGGTGGCTGCAGCTGCCTCTCAGCACAGCCAGGAGCTCGACACCCCTCCAAAGCCTCAGAAATGTTTTCTGTTTTCAGCCAAAACCTTATTTTTGGATCCAGTCTGTTTCTGAGATCTTCCCTTATTTTCACTTTTTCTTGTGAAAATGTCATGTATTTGTTTCTTCAAAGGGTATGAAATGCCCGCTTTGCTTTTTATGTTTTTTCAACATTTCTCAGGAACAAACACATGTTTCGTATCCAGCAACCATCATTTACAGACCTAAAGAGCAGTCTGCCTCTTCCTGGGCAAAACCCCATTGTTTCTAACATTTTCTTACTCTCAAATCCATTCATGTGCAATAGGAAAGTGCAGTCATATTCTTACTCATTTCTCAAAAATCTATCTGTTAATTTTTTTTTTTTTCTTTAAACACTTTTCTGGGAGGTTTTTAAATCTGGTCTCCATTGAGCTCTGTAGCTTGGTATTTGCTTTAAAATGACCTAGTCCTTACACTGGCGTGCCAGTGCCACATGTGATTTCCCATATTAGTTGTAAATTAATGTAAATTTGAGGATTTCTAGATAACAGCGGTAGTCACTGCTAAGAATTGCAGTTGTGCTGCAGAGCCCTCAGTGCAGAGTGGTTTTGGCTGTGCAACACAGTTTCCAGAAAAGTTAATCTTTGTAATATCCCAGTCTCATCAGGCAGTAGTAGTTTTATTTAAGATAGAGTTTAATTAAAGGCCTTTAACTGGAACCCTCTGGCTAAAGGAACAGGCAAAGGCTCCCTTTGCAATGCCAGTGGGATGGACTGGTCAGGGAGGGAACAGAGCTATTGGGAGCTCTCCAGGGGAATTGGTAGCTATTTCGTAACAGGAACAATCTGACACAGCACAATTTGTCCATCTATTGGATGTGGGGAGGAATGACTTTCAAGCATATCCTCATCTCCTAAATGTAATCAGTTTTTCCACTGGGAAGGAGATGGTTGCAGTGCCAGGAATACCAAGGTGACTGGATCCTGTGTGCTGTAGGGTGACATTCCCCTGGTGAACAGAGCTGCCTGCACCAGAGTAACACCCTTGCTTTGCCTGGGTGATTCACAATGCTTGGCGTTGTTGTTGGACTCTTTGGCCCTTCTAATTCTTCCTGACTATGGGTGTGAGCTGGGAACAGAGATAGTAAGGTCCAGACCTCCAGTGGAGCAGGGAGTTGAGCTGGCAGCACGCACCATTTTACAGAAATACACTGTAGTCTTGTGCTCTGTAAATTCTCATGTGTGAGGTAGTTTGTACAGGTCCAGCCTTGGAACAAACCTTTGGAAAAGAGTCTGGAGGCAGGTGCCTGCCTGAGACTGCCATGAGTGACACTCAGTGCCTGCTTTGATAGACCTGACCGGGAGCTAATGGGCTCCATAGTGAGAGTTTGTGCCATAAACACTGTGTGGTGACTTGCTGCTGGGGCTGCTTGATGCCTACTGCACACTGCTTAAAGATCCAGCGTTTGCTTTAGGAAATACTTAATGCTGTTCTGCTTTGAACACCTGGAGGTCAAAAGGGAATGTGGTTTTTCTAGCTAATCATCATCTCATGCCAGCTAATTGTAAGTAAAATAAAAAGAGAAAGCAATGGAGTCTGGCCAGTGCTTAGTAATGTCTGAACCAACAAATCTAATGTGGTGTTACTTTTCTGACTCGACTTTATTGAACTTCTGTGGAAGTTTGAGGTTTTACCCTGAGAAGCTTCTTTCATTATCTTCACTTTCATTGTGTAGTTATTATTCTTTATGGTTTCTTTTGATTTATTTTATTTGTTTTTCTTTTTCCAAAAACTAGTGGGTCAATACAAAGAATTGGTTTGAACAGTGGGTGTGAGATGACTAAAAAGAATAATGGTTTTTGCTACCGGCACTTATATTATAGATACTCCATGGAAGTTAACACTAAAGGGTCTAATGGGTAGGATGCTCACTTAACAGGGGTTGTGTTTACAAAGATCTGGAATATATATCTCCACACTCAAGGAGTGTTTGCTACTGGAGGGATGTGTCTTCATTTGGACCTGACCCAGGGTCAGCAGGGCACTCCTGCTGCGCAAGTGAGCGGTTTCTTGATTTTTCTCCCTTGACTATTTTGCCCTCTTCTAGAGCAGCCAAACCTTGGATGCTGTGTGTCCATTTGCTGAGATGCTGAATGGACAAAGGCTGGGTCCTCGCCTGAGGAGCTGAAGAGTTACAAGGGAGATGATTTCGGTTTCCAACATCTGTGATTCAATTAACATCTTCTTAACCCTGTGTTAATGCCTAACAGCATGTGGTGACTAGTATAAATATTTATTCTTGGTATGTAGCTAGCAGATATGTGATAGGATTAATGCTAAATTATTAATACCCAGTTTAAGTAAAATCAGTTTGTCAGACTGCTTCCTTTTGTGTTTTGTTGTTTTGTTTTGGTTTTTTTTTTTTTAGTTGGCAAGAAAATTCACAAGCAGGGTTCAGATGGCCAGAGCCTCTAGAATCTCATTATCTTAATTGAAAACTGTCACCCTTTGACATTCATAAATGATTTAGCTAGTACATGATTTAGTCACTGGGGAGAAATGGAATTGACTGTTATAACCATCCTTCATTACTAGATGCTAATGATAAACTAGAACTCACAGCTCTGAAGAATTAATAGCTCTTGGTTTAGAACAATATTTTTGTATACTGGAACATCTCAATTCCATTATATTTGGTAACATTTCATTCCAGAATACTTTCACTTAGAAAAAACTGGAAGGTGCTCAAAGGATATCCTCTAATGTTGCTCTTCAGCTTTTTACACCCTGCAGATGTGTTGCCAGTGCTCTGCATCTTCTTCTTTAAAAAAAACAAACTGTTTCATTTCTGTTGACCTTTCCCCACTCACCGAAGGAAATAAGTTGTTTAGATAATGTGTGGGGATTAGCTGTGTAATGAACTACCACGGTAAACAAGTAATTAATGCTCATCAAAACATATACTGTGCTCTCTGCCTGAGTTTTATGGTGTCTTCTGGAAAAGAAAATATTTTTCTGACTAAAAAGCATTTCCTACCCAGTCACTAGCTGTAAAAGAAACAGCTTGAAAATTTTTCCTGGCTGGAGGAAAGGATCAGTACATTCAGTTTGCCGTTGTGGTTAACATCACTGTGTGTTTTTCTAGCACTTCTTTTCCTCAGTTTTATGTACCTAGGGTTAATAAATATAGGTACAGAAATTACAGTCTGTCTGAGCCAACTGTTTTGATCTTTTCGTTTGCTAACGCTGATGCTGGGGTTTTGTAAAGGATAATCTGAGGATTCAGGCTTGGCTTTGCTCCTGTTTGAAATCACTGTTAAAATACTGACAACTTTGCTGCTGGATCAGGGGCCAGGGGATCATGCCTTTTTTTCCCTTTACTTTTTCAGGAACCAGATCAGTGAGCAAAATACAGCACTAGTGTATTGAAGGAGACAAGTGGTTGGTCAGTGTGCCTACTGGAGCCCCATGAGTGCGGTGTGCTTTGTGTGGTTGCAAGCTGGGGTTTAGCATGAGATGTGTTCCGGACCACAGCCAGTGACAGATGGGTTTTGATGACCAGCTTTTGCCTTTAGAAAAAAAAGTGTAGTGTTTATTTCAGCTTCTAAACCAGGTTAGTGAAGAAGTGTTAGCAGTACCAGGTGCTACGCAGTTGTTCGTTTGCAGAGCTTAATGTTTTTTATGCTGTTGCTGGTCAGGAAAGGTGGGGTTGGAGATACTGATATTTCCAGAAAATGGGCAATCAAGGCTGGCAAACACTTATATTCTCAGGATTTCTGCTCCGCCTCCCTGTTAATTCACTTTATTTTGCTGTTGGCTCCTGGCTTTGCCTGTTACAGTTCTCCACAGGCCATCACAGGGGCTTTTGACACTCTTCAGGCAGTATTTCACTGGCATCACTCCCTCTTAGCAAGCTGCCCTGCAAGCTCTCTGAGCTACCTGAAACTCAGGAGGATGAAATTATTCCACATCATGAGTATCTTCTGAGTTTCCCAGTACTACATAGTTGTTTCCACTCCTGCTGTTTCCCAGCACCACTCAGCAAAGATGTGTGGTGTGTGTTTCCTAGCAGGGGCTTCCCGGGCTGCTCTGCAGCATGGATGTTTCCTTGGGTGACTTGACACTGAAGTTTTAGTGTCATTTGGCTGTTGTATCATACTGCAAATGACTGCTTAACTTGTCTGGTTTCCTTGCTGATTCCCGGCAGAGCTGTTTGCCTTCTTTCAAATCATGTATCACTTCAGTCTGACCTCCTCTATAGTCTGGCATTTCTGTAGTACCTCATTTACTATAGACGTGTCATTACATGTGATTTTCTGTCTTAAATGGTTGCTTTTTTAGAGTTAGGTTTTATCTGTTACTGTTGGGGACAACATCTAAAACTGTGATTGAGGTGCTCAGAAAACTTGGAGGCAAATGAGAAGATTCCTAAATTTATTCATTCCTTGAACTCCTTCTGCTGTGACCATTTCCATACTAATGGATATGTTACAACTTTAGGCGATCGGGGTGAAAGCAAGAACTTTAGGGATGGTGAGATCTGTGATACCAAAAGCCAGATTAGACAACCCTAGTAGTTTTTTGGTAGCTGTGCTCTCTGGCAAAAATAGATCAGAAATGTTTTCAAAGGCTGGGTACAGAGTGAGACCCATAAATAGACCCTGAAAGCCTGCTCTCCGGAATTGCAGAACAACCCTCAGTAGCTGCACCTAAAAACGGTGAGCCGTTCATGTTGCATATATTCACACATGAGTGTACTGCCATGAAATTATCACAGAACTGGAACTAAAGCAAGCTGAAATGGAAAAGCCATGCCAGTGGAAGTAGTAAAAAGAGGAGTCATGCCCCTAAAAATGCCGCAATGTAATTGCTACGAAAATCTGCATGTATTTACAATAACAAATGTCTCATTTCTGCGAAACTGCCATATGGGTATTTTTATGTACTGTGAGCAGCCCCCGGCGCCCACAGACCTGTGAGTAAGGGACTGAGGCCTTGCTGAGTGTTCAGTGTTTCAATGCACATGTATCTTTTCTGGAATTGAAAACATCTTTTATTCCCTGGGCTGAGCTGGCAGCCGGCACAGAAGGCAGTCTGCTTTATGTTTATCAGTCCAGGGAGAAGTCCAGCTCTTGTGAGTGTATTTCTCATCTGCCGGAGCATCAATAGTAACTTAACTATCTTCCGCCCTACTTTTTTTTTTTTTTTTTTTTTTTAAATTACTTAAATATGGCCATCCGGAGAGGTGTTTAATTCTTTAAGTATGACGAGGAAGGCATTAGTGAATTGAAGGTAGAGGGTTTAACCTTGTGATACCCAAAGCTTTGCTAATGGCTGGCCATTGCCGATGGCTGGATGCTTTGTGATTTGTCCTGGAAGGTGCTGTGGGAGCATCCCCGCTTGTGTGGACCAGCTCTGAGCACAGAATCCCATCTTGCCATGCCCTCCATGCCCCTCAGCACTGGGAGATGCTGCCTGCATGATAGAGCCATTTTGGGGTACCTGCAAAGGATTCACCTGTGGACTGTGTTTTTTGGGGAAATACTGCCCTGTGCTGTGGAGTATTTTCAGAGAGAACAAGAAGCCTGTTCCTGATGCATTCATTAAGCTATTTCATTCATTTTAGTTAGTCTAATTAAAGTTGTGGTGTGGTGTGTAAAAATGGCCTTGTTCATTTTCGGCTTGGCTGAAACCCTCTGATCCAAGGCTGTAAATAAAGCCCTGGCAGTGAGTTCGAAGGGTCTTCTCAGGTGATTCTTGTCCTTATGCACGGAGAAATGGGCATGTATAAAAGGTCTGCTCAGTAGCTGAGGTAAATATAAAAGCCCGTAATGGTGTGTTTTACCATCAGAGCTTCTTAGTTATTACAGTTCTAGGAAAAAACTTCTTGCATAAATTTTGGCAGCCCTTTTCACTAACTGAATACCAGGTTTATTGCTGTATGAACTTGATAATTAGTTTGTAATCCATGCATAGGCATTTCATCCTGGTGGTTTTCTTGCAGAGAATAATTTGCCTTTTATTTGTTGAGAGTGGTTTTTTTTAGTGAAAACAGAACTCCCATTCATGATGGGCACAGCAAATATAGTAAAACACTATCATAGCTGGGATTTGTTGTACGCTATGGATTTATGTCAAGAATGTTAATGATTTGTTTATGAATAAGTGAGCCTGTAGTATTGTGAAACAGTATCTGGCAGGGCTGCTGAATGGACATTTTGAGAGCAGAGGATTCTTCAAGTGAATAAGTTGTAGATATTTGTGTGTCTCAAACTACTCATAAGTAAACTTATGTATCTTAAGCAGAAGTGTTTATTTAATGCATTATCATCAACAGTGCTCGTCTGACATGTACGGGCCACTTGATAAAAAGTAAAGAGGTGGTTAGGTACTTTTTAAGGGCAGTTAATCTTCTTTTAGTGGGCTTTAGTTTAAAAATAAGGTTTTCTTCGAGAAAGCAACACAAGTCCTTAGCTAGAGCAGTGTGATGTTTGCAGAGTCAGAGTGGATCAGGAAGGTACTGTGGTTTTGCAGTGTCTCACTTGGATGTAGCACCTAGTTCAACAGAGCCACTTGAATTTACTGGTAAGGTCATCTCTTAGTTTTCAGTATGTTGTATAGTCCCAAATACACACCGTCCTGACAGGGGCTTGGGATGGGTTTACTGCTTTCTTCTGATGCACATTTTCTTGGAAGAATACCTTCTGATGGGCAGGGGAGGTGGTTCATTATCATCTTGCATGAGTCCAAAGATCAATAATTCTCTCCTGTGCGTCGGGAGTGCTTGAGAGAATTGAAACACAGTCCCTCAAAAGAATAGTTTGGGGGCTAAATTGAACCTCATCCCAGGTAATGATACCTTGCATTGCCAGTTACAATTTGCGAAGTCAAGGTGTTGGATCTAATCACTGATATGGCAAATATACTGATGTCCAACAGGACAAAGTAAGAGCTCTGTCACTGTTTCAGATATATCAGGAGGATGTGTGTGGGACTTTCCATGCTAAAGTTTAAAAAAAAAATGATTGCAATATTTATCTTCTCTCAAACCATCCTTCCTGTAATGAGTTTTATAGCTGGTTAAATGGGTTGTCACTCAAGTGAGATTCATGCATTTTTAAATGTTGGGAAGTCTCTTGAAAAACTGCAGTAGAAGATGACACTGTAGCAGGAGGTTTTGCTTTGTGACTTCATGCAACACGGGCAGCTGAGGCCAATGCACAGAGACTTCAGAGCTGGATTCAGAAAGTGTTAAAGGCAGTTGGTGTTGTGCATCCAGGCTGCTGTGTGCAGCGTGGCTTAACTCTGTCTGATAAATTATGACATTTCTTGAAATAGTGCCCTGTACTTTTTAATGAGCTGGGCTATCAGCTCTGCATCAGTGGATGGTTAAAATGAAGCAAGAATTGCTTTAACATTAAAACTGTGCCTGGAGGACTTCTCTGAGAAATTGCTCATGATTATTAAGTGAATATAATACAGTAAGACAACCTTGCTTCTTTGCTGTTCTTTTTTTCATATCAAGTGCAGTTTTGGAAGTTGAAAAATGTTCAGATGGAAAGTAATGTTTAAATGGGAATGGCTTTGAAAGCTGTGCAGTGCTCTCTCCCTTTGAATGGGGATAGGGAAAAGAGGTAAGTCACAATATATTGAGATCCAGCTTTTATAGATGCATTGGATTTCCTCTGAATACGGTTTGATTATGCACCAAATAGAAAAGAGGCTGAAGCCAGAGCACTTCATGTGCAGAACTGGAGAAGAATATCTTCCAAACCAAATGGGCTGGGTCAAAATGAACCTTGCATTGCTCGTTCCTTCTGCTGTGCATGCACACTGAGAACTGAAGAAATGGAAAGGTAGCCATGTGTGAGAATTGCTGAGGAAGCAGCTGTGGGGGTCTGTTGGGCTGGCTGCAGCCTAATCTTCAGGGCAGCAACACCCTGGGGTGTTTCATGCATCCTCAGGCAGGTCAGAGGCCTTGTCATAGGTAGCTCTGCCAAGTTATCACTGAGATTTACCCCTGTGTCTTGCCTACGTTATTTCTTCAATGGTGCTCATACTGCTGCCTCTGTTTTCAGAATTACCTCCTGGTTCTTCCCCAGAATCATCTCGGAGGTGGTGTTTCAGCAAATAAATGGCCCCCAAGCTGCATGTTACTCCAGCCCGGCAGCACAAAATCAGGGAAGAAGGCAGAGGGAAACTCGATAGAAGCTGATGAACTAATTTGTTCTCTAGACAGATGCTTGTGCCCTTTTTCCACTCAGATACCACACCATTAAACACCGTTAAATATTGGCAGCTTAACAGTAAACTGCATTTGTGATTTCTCTACTGTGTAAGCAGAAAAGGCAATCCCAAATCTCCATCAGGAACAGCTTTACTCTGCCACGTTGGGAACATCAGTGATATCCACCAGAGTCTTTTAATTTCTGACTATAATGGTGATAAAACATGAAAGTGGAAGTGCTCATGTTGTAGAGCATGAGTTGGAACTAATCAGCTTTCTACAGATTCTACAGGGAAAATAGATCATAACACACAGCCCTGTTTCATGTGCTGGTTGAAGCTGTTCTCTTAATCTTTATAGAAGTGAAGGAGCACCTTGTGCAATATCATGGTTTTCAAATGATTTCTAACCTGTATTTAAAACAAATGAATTATTTTTTTAAAAAATCTGTGTTTTAGCAGATGCACTTGTCATACTTTTTTTCATTGTGTGACAGTCCAAACCCATGGTCACTCTGTGTGGATAACTACGGCTTACACGCCCCTGGTGTGAAGAACAGACAGTAGTGGTGGTTTGGGTTCCTCTTTCTGCAGGGAGTCGCTGTGGCTTCACCATGTGAGTTTCTGTGTTGTGCTGTGGATGACACTGAGATGCACATGATAGCCGTCAAGCACTTCAGGACAAGGAAACAGCAAAACCTGGAACCCTTGAATTGTGGTGGTTGCTGGATTGTACCCAGGAGGGAACTGCCTTTGTTGAATGATCAAAGGTCCCCTTCGCTCATCAGCTGCTGGGAATAGAGCAGACAGATGTTTATGTAGCCGATTGTCTTGTAAAACTGTAGAATTGGCTTGTGCAAATAGCTGTGCATGCAAAACTTGACTGATGTTATTTCAGAGGCTTTTCTAATGTCATCTGAAAATCTGTTCCAGTCAGACAACCTGGGATCCAAAATTGAAAAAAATCAAACAAGGATACCTTCTGTTCCTCAAGCCATCTCACACTAAAAATAGTGTCGTTGGATTAAAGGTTGGTCTGTAGGAGGGGAACTAGTGGTGATTAATTGATGTGGAGTTAAAGTCCCCTCTGAAAATCTGTGACTTCAGTTAGCAAGTTGCCCAAGACTTTCCACTTTTGAGGTTGTCTGTTTCAAGCTTTGCTTCTGGACTGAAATGACATACTTTTTTAAAAAATAAAAATATTTTACTTGTGGTGGTCTCCCAAGTAACTTACCAACAGTACAAACATCTTTACAGATTTTCCTCTGAATAACAGTAGTGCTTGGAAAGCAGGAAAACAGTCATCTATCATCGAGCTCAGAATTATCCCTCAGCAAGAGAAGTGTTCATTTTGAGTGTTCAGCTCTGACTACCTTTTGACTTCCCAAGTGGAGACCTTGAGGCAAAGCCTTATTTTGTGCCCACGTGGAACGTTTTGTGCTGAATGTTCCTGCTTAGGGTGTAGGCAGAGCAGCTCTGCAGTGGGCAGTGTTTGGGATCTCAGCAGCTGTAGTGAAGCTCTGATGGAAGTGCGTGGTGGCGAGGCACAAGTCTTGTGGAGCTGTCATGTTGTGCCCTGGCTGCTGGGTGGCTCTGCTGATAAACAGTGGTTCCCTCCTGAGGATGATGCTCCATCAGACTGGTTGGTCTTGATCATCCCAGCCATGGACAGGCATTTGCTTTAATTGCTTTCTAAATGACCCTTGCTTTCCAAACATAAGAAACTGCAGTAAACACTTGGAGCTGGAGAGTTACTTTTCCTAAAAGTATTTGTGGAAGAAAGAAATGTGAAAGATTACTTTGAAAAGTCTTCTGTGAATACTTAATTGCAAATTTGAGGCTGACTGATAGAGGAGTGTCACTGGAGATTCATATTGAATCCCTGTGTACATTGATCCATCTGCCTCATATTTACACTTAACCTCTAATTTTCTTTTTCTTTTCTTTTGGCTAAATTGCTGTCCTTGACATCACTTAGTACAGCTTGGAGATCTTTCAAAGAACTGTATGTCCATTCTATATGCAAATACCTTAGATAAGCAGAGGTGAGAAGCCATCAGCAGGGCTGCAGCATGAAGAATTTCATGAAAAAATTAATTATAAGACTGATGACCCTTGTGCTTAGTGGTCAGAATGCAAGATACGAGCTCCAAATCTGGGCAGAAAGACATGCTATAAAAAGCATTGTCTCAAGATTAAGCTGTAGAGGACACATTTTTGCATGATAATCTACTGGATTTATTTTGACACTTATTTATTTGTGGTAGTGGTGGTGGTGGTTATGAAAGTGGAATTTTTAGTAGTCTCGGTATAATTATAGAGGACTGAATTTGTAAAGCTGCTCAAACATTTTGCATCAGAGTTGAGTGTTTTCTTTCAGCCAAATATAGGCCTTTTCTTTATTAAAAGAAATATTTGTCTTGATACTTTTTTTCCCCAGAGGCATGAGTAATAGGTATTCACAGGATTCAATACTTTAATATTTTATCAGAGGCCCCTAAATTCTTTTATTCCCTTCTCTTTCAGGGTAAATAATTTAGATTTCAGCTATATCAAGTTTGATAAAAGCCACCTTGTTAACATCCCCTGCAGAATTACAGCTCTGTGTGCTTTAAGGGTTGCTGGAATAACTGCATCACTAATGCTTCGAAGTGAAATTGAATGGGGCAAAGGAGGAAGGCAGTGGGGAAATGCTGGGCAGGCAGTTAATTTATTTTAATTTTGTTGGCTCTTTCACATCTGTTTAACTAGCTGCCTGACAGGGGTCTGTAAATGTAGTGGATATTCAGAATATTTCCATTTTGTATTCCAGGAATATGTATTAGATCTGTATCTGGAGAGGCTCAGGGCTGTAGCATCCCATGTCTCTTTCCTCAAATCTTGATGTTCTGTATTACTTAATTTGCCCTAAGCTTCAAAACATGTTAAAACACTGCTAGCAATAATTGACAGGGTTTGCATGAACAAACATTTAATAATAATAACCACCCAATTTAATAAAAATAACAACCCCCCCAACAACCCCTCTCAACTACATTCCTCTTTCTTTGCCACTTCATTTCTCAAAGTTCAGCCCAAACTTGAAAACACAGGGTTTTTTTCAATGCAAAATTATTTAGGTTGTGAAGTGGCTGAGAATGGATGGTGTTTGTGGTGGTGAGCAATCAATGGAATGGGGAGGAAGATTGATACTGTACTGAGATTAAGGATGTTCCTCTTTGTTGCTGAGTGGAATTCTTTATTCTGTTGGTCTTTTGTGTGTAGAAACTTGTAAGTCATTGCTGTGTTGAACAAAGTTTGGAGCAGATTGGACAAAAGTGAGAGTATAATTACTGGAAACAGAGGAAGTAGCTTTCACAATGTAAAGACGTTGAATGATGATCCTTTTACAAGCCTGAAGCCTTCCAATTCTGCTGGCCTTGCTGGAAGGGAACATTCGGATAGTTTTGAACTTTTGTGTTTCCTTTAGTTAAACAATTTATTATTTCCATTATTCAGTGTGCTTAATTTCATTGGCAGTTTTAAAGTGTAAGACCAAGACAGTTGCTTCTCTAAGAAGTGGTAGTAATTCTTCATGTAGGTGCAGGTACTAGCACGTGTAAAACAGCAGTAAAGATGAGGGTAGTTCTGTTCCTCTTGAATTTCAGATTGTTTTGCCAGAGATTTCTGTGGAAGCAGGGTTGTTTTTTTCATGGCACATGAGATTCCTGAAGACTGGGATTTGGTTATGAATGAGCACGTGTTTCCAGAATGGAATTACTTGGAATGAGTTTGTTTAATGGATTGTGGGTTCCTCCAGAGTGACGCTGCAGCGCCTGTGTGGGGAGTTAGCTCTTTTTAATTGGTTCCATATGTCCTGGCAGATAGCATATTAACCATGCCTTGAGGGGATAGGGGCATCTGGTTGAATCTCATGGTGCATATTTTATTTCTTTTCTGGAGGGATTTGCTTTTTTTTCCTTGTTTTTTTCTCCCCTTCTTTGTTCTTAGAACTGTAGATATGTATATATATGTATAACCACTAGCGTTTTGAAACTTAATACTCAGCTGAGGGAATAATGAAGCTTCTGCAAAATTATCTGAACTTTGCTGACAAGTAAATAGGAAGAAACTGAGGCTTTATAGAGAAGCTGGAGTTTCTGAGTATCTCTGAGTTTGAATGACTAAATTGCAAGAAGTCAGAAGCTTAATCTCCCTCTTGTCAAGCGTTAAGGAATTGTCGTTTGAAAACCAGAAAAATGGAAGTATCAGAAAAGATTATTTACTTTTGGAAAAACCTTTATATCAGGAGGATGTGGATATTGCAGGGCTGTCTTCTCATGGGCCCTGCTGGCCTTAACAAAGGGGAGCACCATCCTCAGCCATTTTACTTGACTCATTCTGAACTGGACAAAGCAGAGTAATTTTGCATCTGGCTGCTTTGGCTCAGCTTAACAAGTAAGGTAGTTGCAGGAGAAACAGGAATGTAAATGAGTTGGTTTGATTTTTCTTTTGTAAAGGTTTCTTGGTGCAAATCCTGTCAATTATCCAACTCTAAAGTTTTGGTGAATTAATGAGACACTTTGTAGAAAGGTATTTTTGATCACTTTCTGTAGACTCCATTATTTCTGATGTAGGCTCTCTAGTGTACTACTTTTATTCATGGCTTAAAGAAGTGGAAAGACCTACTGTGTGAAGTTGCCCTGAGATAGTGGCTATGTATCTGCACTGCAGCAGGACCCAATTTTTGTCTATATTCTGCATCATCTGTTTGAAGGTTTGTATAAATCCTGGCAGAGCTCCCCCATGGTGAATAATGTGCTGTTGGAGGCCGGAAAGGAGCAGTGTTGCAGAAGGTGAAATGCCTGTGAGTGTAGTCAGGGCTGGGGAAATTCCTTGTGATGGGACAGCAGTGCTGGCCAGACACAGCTCCCTGGGGATGTCCTGGGGCATGTACTGATGGTGCTTGTGAGGATGTGTGGAGGGAGGGAAACCTAAAGCCACCAGGCTTCCTTCTTCATCCCTTGCAAGGGCTGAGGGGTACACCCTGATGAAGGCTTTCCAAAAGGGCTGGCTTGCTAAAGATGCAGGTCCATTCGATTGGAAATGCCTTGTGTCCATGGGAAATAGGAGGACCCCTTCTCAGAGACCCTTAGGAATGGCAGGCTTAAATATTGGGGGTGGTTCTGACCTGGAAAAGGTAAGGACTGGACCTTAGCATCAAAGGACTCAGGATAAAATAGCTTTAGAGGAAGGAATGGATTCTCATTATTTTGCAGCTGTAAATACAATAATTCATTAGACCAGAAATTAAGTTGATTTGTATTTGAGCAATGCATAACCTTTTTTTGTCAAGAATTTGTACACTTTGTTTCTCCACAGTATTAAATACTGTGTTTGTTCTAGCAAATAATCAGAGCAGATTCCTTGTTTGTAGCAGGTGCCTTTGTCACCCAGTCTGTATCCCTGTGTCAGAAAATAAGTCTTAGCAAGGCAAGACGTGTCCCTGAACTACATAACTGCTTACCACGTTATTGATCTATTGCAAAAACTGAAGAAGAGTTACAGAGTGAAACTCTGGTTCTGAAAGGGCTGCATTGGAGAATGCAGTGGCTGTCTGGCAGGTATTGTCTGAGATGGGCTTCTTGTGCCAGGCACAGAGTGAGGAGAAAGAACTTTTTAAAGCATCCTCTGACACAGAAATTCTTGGAAAGCCTCCAAGAGCAAATTGAAAAAGCAACAGCTGCCTTCATGCTGCAGGATTCCATTGTTTTAATATTGGGCCAACTATACCAAATAATACATGTACTGGAAAGTCATGTTAGGAGAAAAATATGTTGGAAAGCAGCTAAGGGGTCAGCTCAAAATCAAAGGGAATGAACTTGACGTATCTGTGCTGCTGCGTGTTCTATTTTGTTCTTTCTTTTCTTGTCAGCTCCTATTTCTTAATTTATTTCTACTTTTTCTTTTTTTTGGAAACCATTTGCCTTGTCTTGGACTTGTGTTTTGACTGCCATTTGTCCAGAAAAATGCTGGAGCTGATAAATTCTTCTGTTTCCAGTGAGAAATCCTGGTATCTTTGAAACTGTAATCTAGTTTAAAATTCCAGAGCTAGTTCAGTTGTGAAAAAGTTACTAGAATTTAAGAGTTAACAATGATTTCTGGGGCCAAAAGTTTGATAGTAGTTATTGATGAGAGCAGCTCTGTTGATATACTGGTGAAGGTTTTATGCTTTATTTTTGTTGATGCTAAAAAAATGTTCTGTTATAAAATATATATGCTATGAACACCAGGCATTGGAAACTATAGCATATTTCAAAATATATTTAGCAGTCATCAGTAGGTGAAAGACTGTAAAAGCCCAAATCCAAACAGAAATATTTAGATGTTTGTCTTCCATCCAACATGCCTAATTTCCACTGAAATAATAGCTTGGGAATTTAAGCTCTGTAACGCAGAGACTGAAGGAAGAACTTTTTATTGTGGTACTGAGACTTTTTTTTTCTTCCTCCACTCATGTCTTAGGAGGTCTTAAATATTGACTCCTTGACTCCTTTCTTCCTACTGTGATGGAATCTCTGTAGTGAGGCTTTAGGTTGAGCAGTTATGACTAAACTGGGAACTTGGTCTCTGAATACCCTGTGTACTTAGATTTGTTTAGGTTGGGGTTTAGTTTGACTGATGATAGAGAACTGTTAGAGGATCAGTCATGAAATTCTCATCTGGCTCAGAAGTTCCCTGCAGTTTGGAGGGTGTTTGTATCTGGGACTGTTTTGTTTGGGCAGCAATCCTGCTGATCGGAATCGCATAAGCTTGGCAACAGAACGGGGGCATTCAGCCAGAGCAAACTTGAAGTACACAGGCTCTGAGAACAAAACGTTTCACATGAATTAAATTGTGAGGAAACAGAAATTCTTTAAACTTGTAAGAAAACAAGGCAAAGTGAGCATCGTCACTCAGGCAGCTGTGTGATCATGGCTATTGATAGGGAGTGCAGGTTCTATTTATGAAATCTTGATAGTTGTGTGTTTTTAAGAGATATGTCTTGCCACCATAGGAAGAAGAATATTCCCAACAAGCTGGTGCCAGAGGGAGAGGGAATAATTCTTGGTGCTTGCATGCAAAGATACAATTGCATCTTTGCTGGAAGGCTTTTTGACACTCAGCTGATTTTGGTTTCCTATGTACTTTGTCATGCTTTTCTGTCTGAAGTCTTGTGTCCCCTTTCCTTTCATGTATCTGTTGTTTCTGTATGTTACAGGTTTTTTCATCAGAGCTTTATCCTTGACTCCCTCATTACACTCAGTAGTGGCAGGAGGAGTCCAGGAGTGGCCCTGCCTGGCAGCACTGCTCGTGGTGCTGCCTCTCCTGGTGCTTTCCTTTCCTCAGCCTCATGCCCTGCTTGCTTTGGTGCCATCGTCTTCTTGCTGTCCTGTCATACAGAATAGAGCTTATCCTGTCAAATGCAGATTACTCCTTTCTGTGCCCAAACTCTCTCTGCCAGCCCATCTCTCTCCTATGCTGTCTGCTGGGTAGGGTGGAAGGAGCGTGGGGACATGAAGGGGGGAAGTGGTGGCAGGCACTGCTTGAGTCTCTTACGTGCAGCCATGCACGGTCATTGCACATGTGGAGAGGGGGCAAAAGTTTGCTTGGTTGGTTGGTTTTTGGTTTCTTGGTTGGTTTTTGTTTTTGTTTTGTGGAACATTTCCCAGATGCTTTGTCTCAAGTTTCTAGGGGGTGCCATGGCCTCAGCCCACTGAGTCAGCCCAGTTGTGCCATGGGCCAGTCCAAGCTCCTCTACTTAAAAAATGTATCACAGAGTGCCTGCAGGCAAGCCTGTCTTACCACTTCCTCATATTGCCATTTCTTTGTTTTTTTTTTCTTTTGAGAGACGAAGATTCAGACATAATTATATGATTTTTCACATACATAGCATCTGTTACCTGAAACAGATTGAATGGATTTGTTTTAATAGGCTGGCAAAATATAGGTCTTGAGATGCTTCATGAGATACGCTTTTAATAACCAGATTTCTGGAGTTGGATTCATTTCAAGAAGGTTGCTTGGGGTGGATCTGCTAGAGTATAGTCATGACATAGTCTTGGGTTTGTGTATGCCAGTCAGTTTTGTGTTACAGAGCAGGCTGCTGCTGGGATGATTTCTGACTTTATCATGATAAATTGTTTCCATCCCTTCTGGAGAGGGTTTTATTGCAGTGTTCACTACAATGTTTATATGAACTGCTACTAAAGGATAAATAAATAAAGCATGGTATAGTTTAGTGTGGGGGAGGGAAAGCATTAAAACTGTATTAGCAGTATTTGTTTAACAAGAAATGGATCAGAGATGACATTTATCTGTACTGGACGGGTTGGCTTTAAACAAAACAAAGCCTTGAAATGGATCAGTTTTCGTATAGGTCAGAATTCTTCTTTCCCTGCTGAAAAGCTGGAGGCTTGGGGTTGGGTGGTCCTCAGCTACAGCTGTGCTCATGTCACCCATGGGGTAACCATAGTGCTGAAGGTCTATTGTGTTGTCATCTCCTCTTGTACCTATAGACTGGATAGGCTGGTAATCAAATTCCACTGGGAACAGACGAAAAGGAACATTTGTACTTTCTAAAATTCTCCTGCAGTTCAATTCACTTGCTTATGTCTTTCCTCTCCTAGGCTGCTTTGTCTTGCTGTAGGATGCTGTTAAAAGTTCTGGGTTCATTCCAGAACTAAATGGGTTTCAGAGGTAGAGAGGTACTTGTGCTAAAATAGAAAATGATAGAGATTATGCCTGAATTTCCCTTCATCTTTTGCTGTTGCATGTACATGGATTTCATCTGGGAATTCCTTTGTAGGTACTGTAGAAGGATGAATTGCCCAGAGGACTACCTCTTGTTCTGGTGGATCCCTCTTTCAGAGTCTTTGAACTTTTAGAATAACTCTTTTATAAGTTAACATCCTGTCATTTTTGGGCTTGGATTCAATGTTCATCTTTGGCAAAACTGGCCAAGTACAGGTCATCTGGAAATGTGATGCCAGTTTATGCAGTCATGTGTTGATTGTAATGCTGATCTTAAGAGAGAATCGGGGATGCCGGTTAAGGTGCTGAAGACTTTTCTTAAAATCACCCTGTTGCAACCCAATCAACCTGTGAAATGTATTTATTTTGCTCATTTCCTGTTGATGGATTTTAGATTACAATGAGTTCCAGTCCCCTCTTTCTTGACATTTATTTTGATACTCCAATATATAACCCTTTCCTAGATTTTTGAATTTGGGCCTTTATTTCCATCATGAAAATTAAAAGATCCACTAGGCTTGGCTGCTGAATACTTAATATTGTGAACAGCAGTGACTGTTTTGTCAAGACCTGAAGATGAAGAGCATTATTATTACAAATTTCAGTGCATAATTTTCTCCTCCAAGTCATGTTTCCTTGCATGGAATCATAGTTATTTTCTCCAAGACATTTGGCCTTAGTTCTGGAAGTGACTCTATTTTTGCTGACAAACTAAACCAAAACCCAAATGCTGTTAATTTTCAGTTTTAACAGCAATGGTAATTGTGCCTTAACTAAATAAGCAGCACATAAAATCTGCAAGTTGAATGTTCTGAACTAGTTATTCTAGAGCTAATGTGTGACTGTTGAGCTAATAACAAAATACTTGTTAAACAACATAGAAGTTCTTGATTCTTGTGTTCAATTAACTGGTAGCTAAGAGTGTTAGTGATGGCAGGGTTTTCACTGAAACAGAGAGCACTTTGAGGGTCACCGAGAAGGCAAGAGGCACTACTTCAGTGGTGACAGCCTGAGCCAGCTGAGGGCTTGGGCTACCAGTTCTGCAACGTTTGGTTTTCTTCTGCAGGGGGAAAGGATGCTGTTAAGATGGGTAAACTAAGCAAAATAAATGGATGGAACTTGAACCCTTGAATAAGCAAAACTATGGTTTTGAATTAAGATAATTGTCCAGTGTTATTTGCAGCATTACTTAAATTTTGCCCTGAATGATACAGTGTTCAGCAACTAGGAAAATACAATGCTAATTACGGGTCTGATGCTTTCTTTGGCATTTTGGGTATTTTTATTTGTTCAAGATATGTTTAAACTTACTGCCAGTTTCTTACTGTTACATTGCTCCTTGCATTTCTTTCAAATATAAAGTCATATCAATAGCACCATAAAGAATGAGCAATGTGTATTTTTGAGCTGTTGGTATAATCATGCCAGCTAAGATATGTTCTGGTGATGATTTTCAGTATAAAAACCACCAAATCAACCTAGTGGTTCTGGCACCTAGTGGTTCTGGCACATGAAATGTGAATGGTATAATGTTCCCTGAAACTTTATTCTCTGGATTGCCAAAGTAATGCTTTTCAAGAATTTTGTGAACTTAAAGCACTTTAAAGAAATATTTCAAGCTCACAGCAGTGGAGAGTGAATGCCTCTTCTCAAAAAATACATTGGCTACTGTTATAGGTCAGCTTTTGCCAACAGTTTCTCCAGGAGATGCCAGTTTGGAGTGGAAACCCAAGAAATGGGTTCAGCGAAGCACTTTATTCTGTTCTTGGCTTAAAGCACACGAATAATCCCATTCACTACCCACGTGTGCTTTACTGGGACTGCTCACATAGTGAAAGTTAGGCATGTGTTTAAATAACGTGTTTATCTGGGGGCTCCCTGCGTGATGTCTGCTGGCAGAGTTTGGATTTTCTTATGGCAGCCATCACATGACCTGTGTGGGGAGCACAGCATTAGCCCTGTGGGCCAAAGCAAAGGCTATTTCTGTGTCCACCCCCAATCCTTTCTGCACTTCTCTGGCAACTAATCAGCTGGTTGCTGCCAATTGTGCTCTAGTGTTTTTGGCACCCAACTGCTCCAACTTGCTGCTCATACAAGAATTGAATTGCCTTTGTAAGGCACAGAGTAGTCTTTTCCTTGTTTAAGATTGTATATGTGGTTGTTACGACAGGAAAAAAAAGATAGATCATTGCTGTAGTTTTCATTTTGGTCAAATTGTGTCCTTTCTCAGTAGTCCCATTGAAGTTTATAGAGATGTCAGCAGGGGAGAACCACCATTTTGCAGGTCCAAGCTCACTGCTCAGGAGGGCTGAATGGAGTTCTCTACATTTGTTGTCTATGGAAGCACCATTCTTTATTGGAGAAGCCCTGTAAACAGATCATTTATGGAAATAGAGGTCTTTCAGCACTCAAGGGAGGGAAAAGTTAAATTCTAGGACAGGTTCTTCAACCTGATTGTTTCACAACCATGATCTCTGTTGATCCAAAATTGGCTCACTTGGAAAATAGTACTACTTAAGGGTCACAGTATATTTTTTCCATCTCTGCCTTCCCCTCCCATCCCCTGCATGCACAAGACAGCAGAAGAAAGCCCTGGAGGCAGGATTTCCCCAGGCTAGAAAAGTGATTGTTTGCAGGGGAAATCACCATGACCTGTGCATGGCTGGGCCTGAGCTGCAGACCCTCTACCTTCTACAGATTTTCACTTCCAGAAATACAAACTGAGCAGCAGATTAGCAGACCTAGAACCTATAGATAAAAGCAAGTCAAGCTGTAGTAGGCAGCAATTAATGGGAGCAGCAAGCCCAGCACTGCAGATAGTAATCAATGATGCTCCTTCAAACAGCATCTCAAACCTTCTGCTTGCTTTGTACTCATCATGGCTTTTTACCTGGTGTTCAGCCTTTGCTAACAACTCGCCTGGAGAGGCCTAGGAAGCTCCAAACAAAAGGCTGTTAATTGCAACCTGAAGGTAAAATGAAGTAGGTTTTCTCAGTCAGCTTAGAAATCCTAGCTGTCAAAGAGGTCTGTTATCTTCAGAAACATGTCAAAGAATATTATTTGAAGGTATAATCATCTTAAATAGAGTACTTTCTTGCTGGAGCTATGTTTGGGAGTGAATGGGATAATGTGTAATATGAGCAGATGAAAAATAGTATGAGTAGAGTGCTTCACTGGGATGAAAACTTGAATGCTTGCACAAACACCACAGAGACCCTAAAGTATTGCTGTTAACAGGCTGTCACTTCATGTGTGAAATAGGTAAGCAAGTACTATTTTCACAGACTGTTAGTGTATAGGCCTTGAACATATTTCTGACAGTGTTTGAAGTGCTGTATTTCCAGTAGCATAACAATTATTAGACCAAAACACTGACGAGCTAAGGACTAAACTGTTACAAAAGTGTATCAACAGGCTTTCAGTTGGCAAATGATAAAGTATTTATGATCTGTTTATTTTCAATGGACTACTCATATCCACAACAATCCACAGAAAAGCAGCATAGTATCTAAATAGTTGATCCATCCCCTGTGTATAAATAAAATGTTGAATAGACACTCTCTTCATCTAAAGCACAGGATGGAACAACAAGGACCTGTGTTGATTTTCTAGCTCCAGTAGAGACTTCTTGCACGGTTCTGGGAAATCACTTAGCATCTCTTTTTCTGCAAACCAGACCCTGTAATGCTTGTCTGCCTTGCAGAGAAAAGGGGTGGCTGCAAAGCAAGTTAAGAATCTCCTGTCAAAAGTCAGAACAAATGGTTTAGTTTTGATCAAAGTAATCTGGAGTCACTGCACATATGTCTAATAACTACTGCTTAATAAGAGTCAACTTATGAAGTTTTGATAAAGTCATATTTCACTAGACAGTGTTGTGACATGTTACTACCTTGATTTGGTTTGTGTCTATATTTTTTCTCCTTTAGATAAGCTGTGAAAATGTTCAGTTTTTCAAATGAATGTCAGTTCAAAGAAATATCTAAATGTTAAAAAATTTCTCTTGACTCCCCTGATTCCACAAAATTGATTTGGAAGTCTTTCAAGGATTGACTTTACTCACTCTAAGCAATTGCTGAGAAACTTTTAATTTGATGACTTTACTGTCACTTGGATAGTTCTGCACCTAAGCCTGGGGAGTCTGTTACAGAAAGTTACAAGTTGTGAATGACATCTATTCAGGTACTAAGAGTGACATTTACTTTGGAGACTACAGGAACTATTGCTTATAAAGGAAGAGAATATAAAATTCACATGACAAAGGCAAACCAATGAGGGATTCAGCTCAGTGGGAATGGTAACATCTACAAAGGTCAGTGGGATGAGATTTAAGTCCAAAGGAGAACAAGGATAGATGAATCCATCGTTCTTTTAATGGTCTTTGATCCCCTATTCTTCGTCCTTGTGGACATTAGTAGAGGAACTGGGTCCATGTACAGTTTTATTATATACTTGCAAAGGATCAGGGGTTGAATTTAGACCCTTTGTGGAACATACGTGGGTTGTAATGAATCCTTTCACTTTGTGTATCTTTTTGAATTAAAAATAATCCCCATATTGCTGATAGTAATGAATGCTCTCAAGTTACAGAACTTGGTAACTCTTCCCAGGAAAAGCTTGCAAGGCATTTAACAGCCAGTGAAACATGCAGACACGTCCAATTATTAACTCTGATTTTTCTGCACTAGAACTGGAGGTAATTTCTTTTCTTTTTCTGTTTAGCACTTTCAGACCATGTTAAAGACTAAGTTGAATGTCCTAACTCTTCGTAAAGAGCCTCTCCCGACAGTGATCTTCCACGAACCAGAAGCCATTGAGCTGTGCACCACAACTCCCCTCATGAAGACCCGGACTCACACTGGATGCAAGGTACGTGGAAGTGTAAACTGAAGGAATGAGACCACTGTGGAGGTTTCCCACATATTTGTGAGAACTCCAGAGAGCCCAAAGTAACCAACATGGTCTTGCTGTTGTTCTGGAAATTCCATTAAGTACTACTGTTACTATAAAGTTTCTGAACCGAAAAATTCATAGAGCATTTCTGACCAGAAATTTTGGGCTTCAGGAGGAAAAGGTTTGGGTTACATATCACAAAATGCAAATTGTGGAGGATTGCTAATAGCCTGTGATGAACTGCTGGTTGTAAACACTGACATTATGTCTGTAAGGGCTAGTGTTGCAGCTTAAAACTCGAGTTTAGGTTGGTTGGGGTTTTTTTCTTTGTTTGTTTGGGTTTTTTAAGATAAAAAAGGAGAAATGGGGCAGGACACTTATGTCTTGATCTGGTTAAGCAACAAGATCAATTTGCCCAGTTACATCAAAGCAGAGCTTCTGCAAAGGCTAGTCCTCTTTAAAAGTTTAATGGCTTAAGAGCCTTGAGTATGTTCTTCTGTGGTAAGAAACATAGAAAAATAGGAAACAAATCTGCTCTGTTTGCATCTTCTCTTGGAGTCATTTTCCTTGATCACAGAGCTCCCCTGGCCTTGCAGAGCCATGGGCAGCCTTGCAGACTGAGCTGGGTACCACTCTGGCCTGTGCTGCCAGCTGGGGCTTGGCAGCTGATTCCCTTTCACCCAGCGTGGCTGCCAGTTGTAGGGAGTGTCCACCTGCCCTCGAGGGTCTTAGTAAAAATGGAGAGAGCTGGGCTTCAGACTCCCCTACTCTGTAAACTGTTAACTCCAGAAGAGCTGTTGCTTGATGCTGTGTGTGCTGGATAAGATCCAAAGTGCAATTAAATGTCCTAAACCCCTTCCCTGCCGGCGTATATACACAAACACGTGCACACACACTCTTCCCTGCTGGGGGATCTGATGTGTGAGGTGGGTTTGGAAGAAATTGCTTTCCTGTGTGTTCCCCTGCTTCTCTTGGCGTACTGTACTTGGGCACCCCCAGGCCTGGCACTTCCTCAGTGAAGTTTCTTCTTGGGAAGTCTGACTCTTTGCCTGTCACAGTAGCCAGGAGCAGGACTCTGCTGCTGGGTGTTGAAGCAGAGCTGCCCTGTGCTGATGCAGGGGAAGCGACCCTAGCATGCTTTGCATGGTAGCTTGCAGCATCTGCTCTTCCATGGTGATGCTTTTTGTCTTTTATGTTGACATCTAATGAATTTCCAGGGAATATTAGCTATGATCAAAATGGTTCACAAAGTATCTGGCTTTCACCCCCAGTGAGAGAGGTCAGGCATAATAATGCTTTCTGAAATCAGTTTATCTTTGTGAATGTCTATAGAATTTAAATGAAGCCTTTTATTCCACTTACAGTCCTTCAATCGGAAAAGAATTGCAGAGAGATGTTGAACCCTTCAGTGAAGAGAATCTCATTCTATATTTAGATCTCTTTTATTTATTCATTTATTTTTGCTGCAGTATAACACAGTAATGCTGACTAGGGAACATCTGCCACCACAACACTCCTGTTTTCCTTCTTGCACTGTTTCTCCTTCTCCCCTTCCCCTAGAGCTAGTTTACCTCCTGTCAGTGCTGGAGTCTTATGATGGTGGTTTTGGGGTAGTGGCCAGGCCCTCTTCAGGTGATTCAGCTGCTGTGATTTTCAGAACCCGCCTTGGGAAGATGATTCCATGTGTATGTTATTCCTGTGGCTAAGAAATCCTCCCCTGTTAATAACTGAGAGTCTTCTATTTTACCCAGTCTCTGTAGTCACCACCTCTTTCTTTTCCACCTCTTTTTTCTTGACTAAATGTGTCCTTCCTGCCAGCTGTTTATAGGTAATTAACTTTCCTGTCCTCTTTCTCCTCTGATTATTCGATTTTTGCTGACTGATACTGTAGTAGTGTTGTCATAAAAAAGTTAGAATTTTATAATACGAGTTTTTGCTCTGAGGGCGTCTGATCTATTCCTGTTATTCTGGATGTAAGGCAGGAGAGGCTGTGGTGTTGCTGGTACCATCAGGCCTGTCAGGTTCTGAGACTTGGGCTTTTCAGGCCAGAGCACAACATCCAGTTTCTGCTTGCTTTCATGAGTCATGCTCTTTTGATCCTTAATCATTTTATTCCTCTTGACTGAAATGCCTCCAATTTTTCTATGTAATCCCATTAACCAGATAGCATCATTCGTCTGACAGAGGCTCCAGACATCTAATTTTATTGCACAGTTTTAACATAAGCCTCAGCTGGCACCATCTTGTTACGAGAACTTGACACATGCAATTGCTTTGCTGCTTTAGAGGTCTGGGCATTGGTTTTCTGATGTGACTGCTCTTTTACTTGTCCTTTCATCACAGGGCAGGCTTCTCTTTTCGCTTTCATTTGCAGTTAGCTGCTGAATCTTGAAGAAGAAAACCTTTTTTGCTGAGATCTAATCTCATTTAGTAATTCAATGGGATGGTTTTAAGAATAGCAGGGAAATGTCTAGTTTGAAGTAATCTAGGGGAACTCCCACCAAATCTGGAAAGTTATTTGAACTAATTCAGAGAGCTTTTATTTCTTGTCCAATTCTACATCTGATGCCACTTTGTTGCCATCGTGGTTTCTCAAACACATTTTTTACTTACAACAGAAGGCTGAAGACTCATTCCTTCTGTAACTGCGCGTCTACACCTGCCTGCTTTGGTCTGATATGCTTGTTGTCCTTTCCACCTTTCTAGACTCGTGGGCATGATTTCCCCAAGCAGGAGAAATGGATAGTGTTAGCACTGATTTGCACCACAGAGCTTTAGGTGCACACATTTGGGAGGTTGGGGTGCAGGTCGCTCAGTCAGGTGGGTTGACTTGGTATTTCCCAAAGGGCAACTTCTTGTCTCCCTTGCCCCCTTTGCCCACCAGCTCTGTTTGCAAATGGGAAGTGACGGCCCTGGGATCAGAGTGGTGCAGCCCCACGCAGCAGACAGCCTAAACCAGAGCAGGATTTCTGGGTACAATAAAGTACTCAGCCTCTGGGGTATCTTTGCTTTATTTGAGCCATGGTGTACAGTAGCTGGGGGCAGCTCTCTGGCACCACAGGAGCTGTAGCTTCTCATCCTCCTGCAGCTGAGGATGCTGAGGTGGGGCACTGGGATGCAGTGCCCAGGGAGCTGCCATTTCTCTGGGAGACACAGCTGGGGACCTGTGTGCATCCTGCCTCTTCCCTGCAACGGGTGTGGCATTTATGAATGCTGGATCACCAAGGGCTGAGGTTGGCAGCTGCTCCAAAGAATGGAAAAACCCAACTGGCTTATTATACAGCTGTCAATGGCAAGTCTCAGCTTAAGCTAAACCACCCGTTCCCGAGGAATGACAACAAAGAGTGAGAATAAATCTTCTGTTAGCAGCTGGACCGCACTTGCAGTCCCAGGTTCTGATCTGATTTTTAGTAGAGCAGGTTTTCCAGTCGGGTATGAGTGTGATTTAGATGTGTGTATATAAAAAAAGTGTCCATTCTTCAGATCCTAAGGATTTCAAGTAGACTGTGGCTGTCCTACTTGTAGATCTTTCATGTCAAATGGGCACTCTCGTGTTTCAGCTGCAAACTTCCTTGTTGCTTATCACAACACTAAGTACCACCAGATGGAAATGGAAAATCTGGAGTATCTGTAGAAAATAAGTTACTCTCTACTCAGAAATGCCTGCTTTCTCCATGCCTTTTAACAGATTTTGTTTAAGTTCTGGGTTTATTCTTCCTTAATGTCCTAATAGGCTTATATTGATTCTAATGTTTCTTGATTTCTGTCCCTTTGAGCCATGGTGGTGGCACAAAGGGAGCTGCCTAAATGACTCTCTCTCTCCTGCTGTAGCTTTTCCAGGCACTGGTGCAGTAATGCAAAAGGACAGAGGTTAAAAATGCTGTCTGCAATTTTTAAAGTGGTGTAGTAGGTTTTTTATTGGAAGACTCTTCAAAGTGAAGTCAGTACTGAATAATCAGTAGCTTGCCTGGGTCAGGCAACCTTGTTCTTCCAGTTCCCACCAGTGGACAAGCTTTTCTCAGCAGCCTGGGAGGCTGAGAGGAGTATAAACAGTGCAAATAATTGTGTTCTTAAGAGTATGCTTTAATGAAATGGGAAAATGTATTTTAGTGATATCGTATTTACAGGAATGATACTTGTTGCTTGCCTATCTTATGGATTGATTTGGTGAGCTTATTAATTCAGGCTTTGTGGAAGGTATGATATGGAAACTTCCATGATGGTGTATCTTAATTTAAGATGGATGAAAGTCTTGTTTAACAGTTTGTATAAATGGCGTTTGTGTGGTAATAGTGTTTTAAAACCAAGTCTTGCACATGCTGATAGAGATTTAAAAGTAGACAAGAAGTACCATAAATAAATGGAGTTTGGTCTTTCAGAATAGCTTAATAGCTTTGCTCCCAAGGCAAAAAGGAAGTTGTTCCTGTGCTAAGCTGGCTGCAGGCTGGTAATGACAGTAGGGCCAAGGCCACAGCTGGGCTTTCATGGCACCAGTGTAGTGTCAGCAGCTGGACACCAAGCTTGACTGGTGTAACTCTGGGGCACACCTGATGCTGATACACATATGTCAACCTATCAACTGGATTTGGAGTGTTTTCTGGGATAGCTGGGCAATGCCTGGGAGGCTCTGACCTGTACCTGCCCTCCAGCAGCAGCTCTGGCCCCTCCAGCAAAGCCACAGCCTGTTGCCCTTGTTCCTGCTCTTGTCCTGGCTTTGCTGGCTGCTTCCAACAGTTTTCATTTTCCCTTTGTCTCTCTGTCTTCCTCCCATTTTTCTTTTCTCTAAAGTAGTTTTCACCGTGAGAGACAATTCTATCACCTGTGGGCCCTACTAATCAATCCCCCTGCATGTGGAATTGTCTCATGCTTTGAGCAACAGGATGTATAGCAGAGCAGCAGAGACTGAAAGTTTGGTCTGCAAGGGGAAAGCTCATAATAAGTTTATAGGATGAATAGAGAGTAATATTGATTGAGATTTAATTATCATCTTTAGAATGACAATGTTTCTCATTGGGACACATATTAAAGAAATGAAACATTGTCTTAAAATTGCCCTGCTAGGCCTGATTTAATTCCCTGTGTAAGAGTTATTTAGGAATAATGCCCTCTCAGATGTTACTGCCTATTTTTGGTTTTCTGCCGTGTTAATTTTGATTGCAAAGGCCTTGCAGCAGGACTGTTTCTTACCACATACTTGCAAAATACCCCATTTCTACTCTACCGGATGTGCCTCTATAGCAAATTTAGTAATGCTGTGTTGTTGCTTTTATTGGTCATTGCATTTTAAAATGTTGTTGTTTGTTATGTTGTTACTTTTTTCCCTCTAGACCAGACTTTCCCAAGCTGTTTTCTCCAGCATTTCTGGCCTATGCAACCTCTTCCACTGGTGTCCCACTCTAATCAGCCCAGCCTGTGGTGCCCAAATCTGTTACCACGTGAGCATTCAGGGGGACAGCATGCTCCCCATCTGCTGGGCCTGGGGGCCCTTCAGCATCCAGAAAATGTCTAAATTGATGAGCCATCCTCCCAGTTTCAAACAGCCCATACAGTGTGGTTTTGGTGGTGGCAAATCCAGCTTCATTGCTCTTCCCCTTCATTGCTCCCCAATGCCTGGGTTTTTGCTCTGGGTCCCTGAAGCGTGGGCGAATAGCTTCCCTCTGCTGCCCTGTAATTGTGTTACAGTTGTGGGTTGGTTTTGTGTCTTCATACTGAATCAGACAAAATGCAACAAGGATGCTGTCCCTTGTGTCACCCAGAGACCAAGGTGCTCTTTACTGGTTTTATGTCCTGTAGACTCAAAATGGCTGAAAATATATCCATAGTCTCTCTGGGATGGTAAAATCCAGATGACATAAATGGATAGTTAAAAATCTTGTGTTTTACTTAAATTTCCACAAATAATTCTAAAAGCATATTCCCACTGAACGTTTATTGCTTTTTTGGCTATTGAAACCATAGCTGATAGGAAGCTGCACATATTCTTAGAACCACCTCACTTTATCCTTATAAAACGTAATAAAGATGCTCTCTTTGCATCTATAGAATGGTCAAGGATGGTTGTTTTGAGTGCAGCTGTCCCATTAGCTGCCTGGTCTTCAATACCATTTTGTAGGCCTGTAATATTAAGATGACCATTAACTTTAATAAAGAAACAAATTAAACAAGTGAGAAGAACTAATTGTACCTCACTCCCCAGTCTGCTGTTGGCCACTGTGTTTAATCTGGGTTGGAAGCACAGAGAGTTTTTTCTTCTTGCTTTATTAAGGGCCTTCTGCTGTTATCCTTAAGCATTACTTATTTTGTACAGTGAGCTGAGAGATTGTTTTTGTGCTTCTTTCTCCCCTCATAGAATGAACCAAAAGGCCACATATGAACTCTTGTATGGGGCAAAACTTAGTAGTTTCACTATATTTAGATATTGATACAGTGCTGGTTGGTGAGAGATGCAGAGGCTGCAATGATGTGTTTTCCCAAGGTGAAGTGCATCGAATAAACTAATAACCTGACAAGTATGCTATATAAAGATGAACTATTTTTTTTTAACTTTTTATTTGTTTAGTGTTACAGAAATAAAAGATGAATCCTGAACTTGTAGAGGAGTAAACTGCTTGCAGAAACCTTGAAACATGACTTTATTGGCTGAATCTTGTTTTAACATTGAAGATTGAGAGTTGCGTGTGCTCATTTCTGTTTCAGAACATGCCTATATGGTAAGGTCCTGCCTTGTGCCTATGAAGCTGCTGAGAGTTTTGCTGTGGGCTCCACTGTGAGCAAGGTGAGATGAGCTGTGCAGGACAGCAGCAGCCCTCAGGCAGCACTTACTGCAGGATGTTTGACGCTGGCTGCTGTCAGCTTAAGAAAGAGTCTCTCTTGCATATGATTTTTTAATTACATGCATGGAAAACCCATTTATGTCAGTGAGAATTTATACTTTAAATGAGTGCAGAGGATCTAATAGAAATATGAACCTTAGCTGCAAGTGCAGAAGGTTGTTAAAGCATCCTAATGCCTCATTTCCTGATGTCCAGGAGTCTTAGCTGGAGAATATAAATTGGGTAAAGCAATTGAATTAATCTTTAACTGAGCCTGCTTCAAATAGTGTCTTCTGCAGTGTTTAGTTTTGCTGTGTTGGATGTATTTTGGCATAACTTTATTTGCTTACTGGTAAAGTGGCATTGGAAGAATAATGTATACCAAGAGTGGTGGAAGTTATGTCTTATGTCCTGTCAAATAATGTTGGTGGTATTTGTTTTTTCCTTAGCATTTGCACTGGTGACGTTTTTCAAGCCATGGTTCAAGTAAAGGGCATCTTGTTATTCAGGAAGTTTTTACATCCCATCTAAAAATGGTCATATATTGCAGTCAGATTATATTTCTGCTTTAACTACCTTCATAGAAGAAAGTATATGTCTGTTTTCTGCATATGGTGGAGCAACCTTGCTCTGAATATATGTATATTAATTAAAGGAAATCAGTTTTGTCTATTTCAGTTTCCTTTTGGATTTTCATTGAGAAAGTGTGTCTCAGATAATTTTAAAGAGCTCCATGAAAAGAATAAGACCACCACCTTGGGAGGAGAGCACTGGTGACAGGGAGGCTTTCTGGGAGCTGCCCTGCATGTTTGTGGCTAGCAAAGGGTTGGAAATACCCTGGATGCAGCGTCTTCTGCCTGTGCTTCCCCTTGGGTGTGCTTCCAGATAGAGGGAACTGAAGGCTGGGCATATTGTCAGGAAGACCAAGGAATGAGTTGTGTTTCATAGAGATGTGTGAAAATATGCTGAAAATAGTTGTGTGTGTGTGTGTGTGCACACTCCCAGGAGGACTGGAGGACTGCGGTCTCTCCTTTTGGGCTGCATGGGAAGGCTTCCAATTGCTGTGGGCCATGCAGACAGACTGAGCACCTGGGAAGAGAGGTCCCCCTGCCCCAGTGCTGACACTCTGTGTTGAGGGAGTCTCCTCAGTTCCTCAGAGCAAGGCTCAGGGTCCCAGGCTTTGTTTGTGGAGCGACCTGTTCCCAGCACTGCTTTGTCTTGCATGAATAAATAAGAGCAGAAAGGTTGCACCTTTGCTCAGATATATGTGTGTCCAAGACAGTTTTCTTTGGCAATAGACTGTAGAAAATGATCCCTAAACAATAAAATCCCCTTGAAAATGCAAGTCACAACATCCATTGGTATGTTGTGCTTTGCTCCTCCCCTTGGTACATGTATTTTATCTCCTGCACAACCATTGTGTACATTACATTTCTTCTTACTGCTGTAGTTCTGCCCTTGTAGTCCCAGTGAAGAAAGTGGGTGACAATGCATGATATGGAGCATGGGAAAATGTTTTTAACTTAAACAGAAATCCCTTTGGTTGGAATCTAGCACTTCCTTTGGCTTCAGAGCTTTGACATTATTAGTTGCCTTTGATTCAACAAAAGCTTGAATTGGAAGTTGTCGGCCCTTGATTTTGTTAGCAAATAGTATTTATCAGCAGAAATCATCTAAATCAAACCTCTCAGTGTAAAACAAGACACTAAATAGTTTATATTTCATTTAGTTATGGAAGAGATAGTGATTGGCATTCAAAGAGCACTTGGTTAAATGCCAACATATAGGAATTAAAAATGCTCTCTGTGACTTGGTTAACAACAAGCACTGTCCATTCCTGAATTTCCACCCTTGCTTGTAAAAGCAAAGGGAACCTTGTGATGTGCTGAGGAGGCCAGACACTGTGTGCAGGTGAATGCTCAGTCACTCTTTACTGTGGGTGATTTGTACTTGTGTAGTATTTCTGAACCAGGAAGATCCCCAAGCCCCTTGTAGAACAGCTTTGTTGTCCCCTGCTGATCAGCTGCCGTTCTCTGCCAGCAGCCCTGTTTGCAGAGGTCAGGTCAGCTCACCAGAGCTCGGGGGAAAGCTGTGTGGGCATGCTGTACTGTGGGTAAAATACACAAGGGGAAAACTGAAAACAATGATTCCAATTAAAATGTATACTTCTACTAAGTAGTAATGCATTGAATGAAGATACTGAAAAGCAATATATATTAATGAAATTCCCTTGATGCACAAAGCTCCACAGAATACTTCTGTATCTTGAAACACAAATATAAGTTGTTTTGTCAGTTTTAGAAGTACCACTTTTCAGGATAGTTGGAGTTGTTGTTTAATTATAGCTGTCTTTTAGGAGATAATGTTCCAAAATAGTTTTCTCTGAAAGAATATTTAAATATTCAAAACCAATTTAATCTCTCTACAGCAGGAAATATTTAAATTTTGAAATTCTAAATTTACAGAATACCTTAGGAGATAATCTTCAATTACACATATATACAATGTCATATAGCTTATGCCAGTAAGTTCCAGCTTTTGCAGTCTGGCACAAAGCCAGGACTCCAGTGTGAAGCACAGTGGCAATTGCAAGGTCCCAGACAGCTACAGATGTGTCAGGGTATTTATTTTTTATGCTGTAGAAAATGTTGTGCTCATTGCAATTGTTCAGGCAAAGCCTTCTGGTCATAGGAGCTAATTGCTTCCATAATAATTAAAGTTCAAATATCTAAGACCTAATAGCTTTGGACATATAAAAATAAAAATGAGATTGAAATTTATTGTGTTGGTTACGCTGAGCAGATGCTGCAGTCACTGTCAATTGTTTTGTTCTAGTGCGTCCTTGAGAAATATTTCCATCTTTGTGCGGCTATTGCAACGTAAGGATGGAGCTGTGGTTTGTGCTGCTGGAGAACACAGGAAGCTGCTGCTTCTCCGTGGCCCTCGGGGCATTAGGGACCCTGCTGTGAGCTGGCTCTCAGAGGAGGAGACACCCTTCCTTCACAGCACATGAAAGTTATTCTGTAACAGAATCAAAAAACTTCTGGTTCTTCGGGTGTTGCTCCCTCGTTTTGTTGCAATGGGCACCTCCCCACTCACCAGCATGAAATGTGCTGGGTGAGGTGTTGGCAGATCTTTTCAGATGTGCTTTTTCACAACAAAGGCATGTGTGCTTATTCTGTGAAGGTATTCTGTGTGGCTCTTCCCCTGAAGCCATGGATATTGTTTCTTTGATTTCCATTAGAATACTGCAGAATTTGCATTTGGCACTGGGTACCCACTGCTCACAGTAGTTTGAGCCAACATGAGCCTTCTTGGGAATTTGTAATCTCTGCTTACAGCTGTACTGTGCCCAAACCCAGCAGTGCTTATTTTGGGGCCAGTCCTGTGTGCTGAAAGCTTCCCACTGGAGCAAATGACACTGGCAAGCAAGCAGGCTGAAATTGGATTAGAGATCCATTCTCCTGCAGATGAGGTACCAGTGGCCGTGACCGTAGGTGCCCAGGCTGCTGGAATGTAGATTAGTGTTGCAATCCAAAATGCTTTATGTCATAAGAGAAAGGAAGGTCCTTTGTGCCACCTCTGTTTCTGTTAGTTCCAGAAGTAATCCTGGTCTCCTTGTACTATTGCAATATATTCTGCAATGCAGTGTGATATATAAATACATTAGCTCAGAGGAGAAAGAAATTTTTCCATTCCAGGATTTGGATGTCAGTGTCTGAGACATCTTTTATTTATATTTTTTTCTTTGCATCGTTAATTAAAGGTTCATAACAATAACCATCACAATGCTTCTGGGCAACTTTAAGGCCTGATGCATGTTATCTATTGCTGATCAACCAGGTTACTGTAAACTATTGTGAATATTTGATTTCAGGCTGGTGGTAATTCAGTAAGCTTTCTTCTTTGAGACTCTAGGTTGTATAGGGATAATAAGTGCAACGTAAGCATGAGGGTGTTTTGTTTGTTTATTTTTTTGTCTAAGAAAGGAGATAGATCAAGTTTAAAATTTACAGTCTGTTTTGGAAAATGAGTAAGTGCTCCTAGGTTAAGAACTTCCCTTGTATTACTAACCCAAGAATCTCTGGTATTGACCTATAGTCATTTCACAGCAAGATCCTATTAAATGATACATATTGCCACAGAAATAAGATACTGAATGTCACAGCAATGTAAATTTGGAATTATGTTTATCACGTTTTATCAGTGAATGAAAAACTAAAGTTGATTTGGTAGTGCCCTGTTAACTTTGATGGAACAGAATACCCACTGAGGGTGTGGTCCATCCCTTTTTGGAAGCTGATGTTCATTTACCTTTTAGATATCAGGGTTGCTTTCTGAGTGCTACAGCATAGCCCACTGAGGAAAAAGAATTACTGAATTAATCAGCTAGGCTGTGATGACATGATCTTTTGATTAAAGTGCTCTCAAGATTTAAATGGCATGGCAGTGACCTGCACTTTATAATCCCAAACTGGAGATACAGATAACCATACATTTAATAATGTCCATACACAAACATTTAAAGTAGAAGGAAACTAATGAAAATGAGCAAATTTTGGAAGACTAACAAGTTGAAAGTGTTTTTTACTTTATAAAGTTCACTGAAGATTTATTGAACTGTTTGCTGAGAAAGATTTGTCAATGAGTAGGTATTTGGTGGGTTTTTTTTCATCCTTGGGGACTTGTTTTTTTTTCGGTGTTTGTTGTGGGTTCCCCCCATCCCCCAATTTATTTTTCAAAAGGGGGGAAAGCAAATTTCATGTCAGAAACAGATTTAAATTAATTTCTCCAAGATTAAAGAAAGATTTTTCTAAAGACTGGTACAGTTGAGTAGTAAATTGGGAGAGATTATAAGGGAAATAAAAAATGAAATAAGATAATATATGTGTGTTGTAATTATTTTGACAGTGTCATTGAAGTTGATTCTGAGTGTTCTCTGGAACAGGATGGGCAGAAAACAAACTGGTTTTAGTTCTTTATGGAAGCTGCTTTTTTGACTGAATTATCTGTAGGCTGGGAGTAATTTTCTTGTGCTGATGTCTGACTCAGTCTTACAAATAATGCAATAATACACTTCAGCTTTGTCAGCTGTTTGTAACCACAGTGGCCAGAACCCCCATGGGAATTTTTATTAATGGGATGCAGTTTTTGAGTTGGCTTTGCTATGGTATAAATTGGCATACTTCCTTTGACTGAACTGCCATGCTAAGTTATATCATTTAAGAATCTGGCGTTCTTGTTTGACATGTGGCTTGGAGTTCCTATTGATTGAAAGCAGTCTGTTAATAAAATCAAAGTAATTGAATACAGCCTATGGGAACCAGTGCTGTTTGTCATTTGTTATTAGGCAGAAACGTTAAAAAGATTAAGTAATTCTTGAAATGATTTTTATGAAACAGTGTAATAGTAATTTAAAGGAAGGTGTGTTTTCACCCCAGAGCTTTGCCTTGAGTTGCATTTGCAGGCCTTCATACAAGGCCAAATAAATTATGTCACTTTGCATTCCAAAATGGGAAAAATGATACACGTCTAAGAAATATATTGTATATGTAATTTCAGTGTGGAACAGTTTACAGCCCTTCCTTATAGTGAGGATAAACTGAATGACTTTAATTACCAGTGACTTACTGATGAACTGCTCTAAGGTTTTTGTTCTGCAAGACTTTCCTTATCTGGGTATATAGTGTTTTGTTCAACGTTATCAATTTGATGCAGACAGCGTGTGTCTTCAGGGTGGCCCCAAAGCAGGGGGCTGGTGCAGGCTGTGGCTGTAGCTGTGGCTGTGGCTGTGGCGGTGCTCTGGGGTGTTTGGCGTGGGGCACTGGGTGTTGGCTGCAGTGGGAGGCACATCCCCAGGGACAGCCCCATGCCGTGGGGCCCGTGCGTGTCTGTGCTCCCCAGCTCCTGGCCCTGCCACCAGTGCTCTTGAGGGCCCCGAATGGCACCCCAGCAGCTGCTGGGCATTGCTTGGCAGGGTGATGCCTCTCGTGGAGCTTTTTTGAGTGGTCACAGCCCCCAAGGAACTCGCTGGCCTGGCTGCCTGCCCAGCCCCGACTCCCTGGGCACAGCTGCCACTGCCTCACGCTGCTGTGGTGCTCCACTGAATGCTCTCGGGCACGTTCACCTAAGGTGCAAATGTGGCCTTTTAAAAAATTATTTTGTTTGTGGGCCACTAAATAAAAGATGGACAGGAAAGCACATGGTGGGGTTTCTGTGTCCTGGTCCTGCTAAGCAGCTGCAGTTGTGTCACCTTTCCAGGTTCTGTGTGTGGTACTGTTACAAGCAGGTGGGCCTGGGTTAAATAAGTAAGTAAATAAATAAATAGGAATTGTTCAGGCCACAGATTCGGGATATCTGTGTACCTCCCTGGGATACTGGCTACACCCATTGGTGACAGGGCTGTCCCAGGCCCAGCATGGCTGTCACCTCCCAGAGCCATTCCCTGGGCTGTGGTTCAGGGCTCTAGTGGGGCTCACTGCTGTTCCTTGGTGGCTGCTGGCCATTTTCAGCAGAGCAGGGATGGTTTTTGCGTGTCCTCTACCTTCAGGTGACTCCATCCTTTAGGGCGAGGTCGGCCCTGCTGCCCTCTGGGTGCAGAGGAGAGTGAGGACATTTGTCCTGGGCCTCGAGGGCCCTTCCTGGCCACTGTTCCCTGGCTCAGGGCTCTGCCCCTGGGCCTGGCAGTGCCCCCAGCCAGGGGCCAGGGCTGCTATGGGAGTCCCAAGGCTCCTGTGTGTGCTCCCAGGTGTCTTGCCTGTGCTTGTGGGCCATGGGGTGAACACCTGGAGTTTTTCTGAGCCTTTGTCACGTTGATAATCTAAGCCAACAGGAATAAGCCCTTCCTACCATCCGAAAACAAAGCAAAAGCTCTCTAGTGTGGCTTTGGGTGGAGGGGTGGCCATCCCAGCCATCCCATTCCTTAGATCCCCCTTCCTGTCCCTTTTAAGGACACTTGCATGTGACAATAGACCTGAACTCAGACATTGGTGACTTGTGGCCCTTTGAAATATTCCCAACAAGAGTTTATGCAGTGGGAATTAAATTCCTATAATTTTGGACAAAAGTGTTGCAATTTGAGTCCTTCACTGTGGCACTAGAGGACTCTCAGGGAGTCTAGTGTGCAACCAGACACTTAGGTAATTTATCCCCTGGACTTGGTAGCATGAGCCTTGTGAACTATCACGAGGCACTCTTGCTGTCTCTTTAGATTTGTTAGCATGCCCTCATTTTGCAGTCAAGTCCTCATGTTCTGCCTGTGGCTCGGCTGCCTGATGGGGGCCTTGCTGGGGATGGTGAAGAGCAGGGAGGGAGAAGCAGGCTCAGGATGGTCAAGAGCCCTGCTTGATGTTTGCGCTGCCAGGCAAATGGCCAGAGGAGGGGCATCTTGCAATGAAACATGCTAATATTGCAGCACATGTCATAGCATTATTTTTATTCAGGTATCTTCTCAGTAAGGTAATGAATTTTATTTTGATGTGAGACACAGAGACAATGATTACAGAGATCTTTGCATAATTTCTCCCCCTCTTTGAATTAGATTGCATGTTTGTTCTCCACTAGCAATTACTTTCATGTCAGTATAAGTACAAGAGGTTATAGAAGTTCATGATGTTTCTCACATTGTAGCAGCTTTCTGCATACCAACCCCTTTGCCCTTTCGACTACATGACAAACTATAAATGTGTCAAGCAGGAAGATTTAAATAAGTTACGGTCCCAGACACTCATTCCAGAGCTTCGATTTCTTAAGAGCTGTCTGAGCTTTACTTTACGTGCAGCCACACAGTCATGCCGACTAAAATCCTGCTAATTATTTTGGAGACATTTTTGTGTGATGTGTCTTGAGAAAAGAGTCTGAGCATCTGTGAAACAGATGAAGTGAAAATTCCTCTGGCGTCTATCAGCAAACATAAGCAGGTGGAGCATTTCCAAGTTTCTGCAGCTGAGGGAGGGGCTCCAGAAAACATGGTTGTTTGCAGCACAGAGGGGAAATGAAATTTAAAAGAATTATTTATGTATCTTCATTTGATGCTGCCTTGTCATATAATGCCAGTTCAGGAACAGCAGCATTCTGCTTCATTTCAAGGGCCACTGTAAACTGATTGTCAAGTTTTTCTAGGAAGTGAACCGGGCGCTGCAGACTCTAAGATGCAAATTGCTGAATCTAGAATTGTGCACTGCAAATAGGGCTCATTTCTCAGTTTGAAAGGTATTAAAATGTTTACACTTATTGCCTGTGCAAGGTTAATCAAGGTAATTTCTGAAATGCATTGCTGTATCAATCTCCCAATGGAGTATTCCTGAAAATCAAATGGTTTGTATGTTTTAAGGCAAACCCCAGGAATTTAGAAATAAAAAAAAATATGTCGCTGGTGCCCACTAAAGGAGATGTGTGTGGTAAGAAGCTGTTTTTGCTGCCCAGGATGAAAGGCCAGCTGGCATCAATTAGCACTTTATGCACATGCACTTTTATAGAAATAATTTTTACTGAGCAGATCTCAAAGCCTTTCAGTGCCACTTAGTTAATCCTCCTAACAATCCTGGGCAGAGCTGCTCCATTATACACATGGGCAGACTGGAAATTGGGGAGGTTTAAGTGACTAATCCGTAGCTGCGGAGTGAATCAGTTCTGTCCCATCTTATCTGTCTTTGCAAGGCAGCACTACCTTTTCTCAGAAGGAAAACCAAAAAAAAACATACAAGTTACAGCAATGGTTATGTGGTATGTTTTAGGATATCCTCCATAAAGCACTGCCTTTAAACAGTGTATAGGATAGAAATGAAATTTGTTTATTACATGAAGGACAACTACAAAGGATTAAGTAATTTGTACGGTAATTGACTTCCCTACTTCAAGTTCATTGTTGATGTTTTTGTATAACTGCATAGAAAAATAATGACATTTCCCAGTACATGAGAGAAAGCCTTACTGTCTTTTCAAGAAAGAGAGGCTAGATTTTTTTAAAAAGAAATGCTTTCTTCTTCTAAGAGCATGACTATGCAAAAATTCAGGCGTGCTAAATTCGACCCAGGGTGTGAAATGAGCAAATGTCCTTCACTACTTTCTCTGAAGTTTGCACTCGCTTAAAACAAGCTGCTGTCTGTTTTCCATTGTAGTCTTTAAAGGCCAAGAAAGTGCAATTAAAACATGCAAATATGTGGCTAACCCAATAGCTCCTTGGTGGCGTGATCAGACCCTTGGATGAGAGCTCAGTACCTTTCTTTATGACTTGACTGTGCGTGGGTTTCAGTCCCTGTCAGATGTGGGGTGGGGAGAAAGTGTGAGAGACTCCAGGCTGTAGTTGAGAGGAACGTGTCACAAATGTCATCCCTAAAGCATTGGGTCTTTCTCTAGGAAATTCCAGGGTGATGAGGAATTTTACTTTTTTTTCCCCTACCCCAGGAAGGTTGTTAAAAAGGAAGCAGGGAATAAAGAGGAAAAAAAGCTGCCTAGTTCCCTAGTATTGCATGCTGCTGTGGAAATCAGACACTAAATAGACAAATTATCCTGTAGTCATGCCTGACTGTAGCCTCAAGATATGAAGTGTTTCTTTATTTCCAGCTGACAGGAGGTATAAATGAGGATCATCTTTGTGAATGAGCCGGAGATGCCCTGTGGTTTAACCCTGCATTTTGGTTAAGATGATGTGTTGGTTCACATCTCAGGGCTATCTTTTCAATTAATTCTTCCAGAGCTGATGAGCTGGATAACGTGAAATGTATTAGGGGGCATGTGCCAGGTGATGGTGAAAGTGCTGCCTGATTATACAGATACTAAAAGATATTTTAATAGAGTGCTGTGTATTCATAAGCAAATTCCCTATTCATTTTAGAGCAGTATAACTCCACAGCAACTGCACTAAACATGTAGAATTGCTCTGATATCCCCCCACTGCAATATAAAGCACAGTTATAAGTTCCTCCAAGATGAGAGGAGTGTTGCATATAAAGCCAACTACATTTTGTGTAATATAGGAAACATATTGTTCATATTCTACCAAGTGGAATCTGTTTTGGATTTCTTTTGCTGAGGGTCCAGATCATATAAATGATTGTGGCCATTGCTGTATAGCACAAAGCAAGCCATGGTCTTTTCATGTCTGGAACAGTTTGACATAATCAAAATGTATATAGGATATTTAAGATGCTTGTTCAGCATATAAAAAAAGCTATGGCTCAGGGTGCTATTCCCAAATGTAAAATTCAGAGATCTTAATAGAAAATGAAACCCCCCAAAACAGCATGCATTCCTCACAGTTAATATATATTAACTTTATCCAGTGTTTCATTCTCTCCCTTCTAAACATAAAAGATAGGTAAGATAGCATTGGCCACTGTTGTTCTGATCCTCTTATGAAGTGTGGGTATTGCCTGTATCCCTGACTTTTCCCTGGATGCAGTTACCTTGCACACCCTTCAGTGGTTGGGGCAGGAGATGGGTGTGAGGGTGGTTGAATATTCAGATTTCAGATTTTGGGTTGAGGATACAGACCCTGGCCATCTCTGAATTATTTTGTAGAGACTGTACAAAAAAACTAGGGGAGTAATTAGGCTTGGCTCTGCTGTATAGATAGCAGAACACGCTGATATTGATACCATGAGTAAATCCTCATGGTTTCCTTGTGGTGAGAAATGAAGTTATTTCATTTTACCAAAGTTTTGGTGAATCACAATGGATTTACCTGGTAACATGTAGGCGTGACAAAAGTGGACACTGTCCATCCCTTCCACCCCTTTTTTATTTTTTTGGTAAGACAGACGACATTATATTTACCCTTGCCTACACTTAAGCACCAAGTTTAATCAGGTTTCATGTTTTTACTGGGGGTCAGATATAAACATGAAAGGTTGTATGCACACAAGAACAAGACCAGTTTACTAGGTGGTATTTTTAACATCCTTCAAGACAACTAAAATGGAAACATGTCTCAAAGCAAATCAAGAGTGTTTTTGCAGGGATGTGAACAATATGGAATGCAAGTAGCATTGGCTGGAAATGTTACTTTCAAGTCCTTTAACAGTCCTCTAAAAGATTGGCTCAAACAGTTTTCCAAATTATTTTGTTTTAATAAAAACCAAAATAAATTCCAAACCTTATATGGATTTTTTTTTAAGCCCACAGAATTAATTATCTTGGAGCCCTTCTGTTCCCCTTTGCAGAGTACCATGAAGAAAATCAGTTATTGCCTTTATTTCACTGTCATTTACTTTAGATTGAACTGAGATTGATTGCTCCTCTGTGATATTCTGCACAAGCAACAGTGGGGGGTATGAAGCAATCAGTTTAGTCCTGATCTTGGTTGTCCATTAATGTAGATTCAATTAAGTCAATTTATTTATATTTTTCCCTGTTCATGCCATCAGTTCCCCTGCTATCTCATTGTCTGAAAGCTGCTTTTTTAACCATAGTTTTAGATACAATTATTAGTCCTGTTTGAAGTTCATGGTGACAATTCCTTTGATATTCGTGGTAGTTGGATTTGGCTGAAGGGTACTATTGCATATTATGACTAGTTCTTTTTTTCTTTTTTATCCTCTAAATAGCATACCTTTGACAAGCAGATTGCTGACCTTGGCATTTTTTGCAATATTAAAAGAAACAAACAGAACTTGCTCATTAAAGCTGTCAAGAAGCTGCAAAGCAGAGAAAGGCAGTTTGAAAATTCACAATGGTTGGATACTTCTTGTGGTACTTGTTTATTTTTTGATACTTGTATGTGCAGGAAGGCTCAACAGGCACAGTAGTGGTTGTTTACTGGTGGAAATACTCCCTTGCAACCACAGCTGGGGTAACTGCATATACAGGCAGAGCCAGTTGATGTTTGTGTATTGCATGTCCTGAGTAGTCTGTGGAACAGAAGTTATAGAAATGGCCTCTTAGGTGTTCCTTTCCAACAGCTTTTCTCACTCAAAGGAAATGTTTTTTGTTCTTTTGTTATATATTTTTATACTTACTTGCTTCTTGGCGCTCAGTTCCCCATAAAATCAACATCTATGTTTAAAAATATTTTTTTCAAGAGAGGTTGTCATAAAATGCAGATGGTTGTGATGGTATTAATTTAAAATTACATGCTCCAAAAGATCCCACAGAGGTGAACTCATTTGAAAAATAGTCTATCTGCATACAAGGGAACATATGTTTACCTCAAGAATGTTGCAAACTTTGTCTGAGGATATTACCAATGAGAGAGGCAGCAAAAGTGAAGGATCATTCACATGTTTGGAGGAGTGCTCTTGGCTTTGAGCCTATGGTATGTGTTTGAGATACATGGAGGAGTACAAGCATTTTGGCTAGTCCAGGCTTGCCTCCCCTTTACCTGTGAGTGCTGAGATATTTGGGTCTCATTTGCACTTTGCTTACATGGGGTAAAACAAATGGACCTTGATCATTATCTTGTTCTCTATTTGACCTCCAGCAGCAGATGCCTTGAAGAAGGAGAAACTGAGAAGTAGACAGAAAGACATTTGCCTGCACCTGGCCGATTGCTCAGTGTCTTAGGGGTGTGGAATAAATCCTGATCTCAGCTGGTGATCATCTTATGAATCCTCTTATCCTTCAAGCGTGAGATTTGATTACCTCAGGTCTTTCTGTTCATGCTCACATAGCTGTAAATATAACACCTGCTGTGTTACCTAACTTTGTAAAATTGCCCATTTTATAGCCCTTTGACCGAGGAAGTACACTTGGTTAAAACAGGGAACCTCTTTGTCTCAGCCCATAACGTCAGGCCAGACAAAGTAAAAGTGATTTTTCCTGCTCTGACCTCTGCAAAAGCTCAGACCATCTGCTATGCACTCTTCCTGAAGCAGAGGTGTTCTGCTCTGCCTGTGCTGTTCCCAGTATAATAGATGATACATAACATGGCAATAAAAATATATTCAAAGTTAAACAGACCAGAATGGCTGCAACTGCTGGTGATCTTGTAAATTGTTCAGTCATGTAGTCTGGAGGGTGAATCTGAATGAGAGATGCACTCAAATGCGTGCTGAGATATTTGAAATATCTCTGAATCCTCCATGATTAGCAAAACATGTAGAAGGATACTCTTGACTGTAGGAAATACCTCCTTGTTCTTACTGAGTGCTTTGATTATGGGTTACAAAATAAACTTCAAATCCTGTGCATTTAAAACCTGTTTCTCTGTATCTCTCCTTGAATGTAATACCTCCACAAGATATAATTTGAAATGCAAGGGAAATTACAAAGTCTTGCCTGCAGAAGGGAATACTGTAAATTATTGATAAATGACTGTAGGCATATAGGCTGTAGACATAGCAGTCCTTAGTGCCAGTCCTGAAATACAGCAGCACAGTTCAATTGTATTGTGCAGTAAATTTATGCAAATTAATTGTCTTTCATACTGATGAAAGCTGTTTTCAGTCTGGGCAGGATGACACAACTCTGACGTCTCATCCTGTTTTTTCCTCCCCTTTTCCCTCCACCCTGATCTCTGGGCGCACACTCTCATTGTTTTTTTCCTTTTTCCCCTCTAGTCCCTCTCTGTATTCCAGACAAGGAACCTGTTTTTAATTTTCATGTGTCATGTCTGTCTCATAAAATACACACACTGGATCATATGACTGTTGTGCAATATTAGAGGGCTGTTGAAATGAATATCACATCGAAGGCCTTGTAAAGTCATCTTGAAATAAAATGTACCAAATTTCAATTTTGAAAGGGGCAATAATTCCATGCAGATGAAAGAAGTAAAGATACACTGACCACGAATAACAAGTACATTTAAAAACAGTCCTTGTAGCTTTTACTCCAGTCACTGTCACATGGGCAAGTGTGTTAGGGGGGTGCTGTCTCAGCTCCTCGAAGAGAACCATGCTGGGATGGTTCTCCTGCTCTGCCATGGGCTGTATTCAGCATGGTGCTGGCCCCTGTTCTGTGCATGGAAGAAACTGGCCAATCCAGGACTGACCCAAAGTGTCATCTTTGGATCACAGGCAGGGTTCAATTATGAAACAGCTACAAATAATTTATGTTATTCTGCCATGTCCTAAGGCTCTGTGTAACGAATGATTTAATAAGGTTTTATTTTGCACATGCAGGCATAGTTTTTTTTGTCCAGTGTATGAGTACAGTAATGCAGTTTCAAGAAATCTCTGGGAATTAGATAAGAAAAGAAGATCCTTCATGGATGTCGGCCGTAGACTTCAGCGTGTAAGGCTTGTGAATTGCCACTGTGTAATTCATTCACTTTTGCAGTCAGTGCTGCATGTTTTTGAGTGGTTGCAGCAGGAATAATTACAGGAGTTTTAAAGAAGTAGTCCAGCTGAGAGCATGTTTTTGCTCCCAGTCACTTGTGCAATAATACACTTCCTAACAGGAGATCCCAGAGGGCTGTCTTACAGGTACACACATCTCTGCTAAGTGGAAAGCTGTGGGGATTTTAATGATGATTGTTGCTGCTAAGTTGCCAGGCTGATCTGGAAAGGACTTGTTTCCCTAGGAGTCTTGCAGCATCAGCTCCACAGCACCTATTGCAGCAGGACCCAAACTGTTTTCAGGGTCTTTTCTCTGGAAAAGGTGAATTGGAGCCAAATCCAGATCCCTCTTCTTCACTCTCTTCCCTGCCCCTTAGCTGAACCAGCACAGCAAGGAATCAAGCTCATGATGAAGGGTGAAAGAACAACAGAAACTGTAAAACATGTAGGATTTATAGAAGCAAAACCAATCGTTTCTACGTCAGTAGGAAGCTGTTGTGCAAGGGCTTTAGACATGATGCAGAATAGGAGTGTAGCTTTTGAGTGCCCATATGGAGGGAAAGGGCTCTGCAGCTACGTGACGACTGACAGGACATCATCATTTTGAGATGACTGTTTCCTTCAGGATAATTCCATATTCCTGTCCTACAGAATATAAATAGTGGCAGGAAGGAGTTCACAGAGAAGTCTGTTAACCTGGAGGCCATGTACACAGTCTCTTCTTGTTACTGCTATTATTACGCATATCTGTCTCTTTTGAGAAAATGTCCTTTGCTTTTCTCTTGTGCTTTGTTTCTTCATTTGTTGTCATCTGGGTGTGTTGAATTACAGATGGCTTTCATGAATGGAATAACAAGGGATGGACAAACTCCTGCTTGATTAAAATGGCTGCTAGGCTGTTCCTTGCACCTCTCCTTTGGAGATTGTCTGTTCTGCTTTCAGATTGAGAGCAGAGGTGTGAAAAGTGCCCTTTACTGCTTCTGGACATGGATACCAGAAGCAAGAGAAACATCATGACCTTATAAATTTGTTCTAAAGGTCATTGATTTGGTGCAGAATTGCAGTCCTGTGGTACCAGGGGTGAGAGCATCTTGCAGTGACACTGCTTGGAGAGCTGGGGCTGCTTGCCCAGTCCATGGCCGAGGGCGGCTGTTGGTGTGGGCTTTACAGAGAACTTTATGGTATTTCTTCCAGGCTTGCACCAGCCAGGAGGGCTGAGCTGTTTGTCTCCATGCCTGTCCCTGCTGAATACTGCACTTGCCAAGGTTGGCACTCAAACAGACTGCGGAGGCAGGAGCAGGAGGTTTTTAAGATCGTATCTCATGGTCGTGAAAACCTCTTTTTAAAACACTTAAGTTTTGGTACCTCTTGCTGGGCAGTCTTTTAGGGGAGAGAAGTGCTCAGTGAAAAATACTGTCTGGGCAGGAAAGGCTGATTAAAATATAGCTTGCTTTGAGGAGCTACCATAGTAAGGAGAGGGTCTGTGTGCAGTGGAAGCAATTGTTTGCCAAGAATAAGAGATTTTGGTTCTTAACATGCAGCTTTTTTTTTTTTTTTAAAGAAAGAAAGACTGGTGTACTGTCCTCTGAAAAACCAAAAGCAAACAGAAGGGTCGTGACTCTGTCTTCTCCCTCCTGTCCAGGTTCAGGAGAGGAGGAGGGAATGCAGCACACAGGTTTCCAACTGATCAGAGCACGGTATGGCAGCTGCAAACACTTCACTGTCGGGTGGAGAGGTAATTTCAGCACTTCTGTGTGCTGATGTTTTGCAAACTGCCGTTGTTTCAGAGGCACTTTTTCCACATGTGCATACTTGGAAAAAGAAAATATTTTTACTTAGGAATCTTGGACTCCCCTTTAAACCTCTCGTGTTGTACTGAGATTCTTGGACTTCTTCAGGTTTTTTAGAGTTCCTTTGCACTCACTCAGAGGAAGATTTCATATATGTGGTAGCAAATTACAGTCTGACAGGATGGTAGCAACCTGGAGTTGTTCCAGCGCAGTAACTGAATCAAAATCTGAAATGGAATTACGCTGCTATTTCTAGATCCTTTTCATGATAGTGTTCTAATTTGCTTTATCTTGCACTGTGTTATGTTTTAACAATGCCCAGAATAAAACAGATTTGTTTTTATAGTGAGTATTTTAAGAAAAATTATGACTTTGACTAACTATACATCTGGGTCTGTGTTACATATGTGGTACTTTCTCTGTGCTACTCCTGCTTATAGCCAAGGACATATAGCTGCATATAGCTGCATATAGCACTGTGCCCATGGTGAGAGCTGCCCACGGATAGAGCATCTCTGCCTATTCTTGGGCATTTTCTTCCATTTTCTCTGGCTCTGGATTTTTGCTTTGCAGGATAAGTGGCCATCATATACGCAGAAGAGGTAGTGTTTGCAGGCTGCATGAATCTGTGGTGATGCAAACCTGCAGAATAGCTTCTTTTAGAGTACTTTGCGTTATTTCTATTTCAACATGTTCTGGCTGCCGAAGGTGCAGGTTGCAAACATGAGCTGTCAGTTCTCTATGTTCTTTGGCATTCAGTTTTGGATCATGGTAACTAACCAATTGCAACCACATTTAGAACTCTCCTTTTTGCATTTTTTTCCGCTTTTCTTTCCTTTCTTCTTGTTCCATTTCCCCAAGTTGTGGCTTAAGCATGGCCATGGATCACAATGGTGGAATTTCATCATCCCAAATCACTGGGATGATGCTACTGGGTTATCCAAAAGAACAAACTCCAGTTGGCTTGACTGTAATTTTGCGTTATTTAAGAAGCAGTTCCTAAACAAAATACTGAGAGTAATTAATGTCTAATTTTAACATTCTCCTAGTCTCAGAAGGTATTAAAACCCCTCCACAGCTTTAAAACTTCCATAACTAGAATGGCACAGATCTCTTCACTGCTGGTGCGGGCTGAGATGAGCCCTTCTTCCTGGGATCTGCAGTGGTGGGGAAGGCAGGTAGGTCCCGTCTTTGGGTCATTCTTTTGCTAAGGTGACAAGGAACTGTGCTCAGCCCACTGGCTGCTGTTGCCAGCACTGCTGGAGGGGGACTGTTGGTCTGAGGAGGTGTCCTGCAGTGCACAGTATGGGTGTGGCAACTTATATTTTTGTTATTGTATTTCAAGATGAAGAGGAATGTGGTTTCTGGTATCGGGATAGGTGCTGCCACATATGCCACAGATGATTTGCTGGCTCACTGGGTTAGAAAGGAAGTAGGCTATCTTTCTTTCAAAAGATTTAGAAAAAAGAAAAGTATGTATAGAAAAGAGTATGTAATAGATGAGCTGAATTCTGGAAGAAGTTTTGAAGTAATTAAAAGAATATATTTGCTTATTTTGTATTTCTAGAAGATTACTTTCTCTTTTGATAACAATTCAGGGAACCCTTTCTAATTCTCATGATTGAGAAAATTTGTTATAATGCCTGATTTTTCAGATTTTTTGAAAAGACATGCATTTGTGTATATGTCTGTATGTAAATACAAACATTTAAAATCTGTTTCAATGGCATGAAATAATCTTTTGGTTAGTGATTCTTCCATACAAAAGTCTCCTGCTAAGACAATAGAAATTCTGTGCACAGACCCACTGGGGGCCTGGGCTGCAGAGGCCTCAAGAAAAAATCCTAAATTCTTTCATGATTACATGTTTTGACTATAATGTTTCAGTGTTGTCTTTGTAATTTAGCCATTCTTACAGTAAGTTAACAATGGTTTTTTTGCTTGGATCTCTATAATGATTTCTGCAAAGCTCAGTGAATTTGCTTTCCTATGTGGTTGTGTCCCATGTGGGGTTTTTAATTTTGCCCCAAGCTCAGCCTAAATGACTTCATTTAAATGCATTTCACATCAAAGTCACAGCAAACACAAATGTTTTCCTTGTTTTTTAATGACATTACAAAACTGGCAAAACATTATTTAACCCTGGACCAGGGTTCCCCCACCCCTAAGGAGAGTTGCTACCACTTACCTGAATTTGCAGAACTTGGTGGATAAAATAATGTTATTTGTGGAGATGGAAATGAGAAAAGATGGAGATCTGGGAAAAAAAATTCATCAGGGGAAAGCTTCAAGGCCTTCTTGAGGCACCTCCTGGTTTTCTAATCCCTTCTACCGACAGAGGTCCTTTTGATGCACAGTAAATAATGTTTATCAATTGAAATGGAAATCCATTATTTACCTTAGGGGCTGGCAGTTATCAAATAGGCATCTGTGATGAAAGACCTGCACTTCAAGGAGCTGATCTCCAGCAGCTTAGCTTGGAAGCATTGATGGTTTTGTCCCTGGAGCTAGAGAGGACCACGGGTGTTCCTGAGGGCCCCCTGTCTCTGTTGTATTAACCACAGTCTAACGTGTCCCTCAATTTCCAACCTTTGCCAGAGTGGAATCAGTTGCTCTTTCTGTCTGTGCAAATCCAGTGCTGGTTGAAGGGCACTTGGAAGATTTGTGAGGCATTCTGATAATTGTAAGGATAAATTGCTTTCCTGCTTAGCTGAGGAATCCTTCAACTATGCTGTTGGAGGCTTTGCATGGGTAGAGCTTCAGCTGGCTGCTTAGGACGGACAGCATCAGCTGGTGCCTGGAGGAGGGAGGGATGCAATTTCTTCTCTGACCATTTCTAGGCAGTCACTGCTCTGGGCAGGGAGTCACAGCAGGCGGTGGGGAAGTAGGTACCTACAATCAAACCGAGCTGGATTTTAAAATATCGGGAAGTAGACTGTAGGAAAACTTGATCCTAGCAGATTTCTGTGCTGCCTTCTGTACTACATAGGGAGTAGGTTGTGAATGGAGCATCAGGAATGCAGGGCATGTGGTCTGTGGTCCTTGCATGCTGAGTCTTCCCAGCAAGAAGAGGGGCCTGGGGCTCACCTCTGCAATGCATTTCCTATGGCAGCTCATCAAGCCTCAATATGAGCTGCTGCAGCCACAGCCCGTGGCAGAATGTATTCCTGTTTCCCTGCAATTCTTTCTAAAGGCATTATCTGCTGAGCACAGTTAGTTCCTCTCAGTAGGAGCCAGAGGTTTTTGTGTGTGACTTCTGCAGTCTCCCGAGGATAGAAAACATGGAAAATGTTTTCTACTTTCTGCAGAGTTTCTTTCGTTGTGCAGTTGCTGGTAGGTAGCTCTCTTTGCAGTTTTCCTGCAAGTTGCTATCTGGGAAGTCCTGCTCTGCCCTATGGCACAGGGTTAGAGGATAGAGGGTGTGTCCCTGCTGTGATCCACCAGTGAGTGCCTTGCAGCCAGACTCGAGGCTGTGCTGCTGCAGGGCACATGTGGGGGGACAGCAGGGCTGGGGGCACCAGGGGAGGATGTCACCTGGGCATAGCAGTGTTTGTAGCTGGGCACCAAAATCTGTGCAGAGCTGGCACAGGCTCATTTAAAAAAGACTTTCTATTTTTACTTCAGTGTATGTTTTACTAAGTCATAGCAATGTTATGGTCTAAATTAAGTCATCTGCCCACTTCGAAAATACTCTAGTATTGGTTTTACAATATCCTCAGTTTTCTTAGCTGTGATTCTCCAGGTATATCCCTGAGGAATCTCTGTAAGCCTAGTTGTGAAATCATGTGGAGTTTATTGATTTTCACAGGATAGATCTCTGATTTCCCATTATGTGCGGTATAAAACATCTTTACTTACCTGTGCTGTCAGGGATGTTGGCCAGCAATGAGATAATACACACTTACGGAAACAGATTTATTACTTAAAAGTTTGAGAGCAGGAGGTGACTATATTTGTTGCTATGATATAAAACAGCCCATATCAAAATGTTTAGGAGTGCTGTGCATTCTTTAGGGAATGTATGAAATTGAAGATCAGTGACTTTGTTCAGTAATTACAGCATGGTTCATATTTAGCCAAGGTGAATCAAATCACCTGTAATGATGAAATAGGGATAGCACCATTTGTGACAGTTACAGCTTTGGTTTAGCAGGTTATTGTGCATGAAATTAGTTAGTAACTAATGGGTCTGTATGCAATGATATGCTACAATAACATCTGGGTTATGTTTTTCTGCTTACAGTTCTTGGCTTTATCCCAAAAGAAGATATGCACCTTCTCTATGACAATCAGTTGGATTTTCCAGCTGCCAAGTCACAGAGCAAACTCATTTCAGACCTTAAATTTCTGGCTATGAATCAAAAGTAACTCAGCTGATTGCAAAGAAGCTATTTCATACATGTCTGCATATATATCTGATGGAAAGATTCATCCTATCATCCCATGTAGGGAGATCTGTCCATCTCCCCATATATTGTACTGTATGAACTAATCTTGGCCATGGAAGCTTTATCTGTTTCACTGCAGACTTAGGAAATGATGACTCCCGTGATTTTTTTGCACTTACCTTTCTCTGACTTTCCCTCAGGCATTCAAGTATTATCTTTCTAGAGGAGACTTCAGCAGCAGACATTAGGAGTGAGGAAAGAGTTGCACGATATGAGTCATTAAATAGCAATAAAGAAAAAAAAGTGATAAACTAGAGCTGTCTCAGAACAGGAACCACCTATTGTGAATTTTCAGATTTTTTGCTTGCTTATGCTAAATGTCTGCCTCTCTGTCTAAATGGAAAGCTGACAAATGGACTGGTGAATGGACATAGCACAGTTTTGTAATTAGTAAAAGCTTTGGTCATGCCACAGAGGTGACTCGAGTGTTCCTTCCATATTTTCATGTAATTTGTCTTAGATTTCTTGCTTACCAAGATACAAATTGCATTTGGAAGGGGTGTGAGGGCTGTATTAGCAGCTTCTTTTGACTGCCATCTTTAGCTCCTAGAGAAAAAAAAAAGAAAACAGATCTGCCTAAGATCTGTCTGTTGCAGTGAATTATTTCTGCTGCTTCCAGAAGGCTGTGGTGTGGAGGGCAGAGTTGCATCCAGTCTCTGGTGGGGGTTGCTCAGAGATGCTTGAGATAATGGCTGAGCTGTGTCCTGGGAGGGAAGAATATAGGTGGCTTATTTGTAAATGAACCTGAGGGGCAGATTGGGCATGGTTTGGCCGTGGCATCCTGTTTTCCCAAGCTGAGCTGCTGCTGCTGTGACAGATGGGGCACAGCCTCGTGCTGTGGGCAAGCTCTGTGAGCTGCCTCAGCAGTGAACAGTCCTTACTGTACATCAGCCCTCAGAACGTAAATATTTAAGGAGTTTTGTTGGAGGGTAAAGCCGTTTCAAGAGCCTTCTGTTAATAATCATTCTCAAAAGTCAATGTTTCCTATTATACAGAGAGTGTGTGGTAGGTTCCTGTGCTTAAGCACTTCACTGAAGTTGTATGAAAAGTGTAAGGAGCTGGTGAGCTCAGCTTGGTGGTCCTCACTGGGCTCTTGACCAGCTCAGCACAGCTTTTTATTCCCATGGCAGGGAGCTCTGTGGGATTGTCCCAGCCCACCAGTGGTCTCCTCCAGTTTGAAAAGGCTGGACATCAGCCTCCCTGAAATGTGGTTGTGGCACGTATCTCAGATGTGTAGTTCACATCTCAGGTGTGTAGCTCACCTCTCAGCAAATCATATCCCTTTTTTTTGTTTTCAAGTGCTGAATAACACAGAATGCATCTGCCTGCAGGTGTTCACTGGTTGGGCCACATTTTTTATTAGAACATGGGCATTTAAAGGTATTTGGAATATACTGGTTTTGATAACTTTGAGGGCAAAACCAGATGATGGCTTTGTAGCTGATTTGATGGAAATGTTGGCATCCTTTAGGACCCTGCTAGCACCTCCTCTGTGTAAGGATGATGTGCTTTCAGCACACTGTCACTGTTTGTCACCTTCTGGTTTAAGAAAATGATGCTACAAAGAACCTTCTGCATGCCAGGGCTGCTTCTCATGGCACCTCTTGTGATGAAATCATAGGGAACAGTGAGCTCTCAGATTTCGTACAAAAATCATGTTGGGTTTTTCTTTTTTGTGATGACTTCACCTTGTTCCTTTTCTTTTTTCCTCTTTTGAAAGAAAGACGTTTTTGGTGCCACAGTACAGGCACAGTTGTGGTGACCTTTGTATCCCTGTGAGTATTTCCAGCATCCCAGGCTCTGCTGAAGTGAGCAGTGTAAACACACCTTCCAGCAGGCCCTGAGCCTCTGAGGTTTTTCCACATGGGTACAGGTCTCCCATGCAGCAACTTTTGGCTTTACAGGCAGTTTCTTGTTCCCATAGACTGATGCCTATGTATGAGTCATGTCCCAGCAGGAGCTTTGCCCAGTGGTGTGGATTGATGCAGGATGAGTTAATGTCTTGTTGAATTAAGAGTGCATTGTCTTTTCCTGCCTTGTGTTATATTTGACAGTTGTTTCTGGTTTGATATCAACTAACATCAGATAGTATTTTTTCATCTCTTCAAACCAGTGTGGATGGGTTACTGAAGAACACTGAATACTAATTTGATCTAATTGGGATTTATTCAGATAGCAATGTAAAAGTGGACTCTGATTAAAGTTCTTAAATGTACTATGAGCCATTCACCCTTGAGAGAAAACAACAGGTAAAAAAATGTTCTGGGAAGCTGGCTAGCGATTTGGAAAGCTTACAGTAAAAGTATTAATAATAAAGGATGTTTGATTTTTTTGTCATAATGAAATCTCATTTCTACGGTTAAGATTCTTCATGCAAGATACTAACTTCTGCTCTCCATTCCTAGATAATATTCTATCCAACAGGAAAAGGAACAGTGCAACTAACTCAGCTGATTGTGAGGAATTTTCTAAATCAGGAGTGAATTTTTTCTTATTCTCTGAAGGATGAAAGATGTTGGTCATGCACAGTCTAATATTCTCCATCTTTTCTTAACCACCTGCCTGTGTGGTGTTTATGCTGAATGTGAGTGCTGTTGCCGGCTGCTGTTGCGGTTGTAAGAAAAACAAGTAGGAACACAAAAATTCCTGTTGCATCTCAGTGTCTGGGAGGCAGCTGAGTAAGAGGAAGTGGAGATTTTCTGATGGTACAGGAAGTGCTTTGCCCTTGAAACTGGCCAGGTCAGAGTGATGCAAGTTCAGCACTGGCCTGGAGTTAGGAGGTATTGGAAATAAATAAATAGTAATTTATTCTCCTGTGATGGTAGTGTACAAGTGGTACAGATGCTCCCACCTTTATAAAGTTCTGTTGGCTTGCCCCACCCTAGTTTCTGATTGCTTCTTTATTTAGAATAGGCTTATTTGTTTATGTAAAGAAACTTGATTGTTTAGGTTTAAAAATTTAAAAAATGCAAGCTTCACAGTGCTAAGGATTCAAAGTTATCCACTGGTAAGGATGGGCTGCAGGTCCTTCTCTGTGTGCCATGCACAGGGGACATGTTTGTTACAGTTGCATTTTTTCTGAAGTGAGAGGTGAGAGATTCAGCTTGTTGAGCTGGAGGTTCTCTGCCTCACTGAGGATGTGCTGACTGTCACCAGGGTTTCATGATCCCAGTTTATACAGGGAATAAAAATGTTCCTTACTGTGTTAGGCTGCCACGTAAGTAAAGGCAGAATGACTGTTTCCAAATCCAGTATATCCCAAACTTAGACTCTACCACATGGCTTCACTGGTGTTAGGGAGGTGTCTGCTTCAAGAAGAGTGTTTGTATTTGGCCACCGAGTGGCACTCCAGACCCAGCAATCTAAGAGGGGAAGGGTTTATTTCTGCCATCAGGGTTCAGGGCTCAAAAATACAATTATTTGCAAGCATGTAGACACCATCGAATCAAATTGGATTGCTGAAGGTTAAATTACTGTCTTCAGAAATGTTGTTATAATAGCCATCTTGACATTTCATTATCCCAGTACAATATAAATATCAAACTTCATTAGCTGTCAAGCAGCAAGAAAAAGAAACCAAAATATTTCCATCATTTTTACTTCAGAAAAATAGTAGGGAGAATCATTAAAAATAGTGGGCTGCCAAAGGCAGATTAAAGTTTAAAAATATCCATTTAAAGTGGTATTTCGTTGGGTAGCTAGAATATTTTTGTCCCCAGAAGGTGCCATTATGATGAGTGTTAGTATTGAAGGCAGGTGTTCGAGATGCTGCATCCATTGCTGGGTATAACCTAGTTTGGTTTGGGCAGTGGTGGCTTTTTCATCCAGCTTTAGTGGTGCTTCCAAGATTCATTTCAAGACTGAGATTTTGCTGTGTTTACAGGACTAAGACCTCCCAATAGTTTGACTAAGATTTTTTTTATTCATGCAGATTTCAAATAAAGCATCACTTTGACCTTCTTGGTAAAACCATTTGTGGACAGCTGGCTGTACTCATATTTCTAAATTAAGATACTATAGGTCAAGGAAACCTTTGGTGTGAATCAAATTTGATTCACCCTAAATTTGAATATGGTGCTTTGTGCTGGAATTTAAGCAGTGCAATATTTAAAACATTATTCAGTGTCACAACAAGTCATCCATCATACTCTGTGGATCTAGAACTGTTTATAAGAATTTTTATTACTGTGAACAGTTTCTAGTTCATGCTATAATTACTATTCAAACTACGTGACATCAACCTAATTCTCTTTTGTGAGATTAATGGGTAATTCCAGCCTGCTGTTTTGCATATGTGACTGTGAAGGCAGCTGTTGGAACTTTAGCAATATTTCTGAATAAATGCACTTGATAGAGCTCTAGTTCCTAATGAAGATGAGATATCTGTGCAGCTAAGAAAGAATTACGATTCCCTCTGGAGCTGTGTGTGTCACAGAGCATTGTTAAGTTTAACGACTGTATTTGAAAAAGTGGGAAAAGTTGATCCCATGCACTGCTGTGTTTCCTTGTTTCACATGGTGTCTGGTAGGGATCACACAGCCCCAGGAGGGAAAAATGATTGTGGCTTCAGTGACATAGTGTGGCTACAGATTGGCACTGGGGACAGACATCATCCAGCTTTCTCTAAACAGTCCTTTAAATGTCAGCTTCCTGTGATGGGAGGCCACGTCAGACCAGGACTGAAATTTCAGAGTTTCAGCTTTCTTACGTTGTTTTTCTTTTTATAAGCCTTGTCCTTAATGGCTGCTAATTGCAATAATTTTGTAACTGTGATGTTCCTTTTTCTTGATAGTGGAACTATAAGGCAGGTTTAACAGCAATGCAGCACAAATAGTCTATCCTCTAAAAGTTTAAGATGGGAAACCATTCTTCATTTTTATCTTAACAAATGAAGAAAACACTGTATTTTCCTTCTAAGTAGCAGTGGACTGCCAGAGAAAATGTAAGACTAATTTCTCTCGAGTTTCTGTTCTAGAACCTGATTTCCAGTGATGATTTAAGGGTTGAGAAAGGCATTCAGGAAGTTAAACCCAACATTTTATAACCTTTAAGACTTTATCCATATAGCTTGGTATATTCCTTCACTACTTTATTTCGAGTTTTCATTGCTGGTGTCTGGCAGTCACACAGAGAAACTTACATTCACATTTTAGCATTCAGCATAAGTTGGTTATGAAATGCTGAGCTATTACAAAGTTTGATCACTCTGGATCTGCTTAAGAATCAAATGAAAGGTCTGCTTCTCTGCCCATGATCTGGAAGAGGTGATCAGACCCCAGAATCACCTCTGAAGGAGCAAGTGCTGCTCCGTGCCATGTCCTGGTGACTGAGGAGCTCAGCCAGCTGGTGCTGAAAGATGGGACAGCCACGTGTGACCCCCCTCTCTTTCTGGCTGGGTGAGCAGCAGCACAGGGTGGCTGTGGGGACACTCTGACCCCAGTCTAGTTTGGGTGAGGCTGGCAGTGAGGGAGGGCGTGGGTGGGTGGGGTTGGGCTCCCTGCTGCCATCTCTTCCTGGGGTAGTGCTTACTGGTCTGTGCCATCCTCCCCGACAGGCCAGCCCATGGTGGCTGGAATGTTCTCTAGGATGTGACTGGGAATGGGAAGGTCACGTTCACAGCAGTGCCAGTGCTCATGTGATGGGAGGCACTTTCTCTGACTTCTTGGGGTTTCCAGTTATTGTTGTTTGCTGTCATAGTACAAAATGTTTTTTCCCCTTTTTTCACCTCCTCTGTCAGCCTAGGGAGATGGCACATGCCTTGCTCAATAACTTCTCTGAACTTAACTCACTAATCTAGCTTGCCCAATCAAATGTGTCATCTCTTTGTGACCATGAGCTTTCCTTTCCAGGGAGCTTGATCATGCTGGAAGACTTTATGAGCCAGCAGAATGAATTTTGATCCCGTTCAATTTTGGTGCAATTACTCCTATAACAATGGTGCCTGAGCCACATTAGGGACAAGCAGAGTATTTATCTTGGCTTCTGGTTCTTACTCACCCTGTGGCACCACAACTTTGCTTTCGTCTCTTTCGGGAGATGCTGTAGTAGTAGTACCCCACATTTCCCTACGTGACCTTGATGTATATTGCACTGTGCATAAACCTGGTGTTTCAGGTGTCTAGTTCTCTGTACTAAGCACAGATTTCCTCACTGAAAACACAGTTTATAAAGCTGTATTTAGATTTTTGTCAGGTCTCTGTGAGCTTTCCAGATTTCCATTTCAGTCAGAGGCATTTGATGTGAGTGACCATGGACTGTGCTGCTGAAGAAGGAGGTGAGGGAGTAAACATCTAAAAGGCTGCATCATTTAAAACCAGGGATTGCTTCTAATGACAGATGTCAGTGCACAGAAGACTCTGCTGGCCCCTGTATTTCTGCTTCCTGTGCTCTGTGCCGGAGATTAAAATGGTGTTTGTTTCTTTCACATCACAAGTGCTGGTGACCAAGTGCAGAGCAGGTCAAACTTGAAGTGACCTTCCTGTTAGGCAGTGGCTAGGAATGACTTGGGGCAGGATGAAACCCCTCAGATACACGTCCATAGAATTACTTGGTATTTGAGTCATGAACCAGAGCCCAGGTTTGCGGTTGCTTCAAGTCATTTTACTGGCTGGATTAAGTTGGTTATGATAGAGCTAACAAAACCATATCATAGGACTCAAAGTTTTTGGAAAGGTATTACTACGGCTGTTGCTGAGAAGAGCTTTTGTTTCCCTCTGTCATTTGCTAGCAGGAATGTGTGTTTTAACCTCATGGGAGTTATCAGGGCCTGCAGCTCTGCCCTTGGTTTTCTTCTGACCGGCTTTTACACGTTCTCTTGCTCAAGGGTGTCAAAATTCCTTTCTCCTTTAAGCTGTTGCTGTTGTGCATGAAGTCCCTCGGAGGGAGCCAGGAAGACCACTGCTGTGCTCTGGTGCCAAAGTGCCCAGTAAATTCACATGGGCCAAAATGGAGCACTGGGAAGGCCAGGGTCCGTTCTGCTCTTTGACCTTGCTGTGTTCCTGTTCTCTGTTGCTTTGCTGTTAAAGAGCTGGACACCAGTCTGTCTTTTTTAGTTAAACAAACCCCACCACAAACCCCACTATTTAATTAGAAACTTCAAGCTGATCATCTGTTGGAAAAGGGCTATAGCTCCTTTCAACCAGGAATTCACTGTGATTTCAGAATACGAGGTGTTTGGTGTTTGGCAGTGCTGTGCATGTGATAATGTCCTTCAGGAGTGATTAGGGCTTTCTTCATCTGAGAATGATCTGCTGAGAAATGCATATATAAGTGGAAGAAACTGTGATTCCAAGAGTTTGCATTCCTTATCAGGTTACATAGTGATAAAGGAGAATGACTGTACACGTACCTAAGTCAAAGTCTTTGAGTGTTATGAAAGCTGCTCTGTGTGTCTTCAGCCATTTATGTGAAAAGATTTGTGTTAGTCTTTTGTTGATTCTTTCAGAATTTTTCCAGGCCTTAGATGATTGTGCCATTTGGCAAATTCCAGGGCTTTATCTCCTTTTCTACACTTGTTGAATGTGCCTGGATAAAATTTTCTCTTCTGTTCTTTTACAGTATGTGTTTACTTAATTTTCCTTAAAAAAAAAGTAGGTGCCTGAAGGTGGTGGCTTAGTTGCTGGAATTGGAGAAAAACACAATCAGGATGAAACCTGCTCTTGCCATTGCATCTTTGATTTAATTAGATTTTGGTTATACCTGACATTGAGTTGTGTAAGAGTTTTAAGTGTTAGCTGGAAAGTGTGAAGGACATTATGTCTCCTTTGCCTCAAGCATAAAAGGAAAAGAACGTTTTCCTTTTAACAAGAAACTCCAGAGCAGTTTGGACTCTAGATCAAAGAGCAATGTTTGGTTTCCTGATCTCTTCCAGACAGTTCTTAATACAAGTCCAAACCCAATCTGTAAGTAGTAGCCAAAGTGATTTTTGCCTTCTCTCAAGTTCGCCCTAGTTAAACCTAGCTGTGCTGGATGTACTTTTCCAAAGGGCAGCAACCTGATATAATGGAGAGTAGATTTTGCTTTGGCCCGTGGTACCATGCCGTCATCCTCTTGGACCACCTCCAAGAGAGCACAGGTGGCAGTTCTGCTGGGATCTCACAGCTTCTCTGTTTTTATTAGCCTTTCTGGCTGGTATCCTCTACTGTATGACCCACCCTTGAGATGCACTTTTTGGACCACTCTATGGAATTTCTTCTGTTCACCTTCTAAAATTTCATCCCAGTATCTTAAATTAAAAATGTCTGGGTAAACTTACAGTTCTCATTCTAGTCACTGGTTTATGATCACATGAACTACATTTGAGTGACTGTAAGGAGCACAGGAGTATCTTTATGGATCATCCAGGGACATCCATGCACTTCCCTGTGATGGGTGTGCTCTGGTTTCCAATCCACCCTCAAAACAGCTGCATCTCCCTCAAGGGCTTTCTGCAGGTCATATTGTGGCTCTTTCTCTGTTCCGTACATTTCCAGTCTTCCCCAGATAAAGTTCCCACTTGCTGCAGTTTCCATAGGTTCCACACTCTGCCTGGGCTCTGTCCCAAGCAGGTGCTGCTCTCACCTACTTCCATCACCCGGGCAGTGCTTGGGGGGTGAGGGGGGGGCACTTGTCCCTTGCCAGGATTGCACTTTTCTGGGAGCAAAGGATGGAAGCAGAGCAAATGGCAGGCAGGAAAGAAAGCAGATGCAAGAAAGTAGTGAAATTATCTTGCTTCATATATGCCTGTGCTCTCTATTTTTTATTCTTGGGTGTTTGTGCAGCCAGAACCTGCTCTGCCAAGAGTCTGGGTGTGAAGGTGGTGCAAGGCCACTGCTCCCCTGTCCCCCCCGTGCTGGGACACACCTCTCTAATGACACTGGGCTGTGAATGAGGCAGTGTCCCAAGTGCTGCAATCATTGGAAACCTGTGTCTCTTTTTGCAGGAATAGCACTCTGAGCGTGGCTGCTGGAGCCCAATTTCTTTTCCGCTAATTGCACTGCTCCCTCATAAATTGCCCTTGCAGTTTCCCTCAGTAATGCTATTCATCACCTCCTCTTTTAAACTCTGAATTTGGCATATACAGGGACGTGTAGGCAGCTGCTGGTTATATTTTAATGATATAGCTTGCTAAATGCTTCTTTAAGAAGAAAAGTGTTATAAATAATTCAATAGGGTTATTTTGTAGTACACATATATGTCTGTCATAGTCTGTTAGCATAGGATAGTGTCACTTTAGGCATGCAGATAGGAAGCTGTCTGTTTGCACTGCTGAACAGTTTGGGACCACAGGAACCCAAGGCTGTGACAGGCATTACGATATGATGTATTAATGCCATTTCTGGGTGTTCTGAGTTCATCCCCAGAGGGGCTGTGCTGCAGTTGCATGATCTTGCTGCCATGGGAGGGGCTGCCTTGTTTTTCCTGTAGTTGATTTTAATGTGGAGATTTTTATTATCTCTCTGGTGCTTTTGTGGGAAGGGGAGAGGCAGTTGTTTTAAAACTTCTTTTCAAAAATTAAGTATCTGACTTTGCTAATGACAAAACATGAAGAAAAATTACAGCTTACATTGTCTGCCACAGTATGTGGTTTTCAGAAGGGGACTAACCTTTATTTCAGCTTTTTCTCCTTGGAAAGCAAAAGGTAAACAAGATCCTCCAAAGAAACATTGTGTACTGGCTGCCCTTGCCTGGAGTAAGAAACAGTACAGGTTTTTGTTGTTGTTGTTGTTGTGGGGTTTTTTCCCCCCATGAATTTGTTGTAGATGCATTATGCTTTCTTGTAAATGAGATTCCTTCCCAGGAATAGCTAAGTTGGTCTCTTCAGATTTGATTTTTGCATACATGGTTTGAACTTCAGTGCTGTTTGTGGGTTTGCACTGTAATTAAAGGATCTTCTGCTTGGTTTTGGCCCAACAAGAGATACCAATTTGTTTTGATGAGGAGGCAGCAGAGGAAAAGAGTAGAAGGCTAGAGGCAGATAATAGGAAACAAATAATATAGTGTGTGCTTGTACTGTAAATACCTGTATTTTCAGCATAAAGTAAATTCCTTCTTACCCAAAATGCTGTTTGCTTTCTATTGTGCTGTCATATTTAAGCTTATGAATAACTAACCTAAAATATATGTCATTTTCCATTTAAAACCATTTAACCAAAATAATAACAGCTTTGGTAGGAAATGAGAGTGTTAGGAGAGGCTTAGCAAAGGCTCTAATCCTTGCATAAAAGTAGAGCTGTGTCTCATACCAGTGCTGTATCAGGCTCCCTGGGAACAGGAGCACTTTGCTTCTGCTTGCTTTGGGCTACGTGGGGAAAGCTACAGAACTTTAAAGGATGAATAATTCTTTATTTTTTATATGCACACACCAATTTCTCTTGCCAAATTTCTGCCTGCATTTTTAGATACTGAAAGAATGGTCAGCTTTTCTTAAAATGTTTGACATGTGTTGCTGTCTGTGGTCTTTTGAAAATCTCTCTGTCAATATCTCAAAGCAAAGGGGGAGAGCACTCAAAACCCATGAGCTTTCTTGAAATGCCTGGAAATACTTGGTTCCTGCTCTCTGGGGAAGAGAAACCTTCCTCTGAGAGCAGTTTATTCTTGTCTTGCCCATTGCTTTGTCAATTCAGACATTGCTTCTTTATTCTTCTTCTTTATTCTTCCTTTCTGTCTGATCCTGGAAAGTGCTGGAAAAAGTATTATGCACTAGCTGTACTCTCAGTTTGATATGATCAAGAACTACTAAGCTCTTAAAAGATTTGCTTATTCTGTTAAATAATTTTAATAACTACATGGAAAATTGTAACTCTGCAATGATGGTAAATGAGACTGAGCTTTTTCTTGTTCCAGAGCTGTGAAACACCTTATTAATGGAAAATGTTGGAGTAATTTTTTGTATAGAAAACAATCATTAGAGTTCTGAGATTTTTACCATCTATATATTGCAGTCATAATTAGCCTTATGTTGATTTTTTGCCTTCAAGAGAATGTCATAGGTATCCTGTAATATTCATTTCTTTAGGAAGCTGTATTCTGTTGTTGTGCTGAAGAGCCAGTTCAGAGTCCATGTTGCTTTATCCAGAACTGGCCCTCTGGCCCTGGTTAGGCCAAGCAGCTGCTGGGATAAAGGTTTCTGAGTGTCAGTGCAAAGCCCCTGGTGGGCTCTCCTCTCCCTACACCTTGGCCATGGCCCGGGGACTGCCAGACCTCAAACTGGAAGGTAGAAAATACAATTATGAGATTTTTAGCTGCTGGTATTCATTATTGCAGAAAGATGGTAAATGTGAAGAAAAACAGTGAAGGATTTCTTTATTTTCATAAGTACTTTCTTTATTCCTTAGAGCTCTAAAATTTGCACCAGTTTGTCCTTTATCAAACAGATCAACAGCAGGGCTACTCGCTATAGATTTTGTCTTTGCAAAGTCAACTTCAGGGCCAGTGGAAACTATGAAAATGAATTTTCTGCCCTTTTTAAAAGCCACGACCTCTGCAATACAGAGAGATGAACTGTGGATACGAAGGGAGCTCCTAGGAGCTTGCTGTACAAGCAGTGTGAATAGTGATCAGTCTGACCTGCAGCCATCTGAATGGTACTGGGGGCAGGCTGCTGGAATAGATGACATAAATTGCAGCAGTGATCAGTAGAGCTGTCCCCAGAGAAGAGGACCTTTGCCCCCATCCTCCTCTTTCCTCCAGACAGTCCTTTGCTTTGGAGTGCTGCTTTCCAGACTCTCCCATCCTAGGTTTAGTGTTTCCTTTCATCTTGGCTGAAATTAGCACTATAGAAATCCCCATGTCTCGGTTTTTGCTTCAGGTGCTTAAGGGTTGTGTTTCTGGCTCTTTGTAGGCTCGTCAGCTTAGAGGTGAAATACCGCCAAGCGAATGGGTTGGAGGCAGTGTAGCTTCTCTGGGAGAGGCACTTGGATGGTACTGTGATTAAATTAACCAGAAAAGGAAGGAGGCTCCCTCTGTGACACTGTAAAAAGCCTCCTGATACAGAGAGAAATTCCCAGAAGATGAGCATCTCTGGAGCCCAGAGAACCTGATGAATACCCAATTCACTCACAGGGGCTAAGGATCACCTTCAGGTCCTTCTGTGCTGGTTGGAAAAACATTATCTAAATGGAAAGTGACTGTATTGAAGACACAGGCAAGCACTAAATCCATAGTGAAAACAAGACCTTGGAGGCACTGTGAACCATGGCTTTGGAAATGAATTAAAAACTGTATGGCACTATTGTCTTCCAGCATTATAGTCTTTGGGACATATTTATTCTTTTACAGTCTTTTGTTTAGTCTGCTAACATACTGTTGCCTTGTTGAGTGGGAAATTTCTGGTTTAATTGTAATACAGTGTCATAAACCTTCGAGGCAGTGAGGTTGTATTCTTTCTTGTCTGTGTAGAGCCTGTGTTGCTGTGGCCTGGATCCAGAATTAGATAACACAAACAAATGATAAATCAGGCATATTTATCTAAGGGCTCATTTAGCAATAAAAAGAGTTGTTTAACTATATTTTCTTCTTCATAATGTGTTTAGTGCTTTTTATTAGGTTGAAATATGCAAGGTCTGTTTTTCATTGCTGCAGTGTAAGAGCTTCATCCCAGTGTAGGCACTGTATTTCTTCTTCTCCAGCCTTCAAATATGACTTTTCCTGGAGATGCTAAAACTTGTGAGAGCTGGAAGAATCTCAAAGGGTTTTGTTAAATCATGGAACTCATTTCACATAATGATTCATGAAGGAGATGTAAAAGTAATGACAAAGTATTTCAATCGGAGTCTGCGGGATGTGGGCACAATTACATTTATATGGGGCTAATATTCCTGTATTCCCCTGTACTCTTCAGGGAATGTGTTTCATTTGCAGTGTGTGAATGATAGCAGAAGGCGCAAGTACTGCCATTTCTGGGAGTCTCTGTGGTTTGTTTTGTAATTTTTTCTTTTTCTTTGAATGGTACTGGTCTTATGGGAGAGAAAGAATTGAAATATTTTTGTTATCATTACTTCTGTTCTTCCTGTGATGTAGACCTGACACTTCCTTTGAAATACAATCCAGATTTGTAGTCATCTGCAGTGGTTCTTGAAGCTGGCTCCCTTCCCTTTTGTTTTTAACTTCAGGTGTTGTCAAGTTGTGCCAGGAAGCAAGTGCAGTTGAGATTTTTGGTCTCCAGAACTGAATGTCTTAGTAACAGAGGTTTTGTTCAATTTTATTACTTGGCATCTTCTTTTGAAGGGAAGAACTAAAAGAGAAACACAAGGATCTCCTGGGGAATGCACAAAGAAGGGAACCTTGAGGTCAGATCTCTTACCCATAAAAGATAGTGAAAAACATGAATTCTGCATGGCATTCTGGGAGCGCTTCAGTGCCCAAAGTCTTTGAGAGTATGTAAAATTCACGTGCCTCAGTGGAAAAGGTGTCTGAAGTACGGAACTGTTCTTGTACTCCCTCCTTGCATGCTCCATGAGGTATAACCAAAGTTTTTGTAGGACTGGTGCCAAAGTGAATTTTCTGTGGGTTGGAAAGGAAGGGGAACACTATAAAAGCGAACAGTCTGCTCCCTTCTCTGTCCATGGGCTCCTTCCCTCTACTGTGAGACAACAGCTGTGAGGAGCCCAGGACCAAAAAGCTTTCTGAAACATGATGAGGTGCTTAATCAGATTTCCACGTTTGGTTTCAACCTCATGTGAGTAAAGAATGTGTAGTGAAAAAGGTTTGTACTTTGAACATAAACATGAAGGTAGGTGTCTATTTGCAGGGGGATCGTGCGAACTTATGCCACATTCTCCTGACAGAATGGCTGTTCTCGGTGTGAGGGTTTTGAGATAGCAGAGGAAAGGTTTTGGAAGGACTTTGTGTGAAGGAAACTTCAAGAAATTGCAGTAGTGGTTACAGAGTGGGTTGGTTTTCTCACTTCCCTGGCTGCCACCACCTCTCTCCTTGCCTGTGAAGACTCCTGAAGGACAATGATTTGGCTTATCCAAGTATTAATTTCAACCCAGTGGTAACTGAGAACAGAGAGAGGAAGTTATGTGAGGCAATGAAAGGAGACAAAGGAGGAAAGTGATCTAAATAGCAACATAAAGAAAATATTTGGGAATAAAGTAATCATCGACTTGTACAATAGGGTGTCCAGCAGCCCTGCTGAGGCTGTGTGTGATGGATGTATTTGTTCATTCAGTTATGTCTTGCACTACAACATTTTTAAATTGCTGCTAGAATGAAATTGATTTCTTGAGTTTTAAATAGTGCAGTGTAAATCTTCCACTCACACCAGGACCGAAGAGTCTGACTGCAGCTCACTGCAGTTTGCCAGTTCCACTTGATTTCATTTCAGATTCATCCCCGCAAGCCAAACCACAAAAAGAGCTTCCTGTCCAGTGGAGAATGAAATGCAAGAGACAATCCTTTTGTTGCTAACGGGAGGCTGCAGGGAGCAGAGCTGGCTCTTGCTGAGGTTATGTTTGGGCTTGGTTAACTCTTTTGCCAGTGAGGCAGAGACTCCTGGTCCCTGGATATAAGTTAGATGATCTTAGGTCTAACTGAGGGCAGTAGTTTAATACCTGGGGTAGTTTATAAAGAGACTTGCTGAGCAGCAGCCTGATGTAATGAAAGGTTAAAAGCATGGATCGTTGTGTTTCTCAGGATTGTCTTCCAGAAAGAGAGGTTGGCTTGCTGCCTTATTTACCCCACACTGGCTGTTTGGCTTGTGGACTCGGAGGGCTTTTTCTTGTTGGCTTTTTTTCCTCTCAGAGCTTATAAATTAAGCCATCAAGGCTAAATTTTTTTCTCTTCCAGTACATTTATTTGCTAAATCCTAAAATTTCCAAATGTTGATGTGTTTTTCCCTGTCCTCCTCAAACAGTGTGGGTTAGTGTTGGTGATGGGGCTGATAGCACAGGGTAAGGAGGGTTCCAATCCTGTGGGCATTCTGCAGAGATTTTTGTCTTCTGCTCCCCCCCCCGCAACTGGCATCAGTGGGAGGCCTGGCAGAGCTCCACTCTGGGAGGGTGAGAGGTTTTTTTGGCCATGAAGAGGGGCTCTGAGATGTCTGTGTGCTGTTGGGTATCTTAGAGCTGGGACAGGATCTCAGAGATGAGCCCTGCATTTCAATGCCCATCATCTGCAGTTCCTGGAGTGTTTGTCCTGCACAGTGTTTGAGAAGTGAGAGGTTCTTCATGGGTGAGCTCTGCCCTCAGAAATGCCCCATTCCCGAGATGCTGCCCTGGTCTGGACTTTGGGACACCCCCCCTGGATCACAGTAACTCACCTGTGCTACCTGCTGCCATGCTGAAGGGCTTTCCTAGGCAACCTCAGAAGCAGCAGCTCTGAAACTGGTATGATGTTTTTATTTCTACCGGGGAAGAACATTTCTCAAGAAAAGGTATTTTCACTGTGCCCCAGCTCTTCCTTCTCCTTCACGTGCTACAGCTAATGAGAAGCATGGAGGCTGTAAAACCTGAAAGAACAATGATGGACTAAAAATAATGAGGGCTCTTGTGTCCTTCAAAGGCATTTACTTGCCTTGGGGAATTATATCCAAAGTGACTATTCTGTGCTATCACTTTCTGCCTTACTTGTGTGGTGACCTCTTCCTGGGGGGCAGCTAAGGCAGGGTCTGCTGCATGGTCACAGCTGAGAAACACATGGGAAAATAAAGGCACCTGCAAAGGGCTGCTGTGAGCGTGGCTATGGGGACAGATGGACAGACAGAGCAGCTGCTGCCCAGCAGTTGTTTTTCCGTAGGAATTCTGAAGATGTAAAGAGTCAAATGCATTTCTTGCTGAGCTTATTTATTATTTTTGTTTTCAAGGGGGAATTGTAGCATTGTTTTAAGTTCAGCTTTGGTCCCACAAAAGGAGTCAGATGCTGGCTGTTGACTTAACTGCTGAAGAGGTGCTGACGCTTCCAGCTTTTTCTGGAGCTGTCCTTTGATTCCTTGGAATAAATCAGTTGACTACTGATGTCTTTTTTTTCCCCCTCCTAATCCAGTGGGCAGCCCTCAGAGTTGATGGTTATTTTCCATTAAATAGGTATCCAGTTCAGTCTGTTCTCCCTCTGAATTTTGTCTCAAAAATAAAACAGTTCTTCACATATTTCTGTAAGCCACATTACTGCATTTACTGTGTATTTCTGTGTGCTGAGGAGCCCTGCCGTTCCCACAAAGACCCTCATGTTTGTGCTGCAAGGCTTTGGCTGGACACAGGCAGTGTGGGTGAGGAAGCAGTGACAGGCAGAGGGAAACTGTGCAGCCTTTTTACTTGACTGAGTTATTTTTTGGGTCTTAAACAGACGTTGCTTGAATGCAGTTTATGGTATTTGCTCAGTGATCCAGTGGAATGTCTGGGATATTTTTGTTTTTCCTTCAGAGCCAAAATGCAGCTTTTGGCTCTAAATCCCAAGTTGCCAGCCTGAGGCTGAGTCACTGTGCTTTAGGGTGAGGAGAGCTGAGCTGGTGTGGTGAGACGAGTACCCTGTCCAGCACAGAGTGCTCCCGCTGTGCCTGGAGCTGGATGTGTTAATTAAAGATGTTGAAAATGACTCTGCAGCTAAATCTGCTTTTACTGACATGAAAGCTGTGCCAGGACTTACCAAGCTGTCGGGCAGCATGCTGCAGGCCTGTCCCACTTGTATCCCAGCTCCACTAGGGATAAAAAGCCCCCTAGTTTCAGCCAAGTCTATGACCCTCTGGTGAGCCCTGACTGTCCCCAGCCGCTCAGCTCAGAGGTGCCACTGGGGGCTTTGTGCACGCTGTCATTGCAGTGAAGCTGAGCACCGGTTTCCTCAGTAGTAGCTTCTTGCAGAGGTTTGCAGACCTTTTAATGATGTGGAGATGAAGCTTGCTGTGTCCTGGCCTCAACAATATGTGCCTGGAGTCCAGGCGAAGCTTGAACTTTCTCATCCTGCATCTGCTTTTGTACTGCAAACCCAGGGAGCATCTCCATGTACGTTTTCTTGCAGCAATTTTAAACAAGACATGCATATATTCTCCTAAACCTGCTTTTGGCTGCTCTACAAATCTCCTCTGTATTCTTCTTCAAAACTTGTACAAGTTTACCCGATCTTTAGGTTTGTGGTTCTTGCTTGGTTGGGACAAAACTGACAAACTTTAGCCATTGGAACAGGTTTTCCAGGAAGGTGGTGGAGTTGCCATCCCTTGAGGTCTTTAAGAGGTGTCTGGATGATGGGTGATGTGGTTCAGTGGCTTAGGGGTTACAGTGGTGGTGCTGAGTGGATGGTTGGACTGGATGATCTTAAAGGTCTCTTCCCGTCGTGATGTTTCCATGATTCTGTAATGGGTTACTTGCTGACTGGAGGGTCTGTACCTGTGCCTTTTAACACAGAGCCTTACAGTCACTTTCTTCTTTGCCTTGTATCCTGAAGGTGCCACAGGAGCAATTCTGTTTTCAGGAAGAAAATGTCTCATTACCTCTATTTGCCTCACGTTTAAGTAAGGATTATCTTACTGTCTTGATCAAACATAATCAGTTGCAACTAAAACAAATTTGGTTTAGGAATGTTTATTTTAAAACACTGATCAATGAAAGAGACAGTCATCTACTACTAAGATTTGTACTAGATTCAAGATCCTCCAGGGCATCCTCTGGTGACTGCACGTATGCAGATTAAATACCTGGTGGCTCAAGGTCAGTGCTCTATTTTTAAAATTTTTGTCATTTTCTGTGTTGATTTTGCTGACAAAGACCCTCCTTATCTAGTATTGGAAGAAATACTTCTATTAAGGAAAGAACCAAGGAGTTAATTTTACATATGGTCTTTTGGTCATGGTCTTGAATAGTGAGAGCCCAGAGTCCTGTGAGTGTATGTGTTCCTGTGCCAAACTCCTGTGCCAAGAGAGCATCTGTCCTCCTGTAATGCAGTAATTATGGGTCTTTACAGCTTGGATCTGCTTTCTTGGAGCACTGATAGTCTGTGGACTGGGGATAGGGAACAGAAGGGCAAAAAGTCATGTGACTGCCTGACTTTAGGTGCCTGAGTGAGGTTTGTGAGATAGGAGCAGTATGGACACATGGTCCATTGGGGAGTCAGATCTCAGGTCAGACTGACACATGCAGGAACTGAGCTGCTCTTTGTCTCCTATGCATTGCAAGTGAACAATGTGAGATCAATGATAAAAGAGTTGGGTATGAAAAGGAAAAACCCCTTATTCTGACAAATCATACTGTGCTAGAAGTGTAAATGTCTATAGCAGGTGCTTTACTGATCTTTTCAAAGTTGGTAAGCTCTTGAACATAGTTATTAAAAGACATTTTCACTGTATGTTATTGGACTGAAGGGGCTGAAAACAACAATGTCAAAATACTCACATGTTTCGGTGTTTCCAGGAGAGTGCATGAAAAATGACATCAATTATACTTCATGTCCTTTGACATGAGATGTCTCTATGTGTCAGATGGTGTAGTTGCATTACAAAAGGGCAAAGGCACAGCATTTTTCAGTTGAGGACAGTTTTGTCAGATACTGGCACCAGTTTTGGCAAGTCTCTAGGGTGAAATAAGGAGCTCTTCAGAACATCTCGGCTTTTACTAAAGGTTTGAATGCTTGCAAACACAGAAGTGCTGAAGCCTCAAGTATTTTAGGGCATGGTTGGTGACAGTGGCTTGCCAGAGGATGAAATTTGCCACAGAAAGGCTGGAAAGAATGCGGATAATTTTTAGCATGCACAAGATATTTTTGTGAAGTGTATGTATCTTCCAGAAATTTGTGGGACAGATGGAGCACACAAATCCCAGGACTAAAAGGGCCATAAAGAAATAAACTATTATCCCTGCTAGAAGATACAGTAGGAAATGCCTTCACTGCTTAAGGTTAGCACAGTGACATTGAGCTGAATTTGCATTCCTTTTCTCACTTAAAATGCAGTGTCCAAAACAAGTAAAGGCTGCAACAGCTTGATCATAATTTACATGCTACAACCAACCTGTAGCTACCCTGCCTTGCACTGAGGCTAGACTCACAGATCATGGAATCATTAAGATCAAAAAAGACCTCCAAGATCATCAAATCCAACCTCTGACCAAACACCACCATGTCAACTAAACCATTGCATTATGTGCCATGAGCAGTTTTTTCTTGAAAACTTCCAGGGTTGGTGACTCCATCACCTCCCTGGGCAGCCTGTTCCAGTCTTTAACAACTTAGAGGGGAGGGAATAAAGCTCCTGGCCTCAGTGTATATAGGATGACACTTGCTATAGACATGCCACACTTGCACAAAGAAGTAATTTTCCTGGACTGATGTTTGCTGCCAAGCGACTTCCAGAGTTTCAGAGGAAGAAAAAGCATTATTCAGTCCTGCTGAACTTCTGCTGGTGGTCAGAGCTGTATTATCACAGATGTGGCCTTCAGTCTGCACTGTGGCTTTGCCTATCTTTGTCAATGATCACTCTGGTCAGTAGAGCTGTGGAGTTGATGCTGTTCAGGCACTTCAGTGTGTTTTTGTACGTGCAGCAATAACTTCAACAACATCACTACTGCTGCTAGTGCTACTGTCTTTCTGTACCCTTCACATCTGGCTCTTACGAGTATTAAAGATGAAATTCTATTTAGTTTTTGGGTTTTTTTTAATAATACCTGCTGGCTTCACACTGATGAGATATCAATGATTTTAATGGGAAACACCACCAGTGGGAATTTTTGCCTCAAAATAGCTTTATTTTCCATCTGATAATAAAAGGAATGATCTGTTCTTTGACCTTTGGTTGGCAGACTTGGAAATTGAAAAACAAGACGGTTGCACTGTAGTAGCTCCACCCTTATGATGTGTTGGGCATTTAAACAAAGGTGGGTATGCTGTGAGATGTGTCGAGGCAGGAACTGAAATGCAGGGAGCTCTGGTCGTGGAATAACCTTGTCACTCCAAGCTCAGGGAGGAGTATCTTTTTGCGGGTCAAAGAGTGGAGGTGTCTCACCAGCTCCTTGTATCCCTGTTGTGTTTTAGCAGGGTACCATGCTGGGATGAAATGTTAGGTATCTGTCTTCACCAAGAGCTTCAGTGATGCTACTCTTGTGAAATGCTTCTATCACAACTAGGAAAGAAAAGATCATCCATTTAAAAAACCAGAAAGTAGCAGCACTAGTAGGTATAGATGTTTCTATATAAGACACAGTGCAGGAGAAACTCTAAAGTTGAGGCTTTGTTTATTCTTTCCTGTGAACTCCTTATTGTAATGTCTAAGCACCTTATGAATATTTATGGCTGTGTCCTCAAAGGAAAATGAAATTTATATAATGGAGGTTCAAAGTGATGTTAAAAGAAGCAACTTTCCAAAGGTTCCTCCACAGTTACACCTTGACAGAACTGGGACAGTAAATCAGACCAGTGCATCCCATTTTGGTAAACAAGCCAGTATCCCATCCTTATTATTGGTTACTTTTTCATTGTCTGCTTACAGAGTAAATCACTGCCTTTTTTTTTTTTTCTTAAAATACAACTACTTTATTTTAGGGAAATCCATTCTTTTTTGTAACTTCACTCTTAAGCATGGATTGATGGCCAACAGGGGGTTGCAGTTAGCTGCTGCAGAGGAACAGAGGAGAACATTAAATTCAATTTATGCTTCTGTGTGACAGCTTACTCTGATCTTGCTCTTTCGCTGCTAGAGGTGTTCGAGCATCACTTGGGAGTTGCCCATGCTCACAAGCTGATGCTGTGTGCTGGGGTGAATTTACAGCACAGAGCTCAGCAACACTGACTGCTTGGGATGGAGTTGCCTTTGCTTTCCTCCCCTCTCCCCCTTCTCACAAGCTGGCAGGAGTTTCCTCTTTGGGACCAGCCAGTAGGGAGACAATTCCCTGCATCCCCTGTTGTGCGCTCATGAGAGGTGCTGATTTCTGAAGTCTCCAGGTGACACTGGGCTTCTCCAAACAGCAGCTGTGGGGACAAAATGTTGCAGTGGTGGCAGCTCTCTCCTGCAGCCAGGGATTCACAGCTGTATTTGGGCAGTGACAAAGTGCATAAGCTAGAGGCTGTTTCGCTCTTCCTCGGGGTTTAAAGTCTTTGTGCAAATCTCTTTGAAGTTACTGAAGGACTTCTGATGCTGCAATGGGCTTTGAATTTGACCCCAAGTGTCAGTTTACAATGTTTGTCTTTTGTTAGCTGGCTTGTGAGTATGAAACAGTGCTGAGGGAACCTTTGGAGAAAACACTGAATGTGCAAATTTGCACAACGATCTTGCTCTGTTCAAAGCAATATTGCTTTGGATACATGTTGAAATACCCCCCAGTATGTTGCAGACACATTCCTCTTTGGTCCTGTATGTGCTGTTTGTATGTGCTTAGTTGGCACTGTGAACTCTGAGGTTTTCTTCTAAGTTTTTCTACAGTACTTTAGGGAACCCAACTCCCATCCCTAATAAAACAAAATAAGGCAAAACACTGGTAGGTCTTGCCTTGTTAACTATTCTAGCTGTTGTGTTTCCCACTGTTCCAAAAAAAATAGAAAGCTTTATAAAATTCAACCTATTCCCAGTGCAAATCATGAATATTTATATGCAAAGAAAAAGACTTCCCATTTTGAAATGTCAGTGCTATGAAATTGCTTTTTTGGCAGGCATGATTAAGCCACACAGACTTCCAATAAAGTTTTGTAAGCTTTTTCCTTAATTATGGCTTAATTTAGGCCTCTGAGTTTAACAAAATGTATGAAGCTTGCAGAAAAATATTTTTCTTGTGGAAATTTTTGTTTGCATGGATTACAAATCCCGTATTTCTTGTCGTTATGATTTTTTAATGTGCTTAAATGTGGAAATCCCATGTTTTTTCTTTACATTTCTTAACACATTTACAACATAAAAATGACCTATACTGTATGTTAAATGCAGAATTTTGAAGAAATTAGTTTGGAAAGTGCATGTGATTACTTTTTTCTTCCAAATGCCTTGAGTAAAACGTGGAGGGGATTATAAGACATCAAGCAAGAGGTAAAAGATTCTGTCTCAAGCAGTTACTGCTGCAAGAGATAAATGAGGAGCAATTTTGCTTTCATATAGTTGTTCTTAAATACACTATCCTGACAACAGCAATAAATAGAATAATCTGCATAATTGCATTTATGGGGCATTGACCTGTCTTTTCTTGAGAAAACCCCTTTTCCCAGATAAAATAATCTTCCATTCAGCTGTAAGTGGAAGGAAGCCTCATTAGTAGCTGCACAGATTTAGGGCAGTGCTTCTGCACAGACTTAATACAAAATTTTGATGTGGACCTCCTAGTGAACTTGATATTTGGTGAACAAATTACTGTAAAGGCACTAAAAGCACCTTGCTTTCCTATGCTGATTGGCTACCAGGATATTTACTCGAAAGGATTAGACAGAAAAGCAGTGAGATGATGTGATTAAACTAAGGTAGATTTATTACTAGATTTTTTTAACAGCATATTTTCTTAAATTGATGTAATAAATACCTCAGCCCTGTTGGAAGATAAAAGTTTTGAACAGCTTTGAGCTCTTCCTGGCTTAATACTTAAGCAGAAGTAGCACAAGTGATGGAAAAACAGGATCATTTTGGAAAAGAAACATTCAAACTGTTTAAAATCCTCTGCTGTGATCATGCTTTTCTGACCCCCAGCAGCCTTGCATTATCAAACTGAGAAGGTCTCCATCTCTCTAATATTAATGTTTGAAATATAATAAAATAAATAATCTGAATAAAGTAGGAAGGAAAAAAAAAGTGGTTTGCATCACAACTACCTAGGACCTGCTCCAATGGCACTTGCACTTGCTAAGATGAGCTTAGGGGGTAGTCATGGGTGTTAAAGCTGGGCTTTCTAGAGGAGGTGAAGAGAGTGGAATGCCTTAAAACTCAGACACTTGGGCATTTTTAATTTCTGGGTCTGATTGGTGAAGTCAGCATCTGCAAAAGCAAATATTTGGAAAGCAGTTTGGAAACTGTTTTACTGAAAATGATGCGGAAGTCGGGGAGTTTGCAGGGGAGGTGTCTGCTTTTATTTTCCTGATGAAACTCCCTGGGATGGCAGAAAGTACCACCAGAGTCTGCTCTCTGTGTTTTCACCTATCTTTGCTCTTCTTTACAGGTAACATATTTGGGTAAGGTTTCCACAACAGGGATGCAATTTTTGTCAGGCTGCACAGAAAAACCAGTCATTGAATTGTGGAAGAAGCACACGCTCACCAGGGAGGATGTTTACCCAGCTAATGCCCTTCTGGAAATTCGCCCTTTCCAAGTCTGGCTGCATCATCTGGACCTCAAAGGGGAGGCGACAGTCCACATGGATACCTTTCAGGTGGCACGGATCGCCTACTGCACTGCTGACCACAACGTCAGCCCCAACATCTTTGCTTGGGTCTATCGGGAGATCAACGATGACCTGTCCTACCAGATGGACTGCCACGCTGTGGAGTGTGAGAGCAAGCTGGAGGCCAAGAAGCTGGCCCATGCCATGATGGAGGCCTTTAAGAAGACTTTTCACAGCATGAAAAGCGATGGCCGGATCCACAGGAACAGCTCATCGGAGGAAGTGTCTCATGAATTTGAGTCTGATGATGGCTGACTGAACTCATTCACGGTTCAGCAAAGGCAGAAATGGCTTAGGGAATGAGAGCTGATAGGTGAATAAGCAACAATTGAAACTGGGTAATGAAAGGACTGCCAAACACTTGTCTGACCAGCTTTTTAAATCAGAAGAGCAATTTGGTACCTACAGATATGCATCATTAAAGTAATTATGTTACATTGAAATCTGCTGCTGTTGTAAAAGTGAGAAAAAAACCTCCTTCCCCCACCTCTGTCACTCACCCATCACTGTCCCTTTCTCATCTCTGTAGTTCAGGTGCATACCATGAAGTACAGTCATTCCTGTTTGTCTTACCAGACTGGTCAGGCAATTTTATTAGTTGCTTCTCTGGCATTCCTAGCTGCAGGCTGATGCTGATGCACAAGAGCAAGTAGGCCTGGCAAGCCCTAATGGCTCCTGAAGAATCTTTCCCCACGATACATCACACAAATCCTTTGACTGTACGTAGGCTAAGACAGCCATACATTGCCTTTTAGACTAATGGCCTGGCATTCTGCAGTTAATTCACATTTCACAGGTAAAAAATGAAAGATGCTTGTATGTAGACATTATATCATATGCTATCCTTTATTTTATTCATTGTACCTATTTTCTTAATATACCTGCTGCCGTGTCTTTCACCCAACACCAGTAGTTGCAGTTTCAGACTATGTACTGCAGGATACCAAAAAGGGGTGGGCAGAAATACTCCCTAGTGGCTGGGGGTTCAGCAGGTCAGCACTGCTGTCTGTGCATGGTCCTGCCCTGATGTGCTCCAGGAGGGGCCCGCTGGGAAGAGCTGAGGGACACCTGGGTGTGTCGGTGTTTGAACTGTAACTTCTCACCACCCTCAGGTCCGGCGAGGTCCGAGCACGGTGGGCACAGCTCTGTGTCCCTGCTCTCCACACTGCTGGGCGAGCAGCCCTGGTGGGATGGAGCAGGCAGAGCCTCACCTCACAGGGCTGCCTCACTGTAGAGATCAAAGGAAGTGGTCCCTTAGGAGTCAGGTTTGAACATCTGTTCGGGTTGAGAACCTCATGTTAAGATTCCCGTATCTTTTCCTTGTTCACAGATATAGAGTCATGCCTTTCTTAAATGCAGATGTTTAATAAAACTCAAATAAAGGAAAAATTTGTTTCACTTGATATTTTTTAAGGCTGAGAGCAGATCAATAGTTTGCAAGTACTGCTGCTCCTTTGTACAATTTTGTTTGTAATTATGGTAATGTTAGGGGCACTAGGGCACCTTACAGAAGCCTTAAGAGAAAGCTAATCCAAGCAGATAGCTCTGTGTCTGTGTTTTGTGTCTCTGTGTTTGTATGTGAGAGTGTATGTGTGAGTCCAGTGGTAAAGCATGTAGATTGAGCATGGAGATGTATTGAGGAGGGCCCACACCTCTTGAAAATATGCTTGTTGCTTTACAATGTATGTAAACTGTTCTCCAGCATAAATGCATTCATACTTTAATAAAAAAAAGTTTTGAGTTAAACCTCATTAGTTTTGTCTTTCCAATGTAAACTCTGTGGTTTTAAGTGTGTGGGCTCTGTGTTTATTTCATTTAGTGGAACGAAAATGTTAATTTATTTTCATTTTGTTATTACATCAGTCTTCATGAGAATTACTGTTAATGTTTTAAAATTTTCTTTTTAATATTTAGGTTAATTATTGCTCTGAGGTTTTGTTTTGGTTTTGGGTTTTTTTTTTTGTGTGTTTTGGTTGGTTGGGGTTTTTTGTGGTTTGGTTGGTCGGTTTTGTTGGTTATTTTGGGTTGTTTTGGGTTTGTTGGTTGGTTGGGGGTTGGTTCTTTTGGTTGTTTTTTTTACTTTGTGGAGTGTGGACATGATTTATAATTTTTGCTTAGCAGGAGGTGGCAGAAATACCCCTCTCCCAACCTGACCAGTGGAAATGAACTCGGCTGAGTGGGAGCAGTATTGCCTTGCTTACAGGAATCTCAGAGTGGCTCAGGTGGGGCATTTGATGGCAGGATGGGGAACACACCACCAGGCTGGCAGCTTCCAGTTTTTTGCTGAATTTTTGGATGATCCAGTGTTTCCAAATACAGGTCTAAAAAGGATTTCTCTTTTTCTTACCACAATGTGTACTTCAAAGTGGAGAGTCGTGTATGGGCTATATGCTGGTCAAAAAAAAAAAAAAAAAAGACAATCTGAGTCCTGCTGTGTATATAGTTTTCTTTTTGACCAAAGGCAAATTAGGCAAAACTTCCTTTGCCTTTTGACAATTATTTTCTTTTACTCACGGGTGTAGTCATGTGTTAGTTTCCTGACTTGTTTGGATGCTCTGCCACCAAAGCTGCTGTGAGTGGGTGTGTGTAATGCCTCATTCCATCCTCTCAGCCAGATGTCCCTGCTGACAGCAGAGGGGTTTGTCTGTGAGCCCCAGCTCTGCTTAGCCAAGGGCTGCTGGAGTGTGGAAGGGGCAGGGGGAGCCCAGCCCACCTCACACGGGAGCTGAGGTGCCTCGTGCCAGCCCTACACAGAACTGCAGTGGATGATTTGGGTTTGGGATTTCCATTTCTGGAGGAAATACTTAGAAGAGTGGGGTGTCTTCCTGTCATGGAGTGGCTGTGATCTTCCTGGCTGACCCAGTCTGCCCTTCTCATCCCCCAGTCCAGGCCAGAGCACAACTGCACAGAAATGTCAGCAGTGGTGTGGCAGCACCACCAGGGCAGGGACTGTCCCCTGGTGCTGGGCCCTGGTGAGGCTCCACCTCGAGTGTTGTGTCCAATTTTGGGTCCCTCACTGCACGACACTGAGGTGCTGGAGTGTGTCCAGAGAGAGGCAGTGAATTGGGAAGGGTCTGGAGCACAAGTCTGGTGAGGGGCAGCTGAGGGAACTGGACAAAGGAGGCTCAGGAGACCTCACCATTTTCTGCAAATCCCTGACAGGAGGTTGTAGTGAAGCGGGAGTTGGACTCTGCTCCCAGGTAACAAGTGATAGGACAAGAGGAAACGGCCTCAAGTTGTGCTGGGGGATGTTTAGATTGGATATTAAGGAAAATTCCTTCTGCAGAAGGGTTACCAAGCACTGGAACAGGCTGCCCAGGGAAGTGGTGGAGTCACCATCCTTGGAGGTATTTAAAAGCCATGTAGATGTGGGGCTTAAGGACATGGTTTAGTGGTGGGCTTGGGAATGCTGCGTTGACATTTGGGCTCGATGATCTTAAAGATCTTTTCCAACCTAAACAATTCTATGATTCCATAATAATTTGATTTTTAATTATGATCTTTCCTCTAATGTTCTGGGGCCTGCTGAAAATGTAGTGTCTCCCTAAGTCACCTGCCAGTGTGGGTTGAGCAAAGAATACCTTTGTTGGGGTTTTTGCTGTTGTGTTTTTATTTTTATTTTCTTATACAGGACAGTCTCCATTTCTGTTTTACAGATGTACTGATTTGCAGTGGGTTGGGAAGTTCTCCCAAAGATATTTGATACTGTGGCATCTGCAATAATTCCTTAGCAATTGGAGGCTGTGGATTAGCTGAGAATTTTGCATGATAAAAATAAAATATAAAGGGGAAAATTCTAGTCCTTTTATTAGAAAATCAGACCCTTTGAAACATGAACCAGCTATTTTCTAATGGTTCAAACATGCAAGGGAATATGAAGGAATGTGAACTGCAGTTTGTCTTTGAAAACATGAGATTTGAAAAATAATCAGTATCATGAGTTTGGATCCTTAGATAATTTGGAATTCAGGCCAAATCTCTCTGCATTATCAATTCCAAATGTGTGATGCCATTTGCAAGAAGGAGAAATGCTTTCAATCCTGAATTGCTAGCATAGCAGTTATCACTGATTATCAGTTGCCAGTAGATACTGGAATGAAATATCAAGTTAAACTTTTCCTTCAATTAATCTCCTGGAAACGAAAAATCATAAAGTTTCCATCAGGAGTCATTTCCAGTTGGCTAAAGGCTCTCCTGTTCAACTACAAAGAGTCCAGTTTTGGATCTCACTGCATCCTGCTGTGGGTTGATGAGTTCCTTCAGTGTCAGCCAGGAAAACATGTAAAGGATTTCTTTCCCTCTTGTGCTTCTAGGGGAGAGTGGGAAGGTATGGAAAAAAGTAGAGAGCATTTAGGTCATTACACTTCAACATCACCATGGTTATGTCAAGGTGATTTTCACCATTTTTCTAACTACCATAAGAAAGAGAAACTGTTCCTCTGTATAGAGTAAATCTGTTCAGTTTTCAGGCTCTGAGGTCTAAATATCTTCTGTTCCTACCAAGTCTTCTGTGGAGCTGTGAGTGAATGGTGGTTGTGCCACGGGGAGAGCAACACTCAGCACTAGTGAGCACAGATTGCATGAGAATTACTTAGATGTGCATGGGGGTTTAGCCCAGGGGGATGGAGAAAGGCAGAGAGTAATTTCTTTCATGTTTAAACTCAAAGGCCCCTAAGAACAGCTGAATGTTTTATTCTGTTGAAAAAAAAAAAAAGAAAAAGAAACAGCCAAAAAACACCAACCAAAAAAACCCCCCAAAACAAAACCCTCTGCAGCTGGTTCCACTCCTTAGCTTTCCAGTAGTGAATTACTTCATTTTTACAGGAAAAAGCAGTTGGATTTTGCGAATGACTTTCATTTAATTTTCCTAAAGTTTACAAATAAATGGTATGTGATTGAGAAGCCTTTGATACAGTGGCAACCCCTTATCAGTCTCTTAGAAAGCTTTAAATATGTTATTCTCAGAAGTTTTTAGACTTCTGTATCAGTGAATTCACAATGAATTTTATTTTAATTGTAAGGTTCTCTGTGTGTCTGTATACACATGTATGAATATATATATATTTATACATATCTGCATACACCTTGAAACATGATGCTTGTTAAATATTCTCTGTATGATGGCCATATGTAACAGTAGGTGGATGTGTGAAGGCAGTCTTGCATGTTAGCCTTGAGATTAAGAGTTTACTTATTAAAAAGTTCTTTTTTTTTTCAGTGGGAAGCAAATTAAATTGTCTGGCTACATGCAAAATTTGATTTAGCATATGCATTATTTACCATTTACCACCAGAGTTATCCCACTCCCTGCCCAATTAGCTGCTCTAAGAATGATGCATGGTTGGGCTCATTTTTCCCTGTGGCAGTGAATTATTAATTTGTGTGTAATTGGGAAGTGATAACTTAAACGTATGGTTGTTGTCCTGCAGACCAGAGTTTACAGTAAGAGAATATATCCTTTAGTGAAAGTAGAGACACTCATTATACCTTTCTTCTAATGTAATTTTAAACAGATAAAAGTCCCTTTTTTGTTAAACTCCATTAAAATGCTTCCTTTCTCTCATTGTGCCACTGCTCCTTGGCTGGGAAAGGGAGGATTGTCCAGGGGGGTTGTCACTCCCAGCCCAGCAAGACAGGGACACTGACACTGTGCCCCTGTGCTGAGCACGGGGTGTCTGCTTTGCTTTAAGGAAGTTTGGGAGGAGCTTTCTTGTGTGGCAGCAGTTCATCCTAAGTGCCATGAGAGTTTCTGTGGTTAGGATTGTAATTAATTTTGATCAGGGCTGTTAAAGCAGGTACAATGATGCACTGAACGTGTTTGTATGTTTGCAGAGATGTTGCCGTGTGCTGTGGTGCCTTCTCTGAAAAAGGGCTGGGGGATGAGTTGGAAGCACAGGGGTGATACAGCTGCTGACTGTGCTGCAAAGGCCATGAACTGGTGATGGGCTGGGAGGGCACAGCAAGGTCCCAGCTCTGATGGCAAAGGAGTGACTCTTAATTACTGTGCCTGGCACACGGTGCAGAATCAGTGTCCCCCTTCCCCAGGGGCTGTTACTGTGCAGACTGGAGCATCCCTCTCCTTCCCAGCTTCCACCATCAGAGTGGGAAGATAGCACTAGGTGGTAACTCTTACCCGTTAGGCTTTGATTTGCATTGTGCTTTACATTCTCTGTTATTTTCCTGCAAATCTGAGTGCTCTTGGAAAGAGAGGAAACATTATAATCCCATGAATAATGCATCCTGGGGCTGGTATGTTTTTCTGCGGGCAGTGTAGATTTTCTGAGAAAGATGGACAGGAATGGATTTCATTCTTAGTGAATTGTAATTTTATACAGTAGATACAGGTCATGTGAATGTGAAAAAGTGTGTTATTCCTATTTCAAATTTGTTATTTCAATTTAGTTACCTCTCATTTAGAGAGAAGAAATAGTTTTAGACATAATTTTTGGGATATAATTAATCAAGGTTTTCTTGCACAGTTGGGTTAAATTGTTGTGGCTGAGTGCTCAATACCATGCCAGTGCTCCCTGGCTCAGTCTCATCTCTAATGCATTCCAGATCTCGTGTTTTCAAGTAACAGCAGCTTTTCCAGATCCCAAGACAATAATGAAATACACAGAGGAACTTCAAAGGAAACTCTTCTAGAAAGGAAAAATGAGGTTAAATGATGATAGTCAACTGTGGGATATTTTTGTGTCCATAAAATATGTCAGACCTCTTCCAGTGCAGGAACAGGTGAAATCTGAAACTGTGCTTGACTAATAGGCCACGCTTCACATCTACCCAGACTCTCCTAAATGGGTTGGGACTGGTTTTCTCTGGGGTTTCCAGGTGTGTTTCTTTGTGTCTTTTCAAGTCAGCTCAGGCCACACAGAATAGCAGCATCTGTGCCTCCCTTCCCTGTTTGCAGCAGTCTTTGCTGTTGGGTAGCAGGGAATGGCCTGGGATGAGCTGGAGGCAGGTGAGTGTGAGAGGAGCTGTGGGGTCCCTGCTCCCACTGCTCTGTCCTGGCCTGGCCACCCTGCTCTGCCTGTCCCTGGTGCCCCTGTGAGGAGGTGGCTGTCACTTCCAATGAGCCCTGCTCTGCTCCCTGGGCCATTGCAGCATCTCCTGCAGGTAGTGTGCTCTGCTTAAATTTGGGTGGCCTGTCAGAAAAATACCTTGTTCCCTACCACTGTGCACAAGGGCTGTGGAAATGTGTGTGTGGTAATGCACTGGGCTGTGCTGAGCAGAGAGGGAAAGGCTCCTTCCTGCAGTCTGCAGAAGTTCAACTGACAATAACTGCCCAGTGTTTGATCATTGACTCATTACAGGTCTCTGCTGCTGTGCATCCACCTCTTTCCTGCCTCAGGTCATCAATGCCTTGGTGTCAGGGTGATGGTCCCAGTCAGCTCGTGTGTGGCTGGAGCACCAGCAGGCACGTGGGAGCACACGTGGGGCCAGGACAGCCCTGTCACCCCTGGCTGTGGGGTGACACCACAGGACAGCCCTGTCACCCCTGGCTGTGGGGTGACACCACAGGACAGCCCTGTCACCCTGGCTGGGGTTCCTGGCAGGCTGGTGGCACTGCAGCTCTTTGCAGGGGGAGGTGATGCTGAGCAGTGCTGAGCACAGTCTCGTGCAGCAGATCTCAGCATTCCCTGTGCCTTCACTTACAGGAATCCTGATTTATGCCATTCTAAAGGTTAAGAGCAGACTGTTTCAGCATGGTTCACATTTTGCCTGCACGCTGCAGTGGGTCTCAGCTAATTCAGCAGCAGTGGTTTGTTCTGCTTGAAATCCTGGAGAATGGCTCCTCTCCCAAGGTATTTCTTCCAACTTAATTGCCAAGTTAGAGTGAAATATGAGGTTCGTTGTTGTCTGCTGGAGCCCTGGGGATTCTGTTTTGTTGGCACATTTTTCATGACCTTGTGTCAGCAGCATAACTACGCTATGAGATAATTTGTATGCTTTAGATGAGCAGCTGTGTGCATCTTAGCCAGGGAGGGAAGCAAGTGTGATCAGTTCAGTGGAGTTAATCAGGTAAAACAGAGAATTAACTCTAATCTTGCAGATTAAGTGATGTCAGACCATGCAAGATGTGTGTAAATTTCATGCAGGTGGAAATCAAAATGATCTGAAGTGCTATACAGCCAGATTTAATAGACAGGAGAAAAACAATAGCTGCAAATGTGGAAAAAAATTCTGCAACCATTTAACAGCTGAAAAGAAAGAAGTGTCATACTCTTATATCCCTGTGATGCTCTGTTTCAGCAATGGCTTTCTACTCATTTCCAAATAAAACAGTTTTGAGGTTGTAAAGTAGGAGGATTGCTCTGCTCATCCGTGTGCTGTTGCAGATGCCTCACAGTTGTCACAGGGTTTTGGAAGCTATTGAATTTACTGACATTTTGTTGGCAACAGGGCTGAGGGTTTATTAGTATAGGAAAACCAGAAGGAGCAGTCTTGCAATGGTGTCTGGTAATCTTTAAACTGCATTTCCTGAGGTAGGTGTGTGAGTAGCTTCAAAAACAGTGGAGGACAGACTCTGCACTGACCTTTGCCCTGCAGAAACCTCCCTGCATGGGAGATAACTGATGCTTTGACATGAGACCTGGAGACCTCCAAGGTGTCTTCCTGAGGACACAGTGATTTGGCATTAGCTCTGATAACCACAGCATTTTTCTTACATATTTCTGATAAAATGAAATGATTGTGTTTTCAGTATGTAATATTTGGGTGGGGAAGTCTGGTCTTATCTCTTTTTTGGAAAACTGGGAATTACCTTGATAAAAAGATTTAGGGCTATTTAGCATTTGAAATTAGGAAAAGCAGCAAAAACATGCTATTAAGCCTGCATTTATTGAGTTTTAATGAGTCACATGATGTCATCCTGAGTATCCTTGGCAGCTCACATGGTTTGGGAACTTCTGTGGAGGAGTATGAAAAATACAAGGAAAAAAAAGCCCCTGTAGTTTTTATAAGAATGCAATTATTGTAATTAGAGTGTTTGGTGAGGTGTCACCTCCCCCCATCTTTCTGTCTCATGTTCCCAGAGGAGGGAAAAGGAGGTGGCCAGCTCCCCTTCCACCTTCCAGGGATGGTGTGATCAGAGGTGGCTCCACTGCCCAAACTAAGCCATGGTACAAATCTTCCTCAGCTCATAAATGACTTGGCTGAAGAGACCTTAAACATCATCTCCAACTCCCTGCCCTGACCAGGGACACTTCCCACTATCCCAGGTTGCTCAGGGTCCCATCCAGCCTGGCCCTGAACACTTCAGGATGGGGCACCCACAGCTTCTCCAGGGAATCTGTGCCAGTGCTCACCACCCTCACAGAGCAGAATTTCTTCCCAACATCAAATCTAAATCTCTCCTCTTTTAGTTTAAAACCATTCCCCCTTGTTCTAGCACTCCCTGCCTGTGTAAAAAGTTTCTCCATGTTTTTTATGAGCTCCCTTCAAGTACTGGAAGGCTGCAGTGAGGTCTCCCAGGAGCATTCTCCTGGCTCATCTCCTTAAGGAAAAGGAGGGTGGTCATTGCATTAGCATGATGGACTTGAAAATTTACATGGGATTGGCACATCATGAGCATTTTTAAACCAAGCAGGGATTGCAAGATTTTGTCCAATACAGTAATAAATGAACATTTATTCATGTTCCAGTGAGCAGTAGCAGAGAGCATATCTCAGGAGACAACCAGCAGGAGTTAAAGGCTCCATTCATCAAAAATCTCATTACCCTGTTCTCGTTTGTTGATACCTGTTTCTAAATCCAAGGAGTCCTACAGTAAAGTTGGGATAAGAAATCTCATGATGCAGCAAAAGAAAAGGAGTTTAATGACTGCTTCATGTTTCTTCATCTCATAATTTTATCAGTAAGCTCTCAGACTTCCAGAAATTGCTCTGAAATTGGCAGCCCAAACTTAATATCTTCTTCCATTTTGCCATCACATGCAATTTTAGTTCTCAAGTGACTCCAATTTTAAACTCCCAGTGATTTAAACAGCTGCATTGTGCAAAGGCTGGAGTGAGGACATGCTTTTGTAATCAAGCAGCCCAACTCTAAATTTTATGGTGTGATAGTTATTGTGCCCCATTCAAACTATGCCCCATTACACAGAAGTGCATTCCTTTGATTTTACCAAAGAGACCATAAATATGACAAAAAGCATAGCTGGAAAACATGATTTCATGCCTGGATTTTTCAGCTACTGCAAGGAATAAATGAAGTGGTCTCTGAAAGGGGCATATCTTTGCAGTGAATTATGTTTGCATTATTTGTATGGCTAGCAGAGCTCATCAGTGAGCTTACCAGAAAATATATGCCTGCTACAACATTTAGAGTAACAGGGAACTCAGATTTCAAATCAAAATAGTAAGAATGTAACTTCTTACTTTGGTGGTTTAATACTGTGGAGACTCAGGATGGTGGGGGGGACGAGGTTATTATGCTGACTATAAGAATGTAAAAGATGTTCCATAAGTGCATAAATGAAATTAATTATCAGCACTCATATGCTTGGCAAACTATAAAGCTTATTTGCCTTAACATTTCTTATTGTATCCTTTCCTTTTTCCCCCAAGGTGATGTAATGTTTTCATCTATGAAAACCTGGTTTTGAGAAAGATTTGGCTTCAAAATGGAAATCTGCTTTTGATTCAACATTAGGACCTAGCAGAAAGTCCCATTTGTTTGATCACTGCTGTCTTTCTTCCAAAAAATCCCAGGGTGTGTTGCCAGCCGTGACTGGCAGTGCAGAGCCTGTGTGATTGCTGTCAGTAACACTAAAACTTAACCAGGTCCTATCATTAGTTCACTACCAGCTTGAAATACCTGAATAAATGCAATCAACATTTCAAAATAAAATTGAATCACTATACTGTCTGGCATTACTGAAGCGAAGAATAGAACAGCATGCACAGGTACAGTAACTGAGAATTTAATTTGGGTAATTAAGTTTAATATATAATAAAATTTTATAGTAAACACTTAAAATGCTCCTAAAAATATGGAGGTTTATTTTTATAGAAAGGTAGCTATTACAAACAGTTCTATTGGGTAATTTTGAGCTGTGAGTTTTTATGTAAAGTATTAACTTACATGAAAGTCCAAGTACAAGTCCACGGGCAAGTGATTTCAGCTGGTGTTGGATTGGATCCTGTGGGACAAAGGGCAAGCTTCATGCCAACTTAAAAAATATAATTGCTCACTTGTAAATCTCAAATGAAGTATTTTTCCTTGCCAACATTGGTGATTTAAGAAATATTTTCTTTTAATGTCCAAAAATAGATGTTGTTTCCCCTTTCCCCTCTCCTCTTTCCACCTTCACCTTACTTGGTGCTTCCCTGAGTGGTGGACCTGGTAGCCAGGCACATTCCAACAGTATTTGCAACAGCCAAAGGCAAAACAGTGCTGAGCTGGCTCCTGCCTTGCCATCTGTGGATGGGCTGCTGGCCATGCCAGTGCCAAAGGATGCTTGCAAAGGGGTCAGGAGAAAGGTTTCATTTGGTTAGTCCCACCTCTGGTTTTCAGTGCTCATGTTGATAGCCCATGGGCCCCACTAAAAGCCTGTGAAAAAAATGGGCTTCAAGGCACTGGATTTCGGATGTTCCCAGAGATAAGGTAACAGCAATAATGCTGGGCTCAAGATTAATGCCATTTGAAATGCTGAGATAGTGACAGCAATTTCCTAAACCCTTTCTGTGTTCACACAGCTTCGAGGCTCGCTGTGCTGTGCTTCACTATCAGCTCACTCCAGGGAATCAGGAGTGCTGGACTGGAAGCAGCTCAGAGGTGCCAGGCAAGAGCAGGATGATGCCAGGAGAAAACCCAAGGCAGCTTTACACTTATGAAGCTAAAAATTCTTGTGTGCACTTCAAGGATAGCAAGTACTGTTTTTTCTCAGATGTAAATGTACCGTGTAAGAGGACACAGTAAAATGTAACATGAGGCTCTTCAGTAACTGGGAATTACCATAGCAGGCAGAGCAGTGCTCCCTTCTGTGCATTGTTGTGTCTTTGGAAGTGGCTTTTGCTACAAGGAAATCTGAGTGTTCACATCTTTTTAACCTATCTACCTCATTAGAGCCATCTGATATTCTCATTTTCCTATGCCTAATTCGTATGTGAACTCTATCAAACAATTGAATAAAGAGATAACATGTGGCAAAGCTAATAGGTTGTGCACATGTTGTGCAACTTTTTAAAAATCAGTAGTAAATCTTTAAAGCTGTTTAAAATCTGTTTACTCCCCCATGCAAAATTCTTCACTCTAATACAGTGATAATGGATAAAATCACCCTGTTCTTTCCTGTTCTGGCAGTATTATGCAGCTGAAAATGTATCCATGTGCTTGTGTCTGCCCCAAATGGAAAACTAAGCATATCATGGCTGAGTTTTACTTCCTTCCTGTAGGTCTCCAAGTTCTGCTCAGTACCGTCAGTAATAGGGGCCAATTGAAATAAAACTCTCAGTATTTCTCAGAGAATGTACCTGAGTTCTGGGCAGATCTTCTACCTTGCTACTGAAGAAGCTGCTACAGACATGCATCAGTAGAAACACCAAAAATCATCCAGAGCAGTTGAAACTCTGGTTTGTCATCAGTTTCTCATGCTCAAGGAACATCAGTAGAAGAAATACGGCCTCAAGCAGCTGGAAACTGGTGACATCATATTTGGGGGTGAGACTGGTTCCTGAGGCTGGCTAAGAAGAGATTGCTCATGCCACTGCCTCTGTCATCTCCTGAGGGGAAGAAACAGTCCTGCTCACCTTCTGTTGAACATTTCCACAGCAAGTATTGGTTTTAGGCCCTCTACTTCCTTCTGAACTGTGAATCAGCAACCCAGGACTGCAGGAGAACAGGAAAGGGTGACAGAGCTTTGGTGTACAAGGATCATTGCTTCAAGAGGTATCAATATAAGTTCATCAGCTCTCACAGGCTCAAATAATTTTTTAAAAAAATTAAAGCCTTAGGAACAGCAGAGCAGTGAAGGTGAGTCTCCAGACCTTACCCTGTGCTGTTGTTTCAGGCCTGACATCTGCACTGTGGCCACTGGTCTCAGCCTCCTCTCTGGAGGGAGCTTCCCCCAGCACAGAGCAACCTTTGGTTTTCCATCCATTTCTCAGACAAGAAAAACAATTAAAATCAGCTTGTGAACTGAGGAGAGATGGTGAAGGTTGGGACTGTTCATACAGCCTGGAACTGGGACTGAAGGAGAGAGCCAAGAGAAGAGGAACCTTTTCTGCCAGTGTGGGCACAACCTTTCCTAGCACCTTATCTGCACCTCATGACATAAAATAGAAATGTCAGTAATGGTCTAAATGCATCCATGTGACACACACTACAAAAACGTGCCAGTGCTCCTCCACCAGAAAGAATTCCTGCATTTGAGCTGTGTGAAGCTTCCCCTGGGGTGTCATTCAATGGTGACAGCCTATCTGTGGTACCTGCACACCATTCAGGGGTGTGCTGCATGTAGTGCTGTTCTTATGAATGTTTAAAAACCCCCCAGACTCAAAAACTTCAAAGCAGTCTTGCAAACAGTTTGCAAGCCTCTGACTTTAGCAGAGCACAAGGATCAATCCTGAAACATCACAGTAACACCAAAGGCTGCTTGACACAAGACTGTTTGTAGAGGGAAATGAAGGCAGTCTGATTTTTAGAACAGTAAAGAATATGGGGGGAAAAAAATTAGGGATATTGAAAGCTGTGGGAGATCAGCACTTCTGAGAAGCAGCTGGTTTATTACAGTTAGGGTTATTACATTAATATTCAGCCCTAAGGCCTACATTTTGTCAGCCTGCAAATAAATCATGTCTGTTGAAAATGCTTTCCCCAGTGGTGATGTTCTGCACCGGGAGGGTGCCCGTGGGATGTGCCCAGCACAGCCACGGAGGGGCAATGGCCTTGTGCTCAGACCAGGGACCCACCAGGGGGTTTTCAAATAGCCCTTCATCAGACAGAAATGAATCCAGTGCTGGATCAGCTGCTGACTGCCAGGAGGGAGAAGGCTGCAGTGCCACTGAGAGAGGCACAGGCACGTGTGGGTGTGCCAGAGCTCTGTGCTCCAGCTCACACCGTGGCTGTGACCTCACTGCCACCACGGCTCCCTGTGCCCACATTGCCAAAAGGGTCATCAACAACATCATCACACACAAGCAGCCACATCTCACACTCAGGGACGTGGCAGGCAGGAGCAGAATGGCAACATGCTGCCTGGCATTGGAATAAATTAATATTTTGTCACTCCAGCTTTTCTAGAAGTTTAAATGTTTAATTGCATTCTGCTTTTGCTTCCCCCACTAGCTTTATGTTTCACTGTGTAACAGTTGTAAACTGTACAATTGCCTTACAAGTTGTTCATTACTATGTGATAAAATATTCATCAAAGGAGAGCAGTAAAACAGCAGATCTTCAGAAATAAATGCCTCAAAAAGACTTGAAAACAAAGGCAAAGCAGACTTATTAATTAACAATAATAGAATTCTTGAGATAATAGAAACCAAGCTTTTATTCTGAAATCCTATTTGTTCCGTGTCCTGTAAACTCAGATTTTAAAAGGAATGTTTTCACAGCTAACTTATAATGTATTTTACATTTATGAGGCATAAAAATTAACAGACTTTTTCATGTGCACCTTTGCATGCTCAGACACAAGAATTTTTGTATCATCTTATTGTGAAATGGAAGCAATTAAGTGATGGTGATGGTGCCACATCCCTACACTTGCTGTGTCTGACCGAGGACAGGGCTGTGGCAGGGAGCTTCCCGTGGCTCTGCCTTGTGTCCCTGTGATCAGCACTTGCAGCCAGGCATGTCCTGCACTGAAGGTGAAGGTGGCTTTCACCAGAGGAAAAGGTGGCTTTACGTGCCCATGGGGACCTCTAAGGGAGCAGCTCCCTAAGCTGGTGCAAGCCACTGGCCAAGGAACAGCCTCAGTTTTCCAAGGGTAGGATCTGGCACTGCAGAATTAATGGTGATGTGAAGGAAGTGCAGAGAAAGGACAGGAAAAAACAAAATTACCAGGATTTGCTGCTCCTTTGGGAATAAAGGTAACAATAATTAGTGAAGGATGCAACCTCTAATTGTAGAAACCCTAAGAACTGATTCTATATATCCCCATGAGACTGTAAGCTATTCCTGTTACCACTATCATGGCCAAGTGACAAAGAATAAAATTATACAGGTTAAACAACTCATATCAGGAAGAGGAGTCAAGAGATCTGCATTTTAAATGGCTTGAGGAACTTTTCTCACACAGTACAGAGCACCTACCGTCTTCAATAAAAGGCCTGAACATCAACCCTGTTTCTTTTTCTTATAATTCTTTCCTACAGCAGCACCGTTCCTGTAACAGGGGACCAGTGTTGGTTTATTTGGTTTAGGTCTGGGGTTTTTTGGTTGGTTTTGTAAGTCTATCAGTACTGTGTAAAGGAATAGCAAATCTTACTGTACTGCTGCTTAGAACCAGCCCAAAATCATCTGCTACAAGTACCAACCATGTTGCTTCATTATCAGCTTGAATAACACCACACTTGTTTTTAAGAGCTGTAAGCTCTTTGGGCCTTGATGAACTGTGTTTAGTGAAGCTGAAATCTAAACTACCTGTTTTCAGAACAACATATTGCAATTTCATCCCTATAAGCATTGCTTTCTGTTCTTTGAGTTGATTTGATTTTGCTTTTTTTATTGGACGTTCATTAAATAACAGTGTATCATGATTATCTAACACTCCAGCATGAAAAAGATTATCATTTTGAGCTATGACAGACAAAGAGAAACAGGCAAAGTGGAAAACCAAAGGAAAGACCTTCACTTAAACATATTGTTCAATTTAGTGGGTCCTAATGAAAATCTAATCAATAGCAGCTTTATAGAGGTGAAGTAAAATCAGCATGTATATGTGCAAAACAAAGCCACCAGTCACTCTAATGGTAACATCCACAATCTTTCCTGACACTGCTTCCATTAATGACATTTATAAATTGGTCCCATTGTGTCTCTGTGGGAAGTGGGGTGAGCAGATGTGCTCTGATGTGCTCTGATGTGCCTGTTACCTCTGCTGGTTTGGAAACGGGGGAATAGTGGAGAAATAGCAAGGCAATAGACACTGCAGTAAATTTTCTTCCCTTTTTCAACACAAAATAGCCATTTTTAGCATTTCACCTCTGCTTTTCTGAGGAATTGTTTTAAAGCTCATGATTTTTCTACTAATTTTGATAGCCAGTGCTTCACAGAAACAGTGGTAGTGCTCTTTTCATAGAAGTTCCCCATGACTCTTTGAATGTGTTTGTTTTCTTCCCAAGTAGGATATCATTTTGTTTTCATCATTAATTATCCAGCCTGGGTTTTGTTTTCCTCTTTCTGCCCTGCATCAAGTATCTTTAATAATTTGCTGTCTTCCTAGTAGCCTTTCTAATAATCCCAGGAGAGGGCCTGTATTAATTGCTCTCAGTGTACAGACTTTGATGTCCTTCTGCAAACTTGTTTAAAATAAGCTTGCTCTTGCATCCTCGTGCTAAGCGATAGAAACCAAATATATATGAATTATCCCAAGTGTAATTTGCCCAGTTTTACATCTGCTTATTGGCACAAGCCATCTGAATTCCTTTTGACACTAACCCAGATGCAGCCACAGCAAGATGAGTTTTAGACCATGGGCAGAATGAAAGACACACAGGATCAGCACTTTTTCAAGATTTGGTCCCCTGGACAAAAAAAACCCGAAGAACAACAACCAAAAAAAACCCACAAAACCCAAACCCCAACAAAAGCAAAATGAAAAAACTCCAAATAAAGCCAAGTCCAGACAAAGAAACAAGAAAGCCCTCCCTCAGAAGTTTCACCAATGCCATAAAGCAGAAGGTCAGATGTCCAGCGAGGGGGCTTCCCCTGGGGCAGTGCCTCACCTTTGCAGCTGCCCTGCTCCCCCACAGGCTGCCACAGCAAGGGATTCCCTGCACCCTCAGGTAGCCCCCCAACACGTATTTTAGTTGCCAAGGGTTGAAACAGTGACCACTTCATGATCTGCCTCCAGTGCCTGAGAAGCCGTGGGGAGCCAGCCAGTGATGCTGACTCCTGGCCCTGCATGGCCCAGCCCTGGCCACTCAGGCACCAATTAATCGAGGGTTGGAGGGAGGCACAGGGCACTCTGTGACACTGCAGTGCCGTGTCCTTTTGTTCCTCTTCAGCCACCCTGCTGGGGCAGGGAGAGAAGGGAGCAAAGTAGGACTCTGGTTTTTCAGCTGTAGTCGGTAGACCACAGTTTTGCATATACCCTGCTCTGTAAAAATCTGCTTGTGCCTGGACCCTGCTGTGCAGGCAGAGCTTTTTTATAATCAGCTGTTAAGGGAAATCCAGCTGGTTTCTGTGCTGTTCCAGGGCTGAGGGACACTGAGGGACATTGCTGGTGGCCTGCTGACACTGCCTGGGCTGAGGAGTGAGCAGGGAGACTCTCTAGCACCAGGGGAGGTGACGTGGGGCCACCAAAGGGCACTGAGCAGCCCAGCCTTGGATGATTCTCCTGCCCCATCACAGAGGACAGTTCACTGCTTTGGGATCCCTGACTCAGCAAGGCAATGAACTCCATAGGAAAGATGATTTCTGACAGAATTACTGTCCAGAGGCAACAACTTTATGTGCCCTGCAGCCATGGGCAAGTGTGCTCGTGTGTGCTGCTGTGAATAGGTGTCCAGGGGACACCTGGAGGGATCCAATCCTTCCTCCAGCCATGGCTGGACACCCACCCCAGCGAGGATGGACAGCCACTGCCCCTGCTGGGGACAAGCCCTCCAACCTCCCTGCAGCTCTTCCAGACACTCCTGGCTGGGGCAGGCCCAGAGAGTACGTGTCCAGCCACTGCTGGTATCTGTTCCAGGACTGCAAAAGGTACAAATTTGCTTCAGTAACAGTGGTCTTGGCAGACAGCAGAGGCAGCTCCAGCACTCTTTTCATACATACATATTTTGGACTCCCACCGAGAGTTATTAGTTATTAAAAAGCAATCAAATGAGGCTGGCTTTGGAGTACATTTGTTAGCCATATGATATCAATTAAGCCCCAGTCTCCTGACTGCAAGGAATTGACGTTACCTCATACACAAGCAGAATTAAATTCCTTCTCTCCCTCTCCCCCTCTTTGAAGCTGGTAATGTCAAATATCCCCCACATTCCTGGGGAAAATGTTGCTGCTATCCTGAGTATGTGGATGCTTTCAGTCTGTAATTAATAGATCTACATAGCAAATGCTTGTGCTGGAGGAGCAGCAGCAGTGAAGGAGTCCCCTGGCTGTGCAGTGCTAAGTGAAATACCCTGGTGGTCAGTGCCCTGCCCAGCTGAGCAGCTGCCCAGCAGGCCCAGGTGGCCCAGGGGGGATGGCATGCCCTTTGTTAACTCCCAGGGAAAGGGAGGGTTTTCTGCACTCACAGATGGTGGACTGCCACTGACAGCAAACCTGCTCTTTCTCAATGCTTTGCAAAACCCAAGACAGAGCTAAGAAAGGAGTGGAAAGTTTCCACCCTCTCACACTGGAGTTCATATCCCAAATACCACATTTGACACAGACTGGAAACCCCGACAGAAGGTTAGGGCTTGTATTGGCACTACTGATACTCTTTAGTCAGGTTTCTAAAGCTCCCAAATAAACCTCCTTTGGATTTCACTGCAAATCTCTTTGTTTGCTTAACAGGTATGACAGGGCAATGCTCCTGTGATACTGAGATTCAGGACCTTTCTCTCTGGTACCTCTGTGCTTGTCAAACTCTCCTGCACACACCAGCAACCCAATCTGCCAAAGTGACACCAGAGCCTGCAAAGAGTGTTTGGGACACAAAGAAATTGCTTAAGTGAATTCCACATTTCTTTTCCAAGGCAATTTTATCTCTTCACATCTTGTTTTTATCAAGCTTGTCCATTTTAATGCAAATACTGCAATTTAAGACTAAAAAAGGGAGAATACATTTGTCAGCCAAGTTGACAGAGGTTTAGTATTTATTTATGCAAACTACATATTCTGTCAGAGTGCAAAATCACAAACAATTGCCAAACCAATTAAATTAGTATATTTCAGATAAATAGCTCTTGCCAATTAATGAAAAAAATACCATTTTCAATTGCAATGGAAGAAGTTGTTTTTCGTAAGTATGTTAAACAAACAGATAGTTTTATAGGTGAGAAAACTACCATATAAAAAACCTGCTATAAACATTCCAGTTCAAAACATGGATTTTCGGGGTTATTAACCATGGTTTTAAGACCAGACTTGCTAAAAGCAACAAATCACTGTGTAACATTTTTGTATTTGGATAGCATGTGTACTCTACACATAAACCTGCATGCCTGGCATACCCTGCCATGACATTTTATACAAATATATATTTTATATGTATTTTTATATGTACTATGCATATATGTTTTTATAAAATTAATACTTGGTGGAAATTAGTTTCTTCTCTACATTTCAATGACAGCATCTTCATTGCTTTGTCCTGTTTCTATGACTTGAAAGGATTTATTGCCAAATAGTTCAGTGTATGAGAACTTCTACAAAATTTTAGACAGATTTACTGCACCATAGACAAGATTTATCAGTATTTCATATATTCATTATTTCCATCAGTTAGGACCAGGGCTCAAGTATTGTCTTTGGGATGAGTTTCTCAGGTGTACCCAGGTTTGGTGGTGGTAAATGAGGCTTTTTCCACAGTCCTAAAGAAAAGACGTATTTGCAAATCCTAACTTCCTGAGGCCTATGGGTGGAGGGGTTTTAACTTTCCTTTCAGGTCCAGTTCAGGGACTGAGGTAATGCTGATGGCTTTGGTGAGGTTCCACACAACTGGATGGAAGCCAAAGATGAGACATTTCTGGCTGAAAGGATCCAGCTGGTGAAGAAAACACCTAGACCAGAAAAACCAGGGGTCCTGCTGTTCTTATATTCTCCTGGAAGGCCTTTTGCTTTAAAAGGTCTAAAAGGATGTGATGGAAAGGTGACAATGCTCACCTGCACCCCCTCCACAACATATCCTTGGGAGCAGGTCACACCATCCTCAGAGGTGGGCACAGCCAAAGCTCCATGAGCTCAGCTGTGCTTGCCAGTGTGCCAAAAGCTGCCACCACAGAGAACTCCACATGGAGCATGAAAGGCTCCCCACTTCCCACTGTGTCCTGGGGTTTTCTCTTGAAACATCGAGGTGATGTTCAAACACATTTGGTGCTCTCATCACCAAACATGTCAGTAATCAGTGTGTCTGCCATTCAATGGTATAAATTATCCAAATAGCCTTAGGTCTGCCATTTTTGAACTTTGGACTGCTTGATTTTCTAAAGGCAATGTAAAAAAACTCGAAGGACAACAATATTTGTCACCAAGGGGAGGCTTTTAGGAAAAATCCCCAGCATCTATGGTTTTTCTGTGGCTATTTTCATGTCTATTTCTACAACTCAAAGTAGGAAGAGCTGCAAAAAACTTTTCACGGGAGCAAATCCTATTCAAGATCACTAAACCAACTTGCAAAAGCTTTAGCCCAAGTTTATGTACTTTGGAGCTGGATTTTTAAAAAATAAAAATGCCAGAGCCAATATACAGCTCAGAGCAGACAGAGGGTCTATCATATTCTTATTTTATGATTTTGTTGCCAGAGGGAACCTTTTATCATAACTGTGCTGTCATTGTTGCATTCATTAAAGAAGAAAAAAAGAGGGAAATTATATTGCTCAGGCAGTGCTTCATTTCTGATGAGAGATCCCACACAGCCTGGGAGCTCGGAGTCAGGCAGGGACAGGAAAACCCTCAGAGCTGCCCGTGGCACTGGGTGGCCTCAGCAGCGCGAAGGTGACACTGCTTACTTAGCCACTGCCTGTGTTTGAATGGCAAAGCTGGGTGGTGGGTCTGGGTTGCTCCCTGATGGGATTTTAGACTGCAAATAGGCAGCAGCAGGAGTGGAGCTCGACTCAGTGCCCAGAGCCCCAGCTCGTGCCCAGAGCACGGCTGTGGGTGCTGAACAGCCATAACCTGGCAGCTGTGTGTCAGTGTGGGGAAGGTGACACAGAAAATACAATGCTTATTTCTCACAATAACAACCCCTTTTCTTCCTCAGATGGACTGTGTGCACAGAGGAGTTGCTCACCTGAGCAACAAATTGCTCAGGGGTTGTTTTTGTCCCAGCAGAAGAGCCAAAATTTAGTATTCTTTAAGCTGAGCATCTCCTCACCTGTGTCTGCTGTCGGCTGCTTTGGGCATCACTGGCTGGAGCAGCAGGAGCTGCAGCACACCCTCAGGCTGGATCATGCTGGCTTTTACAGGAAGGGGGTTTAAGATAAAATCACAACATGAGTGAAGCCTCCTGGCTGTGTGTAAGTCCCCATAAGATGGCATGTGGTTTCCAGAGGAATGCAGGACACATCCTTGCACCTTGAGAGCAGGCTGTGAGTGTGCTCCTCCTCCAGAGTTCTGGCACCCACAGGGGCTGGAGGGCTCTGGAAGCCTGGGAGGACATGGGGATGGCAGCTCACTCTGCAGCCATGGGGAGGGCACACCAGCACCTGGGCACCAAGGCATTCTTTGGGAGGGGAAGCTTTATAGCAAGAGGAAAGATAATTGTATTTTTTAAGTTGGAAAGATGACTGAAGAATTTTAGAAATGTTTTATCTAAATGCTGAGCTCTCAAGGAGCTGCAGCCAGCCTCCTGCCCACTCTGTGTGTGCACTTACACTCTACAGGCATCAGGCAGCTGGGAAGAAATGTGGGTGGAAAGAATCTTGTGGAGTATATTGGCTTTTAATACAACAAACTCTTTCTGGGGTAATCTCTAATAATTTCTGTGTCCTTAGGATGATCAGGACCCAGCTTTTAATACATTGCTAAATATTTGGAGCACAGTATCACTACTTCCTGCAGCCGAGGCCAAATTTTAACAAATGCTTAGATACCTCATTCTCCCTAAAAACAGTATTTACTAATTAGCACATGTATCTATCTTCTCACACATATACATAATTTGCATATTTCTGATGCCCTGCACAAACATATGCCTTGCTCTCCAGATATTGTTTAGAAATTAGAGGAGTTGAGGAGGTACCTGCCTGCAGATCAATTAGCATCCCAAACTAGTGCTCTTGGATACCAGTTGGTCTAGGTCCAGACACAGCTGGACTTTTCCTGGTGGAAGTTTGACCCTGTAAGGTGAGTAGGTGACCGGCTTCTGCCCTTACCTTCTTCAAATTTTAACTTTCGGGGTTTGAAATATGTTTATGGGATTTGGGATATTGAGAGTGTTTTTTCACTGGAATTTATTGTGGTGATTAAGGGGAAAAGGCATCAGAATTAGGATAAAACTAATGCAAACAGCATCTTCAAAAAGTTGTGTTTTCATGTTGTACAGAAACTAAGAAGAAAGAGCTGAGCTTCTGCCCTTTTTTCCTTCGTTACACATTTCAGATGAAATCCAGCACTGGTCTTATCTTTGGAAGTTCCTAGGTCTTTTAAATCTGAGATTTCAACACATTTCCAGCAAGGTAAGCTGCTTTTTATGTGCTAGGAAAGGGGATGGATGATGAAAATAGCCAGATTTTGTTCTTTCCTTCAGGGTGATGTAGATAAAGTGTGACTCCTCTGAAGCTGGTGCAGGACCTGCACCAGAGGATGTGGGTAGATGCAAGACAGGGCTGATTCTCCTCCTGTGGTTTACATCTGAGCCACCAGTTTGGACTCACAGAGAAGAACTGGGGAGTGTGGGGTTTTGGAAAGAGGAACAAAGGAGACAATTCTGTGTCAGCTGTTGGGGAGCAGGAGGATGCTCAGATGCTGCTTGCTGGGCACTTTGGCTGTTCCACTGAGCAGCTCTCCCTGAGCCGCTGAGGTTCTGTGAGTGGGCACAGCTCAGGAGGCCGTGTTTGCAGCTGAGCCACACAGAGGGCTGGGCATTGACCCTGCCTGCTGGGAGCTCTGATGGTGCCTTGCCAGGGCACAGCCTTGTCCTCTTGCGTGTCAGCAAACCCTGGCACTGCTGATGGGTGGCCTGGCCCAAAAGCACAGCAAGGACCATGTTGGATTGCCCACATGGTTCAGAGCTGCTGCACGGGGATGGAGTGACTGTTCACTGTGATTTCTTTCCTGCTGACTTTGTGCTCTGCAAATTATGAGATGTGAAAAAAAAAAAAAAGTGGGGAAGTTTTAGGGTCAGTTAAAGGACTGTGTTAAATCCATGGACCCATTTCCCAGTAACAGCAGGAATACAGGACAGCAGGGCTGGATGCTTCTATGTGTGTATCTGCATATTTCCATCAAAGGCAGTCATTTGTAATTTTAAGCTTGAGCAGATTTTTTGCCCTAAAGATCCTGTAAGACGTCTCTTTTTAGAGTGATCTTTTTGTTGGTTTTTTTTTGCTATTGAAAGCTGGACTGCTCCTAAAGAGGGCTCTGCTTGTGGCAGCCAGAAAGAATTTGGGGTGAATGCCTACCCTTACTGATTTTTATGGACAAAGCATAAAGCAGAGCAGTGATGTGGGGCACAGCTTGGGTCTCTGTTTCAGAAAGGCCATGTTTTCTGTTGGGGTACAGTCCTGAAGGAAATGCACAGGTACACAGAAATACATGAAATGTCACCTAAACAGTGTCCCTTCAGCAACCTCCCAGAGCACAGTCCTTCAAGGAGATGGTGAGGCACCCTGAGAGCTCACCATGCTTCAGCCTTGTGCTAAAATCTACTGGTGTTGTCCTGAAGCCAGCCCAGGAGATAAAGGCTTTGCCAATAATGTTTCAATGGGCTGGCATTGCCTGTGGCCATGCCAGGCTGTAGCCAGGGCTGGTGTGGGTTTCATGGCTCTGACTGTGTGCCCAGAGCTGACTGCCATCACTTTCATGACTGACACCCAGAGATGCTGTCACAGTCAGGTCTTGCATCTTTATGAAGTATTAAACATTCATCATGCATCTCATGGGGAAGACCAAGAGAGCATTGGGTCTTCTAATCCAGATGGTACTAAAACCAGATTTTCTTACAAGGATTCTTCCACTTCATGCTGGATAATGATCTTCTTGTACAGAGACCCCTTTCATCTTTGTTTAAGAGCAGGAAATGGCCAGTGACAGGAAGGACCATACTGTGCCCTTAAAAAAAGGCAAATGATAGGTCTGTGATTTCAGTGCTGTAATATCACTTATTGTCAAGGTGGGAGTTTGGAGTCAGAGAGCAGTGCGGGCAGCAAGGTGCCAGCCAGCCTGCTTGAACTTCAGTCCCTCTGAGCCAAGAAATACTCTATTTTATGCAACATGTGGCCCTTTGATTCTGGCAAGCAGAAGCAGAAAGTTGCTATGCAACCAGGCAAGCAGCTGCTGAGCCAAGGAGTCCAAGAACTGGGAACTTTTACAAACAGGAATTGTCTTGAAAAGTACAAACAGGCAGAACTTTATGGTTGCTTCCAATTTTTGTGTTTGTCATTATCTTCTTTCTGAATTTATTTAGTCAATGTTGGTGAAGGATCCTGGAAATGTTGCCTCAGGTGCAGGCTGGCAGCCTGTTTGGGGAGCTGTAAAACTATGGGAATTCGGCTTTGGTGATGGTGACATTCTGTTCACACAGCTGACAAGGGACTTTAATTATTTTAGTCTAGGCTTGCACTGAGCCCAGAGCACTCCCCCTGTGCCTGCAGTGCTGGCTGGGCTCGATGTCTCTCTGGCAGCAGTGCCAGGTCACTGGGAGGCTGTGCCCAGGGCCAAGGCTGGCAGGGATGAGCTGTGCAGAGGGAATCCCACACTGCCTTTGTTCCTAAACCAAAATGAGCCCCAGGGTCCCTGCAGGGACCATCACCCTGGGGTGAACGTTTGTTCAGATGAATGGCTGAATTTTGTTCATGTTTTCTGCAAAAATAAATGTGGCTGTCTTCTCAAAGACTGGGCAACCAGCAAACTGGTGCTACTCCTCTGCTCAGATGTAGTTCTAGTGCTAGCAGGGACGCCTGTCTGGCATTAGCTTTTTATTAAATAAATAACTGAATAAACAGTAGTGAAGAACAAGCTCCCTTTTCTTCCCTCAAATACACACAATGAACCAGCAAAGGTCGCTGACAATCTTTTTAGTGGAGTTACAACTGAATTACAACTGGACACAACACAAGCTCCCACCACCACTGGGGCTATTTACCTACTTAATAAATTCCAAGAGAAGAGTGCATTCAGTCAGGGCTGTAAACAAGTCCTTTAAAACCATCCCTTCCCATACAGGCTGTAGACACTGTTTAGACACTCTGATTTGGAAATAATGTATTGGAATAATCACTTCTCCCCCTGCACCACAACCTAATTCATTGCATGGCAGACGGGGGCGTTAGGCAAAGTCCCTGCAGAGGCAGATCGATGGTTAAAGAACTGCCAAGCAGGGCCACAAATCCTTCATCAAATTACAGCCAGGGTGTTCAGGCTGCTTCCTCTGGCTCTTATTGATAAAATCTAGACAGCAAATTATCATATCAAAGCATAAATTCAAAGCAGCAGAGCGATAATCATCTCCAATTCCTGGTGGATAAGCAACTAAATGAGAGATTTGATGAACTACAAATGCAGGAGATAACAAAATAATTACAAAATGGCAAACTGTTGAAGACTTTTAGGAAGAAGGATAAGGAGAAATTTTTAAAGAGGTGCTTTTTTTAAGGACACATGTATCAGCTGTCCATCTTTGACCAGATACATTAGGGAAATTATACCAAAGCATGTTGGGAAGTGTTCAAGGCCAGGTTGGATGGAGCTCTGAGCAAACTGGTCTAGTGGGAGGTGTCCCTGCCCATGGCAGGGGGGTTGGAACTAGATGATTTTTAAGGTGCCTTCCCACCCAAACCATTTTATGATTCTATGTCCACTTGGAGCTTTTTCTTGTTCTGCATGTTTCTTAAATTTTATTCCAGCAAGAGACCATTGTGATTTTTTAATAGTGAAGCTCATTTTCCTGTTGCAGTAATTAAGAGTCTAATTTGTCTGTTGATGGCTTTGGATGTTCAGAGTAAACACAGTGAATGGGTAATGGTGCAGGCACCCGGGAAGCCTTTCAGTCCAAAAGGCTCTTAAAATTATCTGTTATAACATGTTAAATCAACAAAGGAGGTGAAGAGGAAAAATGACCGAGGTTTCTGCCTGTGAAGCTGCACAATGGGTGCCTGGAGCTGGGAACTGGTGAGTGATGAGGTGCTGGGGGTGACTGGGTTTGCTGGTGCCATGCAGAGGTGTCTGAAAGGGGATGAGCTACAGGACTGAGTTTTTGAGGCAAGATTGTATCAGATGGGAGATGTGGTGCTGGTGAAATTTTTTAATGGCTCCCTATGTAAGAAAATTGCATCTTACAGATATCATGTGGCTGGAATCTGCAAAATGAAGCCATGCCCTGACTGGAGAAGGGAGATGGAGACTGTGCTCAGTCCTGGCTCTGTCTGCCTGAGGGGACCATGCTGTTTGCAATGGAGACTGAGGCAGCTCAGGGAGCTTTGGAAAGGGGCTGGAGGAGGTGGTGGGCTCTGCACGGCAGGGTTCTGCCCATAGTGAGGAGAAGGCACCAGGAAGTGCCCGAGTGGCTGAGAGTTGAATTTGGGCAGAAAGCAACAGCTGGGGAACAGCAGAAGGCAGGTGGGAGCTGAGTTGTGCTCTAGGAATGAATCCCTCAGAGTTGTGCTGTAGGGTGAGGAATCCTTCACTCCCTTTGTGACTTTATGCTGGGTGACAGCTCGGGACAGCAGCCCAGTCCCTGGGGAGAGGAAAGCGCTGCTCCACGTGCCTGTGGAGCCAGCACTCGTCTCCTGGTGAGTGCAGCTTTGGTGGCTGATCTCTGCTGACTCCAGCCTTTTCCCAAACACTGCAAATTGCTGGAAATCCTTGTTCCAAAGAGCTTGCAGTCAGAATCAAAAGAAGACAGAGGCAGTTCAAAAGAAACATGGACAAGAGAAGTTTCAGTGTATGCGATATTCAAGATGTCATTAATTGTAAATAATGATTTGCCTGACCTTGGCACTGCTCCCAGGAAGTCACACCAGGCTCAAGAATGCAACATGATGACGCACGACTTGAAAAGACTGTGTCAAACCCCACCTGGTTCCTGTTAGCTGAAGGTCTTGTTGACATTGCTCATTTGTTCTTCACTCGACTGAAAACTCATGGACTCATTGAAGGATGCAACTTGATGGAATTGCTTGGCAAACCCTAATGGTTTTAAAAGATTTAATAAATTACTAATTAAAGGAGGAGAAGAAACAGAGCTCAGAAATGTCTGCAAACATGTGCGTTGCTTTTTTTCAACATCTTGTAAATTAAGTAATTTAAATTGATTGACAAAGACCGTTTCCTTTTTTCAAAAGTTTTTTTTTAATGTGCCTTTGGGATGTTTTTGGAGACTTCTATGATAGGCAAGCCCTAATACTGACAATGCTCCTTGTCTCTTCCTCAAGAACCAAACTTGTGCAGATAGGATTTCTCTGAAACCTGCAAGTGAATCACACCAACTTGTTTTTTGAACCAGAGCTTCATGGGGGTGCCCTCTAAAAGCCCAGCTAACAGCAGATACAGTATTCATGAAGTACTAAATATCCACATTGGTTTTTTTGAGAAGTATGCACTGAATATCTTTTCATACCTCTTACACAAATATGGAGAAGTATTTTAACTGCTGTCATCCCTCTTAGCCTCCTGCAGACCCTCTGACCCGACAGCTTTGTTTGCTTTTGCTGCAAAACTGGGGTTTAACTTCATGAATGAACTTTGAGGTGAGCTGAGGGAAGGTACCCAAGTGGAAGGCATCACCTCACAGATTCACGTGCCTTTTTGTCCCCTTTTAAAAAGGGTGTGATTTCCTTAAATAGTAGTGGGCTGGTGCTTGCTCTTATTTCCTTTCCCTGTGGGGAGACATTTTGGACTTCTATAACATTTTGTGTGCTGGGGGGAGGCAAGTGATGCACATGTGGATATTTGTGCTTACATATCTGCCTTTCTGTCACAGGTTGCTATGGTTCCTATATACTCTGGATGGAGAAAGCAGGGCTAAAATGCGGCTTGAAGGGATACAGGAAGCTGGAGATCCTGCTGGTAATAATTAGCATCTTTTGAGGAGTGGCTCCATGTTCCTGAGGTGACCCCCAAGGTAAATGGCACACGCTTTGCTAGAAATCCTCTGAGTCAAGCTTGTCTCCCCCAGTTGTACAGATGAGCTACGGTAATGAAACAGTTGAGATTTTCAAGCTTGACACATCGAACAAACCTCTGCTTCTTCAAATTTGTACTGAACATCTTCTCCATGTAACCAGTGAGTAAGAGGAACATAGTTCAAGTATCATCCCCCATCCTATTTCCTGATAAGATATGGAAATATTGCCAAGTTACCTTTTTGAGAAAAAATACAATACTCTGGCTTTCAGTGAGTAATTGTGAAATAAACTGTTTCCTCTGTTCTTTAAAAATACCAGTTGTAGCTAATCCAATAAGAAATATGAGGAGAACCACATAGTTCCTTCTGAGGACTGAGGAAATCCTGCTGTGGCTCAAAAACTCAGTAAAATCAAACCCAAAACAATCCCAAATGATGAGAGGTCAATGGAATGGCAGGGATTGTTCTGAAAGCCTGAAGTTCTACAGGAATTGATGCTTCTGAGTCATTCAAGATCCCCTATTGGTGAGCAAAATAACAAAATAGAGAAAATGCCTGGAGTACCATCCACAGGAAAACAAATCATACAGAACTTTGCCAAGATGTAACTCAGACAGGCAATTAAACAAGGAAAGCATTCTTGCCTTAATCTTATGCTGTGTTTATTGGTCTTAAACTGGAATTAGAATTTGTAGATTTACGACCTGTATATAAAATAAGTAAAAAATCCCCGCTAGAACAGAGATTCTTTTTGCATAAAAAGTGATGTTTGACAGAGATGATTGTGCACTAGAAGATTTGACTTTCAAATATTCTCACAAATCAAAGCAATTTCTTGATGAACCAGTTTTACTATTCTGAACCCCACAGAAAAGCATCCCCAGGTGATACAAACTGAAACCCTGACCTGAAAAGCTGCAGCTGAAGCCCTGTTTCAGTTGACAACTGGAATTCATTAAGCCATGCCAAGCATGGCAATAGGAGCATGGCAAAAGAGTATAATACCCTAAATACCTTAAAACCAACCCTTCCCTTCCCTTCCCCTTAGTCCCCAGATCCCTACAGATCCTTCCCTCTAAATTAGTGTTCCTCCTTTAGGCTCAAAACTCTTTACTACCTGTAGAGTATCTCCCGAACCACCTCCTGACCCTTTTTAAAAATGTTTTGTAAGCTTGGTTCACCTTTTGCTACTCTGCTTTTTTTTCAGGGTGAGAGTGACAAAGCCTGGGCTGGAAAAGGTTTCTTCAGTTTGTAAAATGTACTGACTTTTCACAGGTACTTCACACCCAGGGGAGGGTATCTCGATGTGCTGGACAAGCCAGAACCTGCCCATGCTGGAAGGGCTGGGTGACAGAGGTGTTGCTGGTGCCTCTGTGCAGCTCTCCTGGCTCCAACGTTGGGACATTTCCCTGGAATTGGTTTCTGTATCGAGGCAGCCAAGGGCAGTAACTATCTGCCATTAGGAGAGGAGTCAGACAAGCTGAATATTGCCCTGAGTGCCTCTGATGGCTCTGCTCACTCCTAAACCATGGGGACTGTCAGGGCTTAGCAGAGACGTGGGCTGAGGGAAATCTGAGCTGGTGAATGACCATCAACATCCAAACTTCTGCAACTTCATGTGAAAATACCAAAAACCGGGGTGGATACGGGGTCACAGAAAAGCTCTGTTTCTAAAGGCACTTTTCAGAAGAACCTCATTTTAAGGCAACACTAGCCCTGCAAATAACTTATTACACTTATTTATAAGATGCTCATGAATAATTTATACTACATTAACTTGTAAATGTGATAGCTTTTGAAATCATTAGGCTCCAGTAGCTTGCTTTGTAAGTCCATGGGCTGGATCTCATTATTAAAAGCTAATTAGCTCATTCAACCGGAACACATTCTGTCAAATAGCTATGCCAGTACTCTTCTTTTTATCACAACAGATTATATTAATTCTAAAAATATTCCAGAAATGGCATAATGGAAATATTTAATAATAAAGATATAACATTATATACAAGTAGATAATTTCATTACTACTTTAAAAAGTTTTCCACGACTGGGTGAAGTTTCAGGATTATGATTATTTGTATGAATGTATGGTATTAGAAATCTTTGATATATACATAATTTATTTAAATATTAAAGATTATAGCTTATACATGGGAGGGATGTTTTCAAAGTGTTCATTTGGACGTGTGAAAAGCTTGGATTCTGTTTTAAGAGTTATGCTGCTAAAGTCAGATTTCTAAGCCATGTTTGGCACTAGAAAGGCTGCAGATCACGAGTAAGTGTGAGCAACATGCCCACAACAGCAGGGTCAAGGGGTGGGGCAGGGCATGAGGCTGCTCTTGTCCCAGCTCACAGGGAAAGACTGTGGCCAACAGTCAGTCGCAAAGTCTATTTTTTTTTCCACAAAAAGTGTTATTTATTTGCTGTTGGATTTTAATATGGAGAAAACACTGCATTTTCCTTCTCCACTGTTCTTCCTATGGGTGTCATTCCAGCCACTGTGAAGAGAAATTCGAGGAGGAGAGGAAAAATAGGCATGGACTGAGCATTTCCCACCTCCAGCACTGCACCAGGAGTCACAGCCAGCACAGCTCCACAGGTGCCAAACCCAGGAGTCAGAAACAGCCCAAGGACCCCCTGGGCAGGGCCATGGAACTTTTATCTTTGCACAAATGACTTGTTCCCCACCCTCCCTACAAAAATAATCACAGTGTCCCTGTCCAGCACAAGATCAGAGGAGATCTTCTGTAGAATGTGTCTTTTTTCAGCATGAAGCAAAATGTCATTCAGGTCCATTTCTGCTGAAACCCTGGCTTTGGGAGAAGAGCCTCTGTAGGAAACACAATTGCCACTGGTTATAAAAACATCCAGCTGGTTTGACAGTAATTATCTGTTGTTAGATTTTTAAAGTATTTGCTTTGTAAATTATCCAAACATTTTTCCCCCAATATTTTGGGTTTATATTTGTCTTTCCTTCAAATTTAAACATTTTTAAACTTCAGTACTTTTAAATCCCTATTACCAGCTTTTAAAGGGATTAGGGTAAATGGCTTTTATTCTGCAGTCACAATACTATTGCTTTCAAATACATCTTCTTGGATTTCCTGTTCAGGAGGGAAAAAAAAGGAGGAATTTAAATAATTCACAGCAAAGCTACAATGTCTGCTTCTGCCCTGATGAATGTTTCCCTTTAGGAAAGGCAGTTTCTTATTAATATAACATCTGGCTTTCATCTTGAATAAATACAGCAACCCAAAAGCAGGATAAAAAGAGTAGGAAAATGTGGATTTTCTGGCATATCAAGTAGCCAAAAGGCCTAATTAACAGAAATTATACTAATCAAGCAATGCTGCTTGAGAAACTGCCATAAGTGAATCTTTAGGGACAAGGTGTCAGAGGGTCCGCTTGGTCACCTGGAGAGTCGAGAGAGGGATGGCAGGAGGAGCAGCAAACAGCTGGGATTTGTGGCTCTGCACATCCCAACAGCCACTGCTGGAGGGCCCTGCAGGAGCCTTCCCTGTGGGAAGTGCAGCAGGAAAGCTGAGCAGTGCCACTGGCAGCTCTGGGCCACCACAGCCACCTTCCATGTGGCACAGGCAGGGCCCTTGGCTGCCCTTTGCCCTGGTCAGACAAAGTGTCCAACTCCTGCAGGGCCCATCTCAAGGGCCTCTTGCCTTTTAAATGCAGTTTTGAGAACTAGACTTGGTGTTTAGAGAGAAAGTAAAGAAGTCATTTAATAATTTCAGTCTTTAATCAATGAAAAAAAAAGCACCAAACGAAAAGTAAAACCTAGAAAAAAAGATCCTCCAGAAAACTGGTGAGGAGGGCAGGGATTTGACAGATGTCCCAGAGTAATTTTGTTTCCCTGTCTGCAGAGTGGGAGTGGACACATGCAGGTGCTCCTGATGGAGGTATGGACCCAAATCAGCAGCTGCCATGAGCGAGGTCTCTCTGGATTGAACCCAGCTCATGTTTCTTGCCTCTCTCCTTTCCAGTGGGGAGAGCACTGATCTGCCCTTGCCCATCAGTGAGCAGACAGAGCAGGCTGGCCAGAGCAGAGCAGTTGTGTTTTTATGGCCCCAGTTCTGATCCCTGCTGGATGTGAGTGCTCTGGACGTGCCACAATGGGCCAGGGACTCAGCTCTGCTGGGATGGCAACTGCAGGGTGGGGGTGACAGCACGGGGACCTCCTCTGCTGCTGAGAGGTTCCTGAGCAGACTTTGTTGCAGCTTAGGAAATCACTGTGTTCACTGCAGCTGCTGACTGGAAGCTGAGCCCAGCCTGCACAGGAGAGGTTGGCAGGAGGGCAGTTGGATATAAATGCCTTTTTATTTCTGTTCCATTTGAGCTACTGTGTAGTACTTTCATCTGAAAGCACTCCTAATTTAGAAGTTTTAAATTTAATGCTATGACTTTGAGAGGCAGCTAATCTCATGTTTGACTTCCATGAAGACTTATCTATTGTTACTTTTTTTTAATAAATTCTTTTGGCCTTGCACTGTAAGGGTAACGTCCTGGGAAATGAACCCGAGAGCTGGATCTGTCTCAGGGTCTTGTATCTTCTCCTTTTATTAGGTCTGCTCCTGTCAGCCTAAAAACTCTGCAGCTTCACAGCATGCCCCTATAAGGTAAAATTCAATTCCTCCTTTCTGTAGAAGGAAAAACTCATGCACAGAGCAGATAAATCACCTGCCCAAGGTCAGAGTGTGACTGAGGGAGCACTAGCACACTGATGAAACCATTTCTATCCCATTTTGATAAGCCTGAAACTGGCTCTTGTTAGGAAGCACTGGAACAGAATATCTGTAGCAATGGAAAAGTATCTTTTTATCCCTTTTTCATGTGTACCTTTAATTTTTGACAGCAAACCTTTACATAAGCCTTGGTGGTAAATTTTGGCTACTAGTGGGTAAGCGTGAATGAACGAAAGTAAATTTACAGGAAGCAGGCAAAAAGTTGCAAATAAATTTGCAAGAATGCACTGTCTTCTATCCTGCAAGACCACAGGGACCAAGCCTGCCCCAGCCTGCCACACAAAATTCCCACTCATTCTGATTGCTGTCTTTCAGCAGTTTCTGAGGTGAGTGACACCAGGAGGATACAGCCAAGTTTTCTCATGATTGCCTGTTGTCATTAACTGAAAGTGAAGACCTCACATGTCAAGATCTTATGCTTCAAGAAGCTCTTAGTTATTGACTTGACTTTTGCTTGACAAGTACAATATTGTTAATGAAAAGAGGAGTCACTTTGTCACTACAGTGAAAATACAGAGAAAGATTTCTGTTATGGGTTAGACTTGTTTCCTCCTGCGAAAAAACATTGTCTTATCTCTTGTGACTCTTCTGTTCCTAAACATATAAACATCGGTTGCCCAGGAAAGTGACATCAAAATGAAAGAAGACATTTCAGTCATCCTCGCCCACATGTCAAGGCAGTGGAATTTTCAGTGCATTCTTTTATTCCCTTAGCACCTGATTTCTCATGGTTTCCTGTCTGGCTCCTGAGAACCAGGCAAGTCACTCATCTGCACTCATCTGCATCTTCACTTTCCTTCCCTGCTAGCTCTCAAAGCAAGTTAGTGGGCTGGTTCTTGCACATCAGTGCATTTTGCTGTTAATTCTCATCTGGTGATGTGTTTTAGAGCACTAGATTGCTACAAAGAACTCTTGAGGAAACATCATGTTTAAAACAGTGATTATTTGAAAACTCTGCAGAGAAGTAAGTTAGCTTAACAGAGCTTCATAACTCCTTTGAGAGGTTATCCCAGTCCCCCCCAGCACCTGGGGGGATGCTGTCACTGTGCCCAAACATTGATATTGAATGTTGCTGAATCCTTAGGTGGGATCAAGAAAACACAGACATTCTCAGGACTAATTGCAGCTTTGGAGATCTTGTGCAATTAGGAGGAAAATGCATTCCTGGATTCAGATACTGATACTCTGAGGTTTACCTTTTCATCTTGAAAGGCAAAAAGACCCCGAGAGTGGTTTTAACCAGAACACGTACAAGTGATTTTTCCCACTGTCCCTGTATGTCTGCAGGAAATTACAACCGGGAAAGAGCCAAGCTGTGATAACTCCATCACCACAAGGGTTTGTCTCTTGCTGCCTTTAGCCCTCCATTCTGATGAGTTTGTGTCAACCTCCTCTTCTCTTTCCACAGACAGTGCTGGCCCTGGAGCTGCAGTGCTGGTCCCTGTGGTGCTGGCCGCCCTGTGAGCGCTGCTGCAGCAGCAAACAGCCCCGATGATGATGGGGAAAGCAGCAGCAGGAGATGTGAGGGATTTTTCCCAGTCACGGGACTTTCTCAGCAGCATGCATTATTCAGTCTTTCCATTTGTAATCATCACAGAGTGAGCCTTTCCTTACAAGAAAGAGAGGCACAGTCCTGCTGACATTGAACGCTCTGGCAGAGGGCTGCAGACATCAGTGGGGAAAAGACAGTATTTTAATGGGTTTTGTCTCTTAAGTAAAACCTCAAAATGAATTATTTTCTCCTTGTGTATAATCGTCTCAGTAATCTGAAAACATTTATTTCTGTCACCAACAGAATAATTCTTCCTTTGACAGCGAGAGATGCGAAGTTCATGGTCTGCAGAGGTACCATTCTTTTTGGGAAAAGGAAGTCTCAAAGGCATTTTTCAAAGTGATTAGAGTAACTCCTGGGTAGCCCAACTGCACTCAGGTGTCACCTCATTCAGGGGCTGCCCCTCTACAATGGGCATTAAAAAACAGCTCCGCATTTACATGAGGCTGGGTTAAAACTCATCTTTATGAAAAACTGCATTATTAAAAAAAACCCTCACAGCCCAGCATCATTCCTGAAATTAGTTACCTAATGGGCTTTTTGATTTCTTAATTATTATTAATTTTGACTGTTTCATTTACTATACATAGATAGGAAGAAGGTGATCTCTTCTGCTAAGCTTCTTTGCTGCAGTAGTGGAAATCAGCTTGTATAATAATTGCCTTTTGCTTTGCTACTTGCTCTGTTTTCACATAGAAAACCGTTCTAAAAATCTTCTTTTAAAACCACATTGCAATAGTTTTAATATTATTGTGAAATTAATTATGACACTATTGGTAGTCTCCTGATCTTTGAAAAACCTTTTTCTCCAGCCTTCTGAGGAAGGTAGAGAGCAGAGGATGGAGCTAATTCAAGAGCTGAACATTTTTAAATGAAGATCATCTGAAGATCCAAACCCCCATGGTAGTGAATGGATGCAGCCATGGGCTGTGGGATCACCCCTATCTCAGCTCTTTTCTTCAGCTCTGGAGGCATCCTGTGCATAAAATCTCTTGCTCTTGCTTTGCTCATGGCTTGGAATACCATATAATAACTATCAGCGCTTGCGCCTTCACTGGAACTCATTTTGTCTCAGGTATCTTTAAATGGGAGTGCAAATGATATTGGTGAAACCCATCAATGTAATGGAACAGTTTTGGTGAGCAGGCAGACACTGAACACTTCGTATTTTCCCAAATTACTTAATAACAATCCCTTGTATAACATGGTCTACTCCTGCCATTTATTAAAATCTTTGATTTTGGGGAAAGAAAAAAAAAGCAATATGTTTGAGCCTCAAAGGGTTTCAGCAGGGTTCAGTTTGTTTAAGTTGTCAAATGTTTATTAATTTCTTTCAGAAGAAAATCCTTATGCTTTGTTGCAGAAGGATATTTTATTAAGTTCAGACAAACTGAACTGGCTTTCAGCAAATAGCATTTGGCTCTTGAACCAGGAGGAAATAGCTTGGTATGGTGTCATCATATTACAAAAGAGATATTGTGGCTAGAGGTCAGAAATTCTGGTGTTTGTTCATTTGTATTGAATATATTGAATTTGTGATGCATTATCTGAGCTCCTGTCAGTGCTTTTCTCAATCAGAATTTCACCCTGGTCCAGAAGGAAATGCAATCAGTGTGTGGTCTGTGCTCATAGGAACAAAGGGCTTCTGGAAATGTTGATATCCCTGTGGGTGGGTCCAGGACACAGGAGCTGCTCTGGGTGTGCTGAGCCCCTGCCTCCCCTGGGAGCCTGCTCTGAGTCTCATAAAGGCAGGCAGCTGCTGCTCACCCCAAACCGGGGAGAGACACCACCTGGAGGGACCACAGACTTGTTCAGCCCTTTGGGACAGCCACTTGCACAGCCACCCAGGAAAGGCTGTTCCTCCCTGTGCTTAGAATTTGGCTATAAACCCCCCAGACCTCCTGCCAGCTACAATGGTTAATGTGCCACTTCCCTTTTCTTCATCTTGGGCTGCTGAATTTCACTGCATGTCCCACTGAGGCCATTTTGCTGCTGCTTACCTCAGACCCTGGGTAGCTGCATGTGCAATAATCAATGCAATTCTTCTTCCAATTACTCCTTCCAGGCCAAGGGGAGCATGGCACTATTTCATCCCAGCAAGTGTTCAAGGCTGGGCTGGATGGGGCTCTGAGTAACCTGGTCTAGTGAAAGGTGTCCCTGACCATGGCAGGGGGGGTGAAACTGGAGATCTCCAAGGTTCCTTTCAACCCAGGCCATTCTGGGATTCTATGAAATTCAAATCAACTGCTCATCTTCATAAGCCACCCAAAATTGTTTCTCCTCCTGTGGTGGAAAGGTCCCTGTGTCATGTCTCCCTGTGGATTTGCTGGCAGGGTGAGAACATCTGCTTCTGCTTTCTGTTCCTAAACACTAGAGTATGCTGAGACAGGCTCAGCCAGTGGTGTTTCCACACATTTATAATTATCCCTTTATTAATGACAGAACAATCTCATGGGCAGGGATGAAGCGAGGGGAGGGAGGAGATAACAGCATAATTTTGGTTGGTTATATTCTATTCTCTTATACAAATATTTATTATTTCACCAAGAATTGCAGCTGATTTATCCACAGTTATCCACAGTTTATTAGATTTAATATTTTAAAAACTGTATTATCAAATGCACAACCGAGGGAATCTCTGTGACAACTGACCAACAGAAAATTAATTAGGATTCTGAATCTCTACTGCTGGTATCTTAGGGCTCTTTGCTTCTCCGGATTAAATTGCATTAAACTCTTTATTGAAGAGAGCAGGGATCTTGGCAGTGGAATCAAGCCCACATCTGCACCTGGATTTTCCTATTAAAAGTGGATAGAGTAAAAAGAATGCTAAATCTTTTTATCCAAGATTCAAGACATGCTGGACAAGACATAGAAAATATATTTTCTTTTTTAGGGTTTATAATTTTGAGTGTTTACCTACCATGGATTTACAGTGGGGTTTTTTCCTGTTTGCTTTGGAGTGTTTTGTGTGTTTTTTGATGCTTAGAACACATCCTTTATTACCAATTGCCTGTCTGAGATCCCAGGATGAATGTTTGTCTTGTATTTTTAATGAGGCTGAAGTTAACATGGGCATGTTTGTTTAGCAACAACATACCCAACTCTTTGCATGTCAAGGCGCCTTTGTTTGTGTCCCACCATCATCCGCTCTTTCAGCAGCATCGGGGAATAAAGCTGTTAGTTGACTTCTGATGTGGATGGAAAATGAAGCATTGAACCTGACTCTCCTCTCATTCATGTTGCTATAAAGTGTGAGTAACTCTAAGTCAGCTGAATTATATCAGAAAGAAGGAATTTGGCCAATGTAATTCACAGTCTTGCACAAACAAGATATTTAACTCTGGTCTAAGGATCAGCTCTTGATTTTCAAACACTTAGCAATAAGTCTTCAAGGAGCTACAACGATGGGGTAATTTTAAAAAAGGGGGAAAAAAGGAAAATAAAAAAGGAAATGTTCTCCAGATTCCAGAAGGTATTGGAGGGAACGTCATTCTTTTTCTGTATACAATAGCTAATTTCTTCCTAGGAAATTCAGTTTCTGAAAATAAATGAAGTGTTGTATCAGATTAGCAACTCTGGATGAGAGCTGTGGTTTCTGTCCCTGTGTGCTTGTGTGACAGTCAGACCTTGTCTGACTGCTTCAGTCTCAGGATGGAGAGTTCAGAGATGGGGTGGCGATTTTGAGCTCTTTCATAGATTTCTCCCCTGTAAGCCTCAGTAACTCACTCTGCTTTGATTTTCCACATAGGAGAACAGAGTTTGCTATTCCCTTTTCCCTGTCATGGTTCCTCGGGGGCTGGTCAAGGACAGTGATGCTTCCACTGCTACCTAATCTGGCAGCATCCAGGGTAGGAACTACCTAGCCCTTGGCTCCTGCACTGGCTCTTGATCTCACCTGGGGCTTTGGAGCACTGCCTTGAACCTGATGAGTTTGATGTGTTATACATAACTCAGCAGAGCCTGAGCACCCTCCAGCCCTGGCCAGCAGCACTGGGGAGCCCCCTTGTGTGTTCCAGTGCACTTTTCTGGGTGCTGCGTGCTTCTGAAAAATGTTGTTCCTTTGACAGAAAGACCCTCAGCTTTTCTTTTAAAACATCAACATTAAAGCAGTATTTCCGAGACATGCCTGAGTAGTGGTTATGTGGTAGTTGTAACATTTGGATGTTACAGAGTTTGGCTGAGAGCTGTCTTCATTCTTCTGCAAAAGTAGCTGGATGGTTGTCCTGCTTTCTCACTGCACAGCTATGCATCCCTCCATAAAACAGAAAGGGGAAAGAGCCCTGGCAGCTCCATATCTGCTGATGCTTTGCAGCTGCTGAAGACTGTTCTTCCTCAAGTGCTGCACAGAATCAGGACAGCCTGGGAGATGTGGGGTGTGAGAGCAGAGAGTTAAAACTCCTGCACTCCCATGGTGTTCAGTAATGTCTCTTTTCTCTATTTATGTCTTTGAGGCATAGCCCATGGGTTTGTGTTGCTGTGGAGGGCAGTGACAAGGAGCTGTGTGGCACGGAGGGCATCGAGCGGCCTGTGGGGCAGAGAGCAGGGACAGGGCCTCCCGCTGACTGCTGAGAAACACTGAGGGGAATAATAGATGGCTGTGCTGCACTTGAGGAAGTCTGTAGCCTCTTTTGTGGATAAAGGTTATACAGAGGCTTTCAAAACTTGTAAAATCATTTCAGCTCAAGCAGAGACAGATATGGGATGAAAGCCTCCAACATGTTCATAGCCAAGGAACCTCTTGGAGCTGGAGGAAGGAACTGTGGGGTGCCAGTCCCTCCCCTGGCAGCAGCCCCCACAGAGCCACCATGTGCCAGTGCCAACAGCGTCCTCTGCAGGACTCCAGATGATTTTAGAAATTGTTTTACCTTCAGAAAACATCAATGTTTTTGCATCTCATTGGTGAGCTTTGCCTTCTCTTGGAGCAGGGCTTTTATTCACAGTGCAGTGAAAAGACACAAGCAAAGACGAGTGTTCCCAGTTGCTTCTGCCCTCTGCCTTTTATTTCCTGCTGCTGTTCATTCTGCTCCTCCACAGGGGAGGGTGCTGACTCGTTCCTCTCCTGTCTGGGGAGATGCACACCCTGATCCTGACCCTGTCGTGCAGCAGAGACGGGAATGGGACGTCGGTGTCCGGGCTGTGCTCCCACCCAGGCCTTGTCAGCAAAGCACAGAGAAGGCCGTGCATGTGCTGATCACCTTGTGATGGGACAGGGGGAGTGGCTTTCAGTATTAGATGTTAGGAAATGGTTCTTTGCTGTGAGGGGGGTGAAGCAGGTTGCTCAGAGAAGCTGTGGCTGCCCCATCCCTGGAGCGTTCAAGGCCAGGCTGGAGGGGCTCTGAGCATCCTGGTGTAGTGGAAGGGGGGCATGGAATGAGCTGATCTTCAAGGTCCCCTCCAACCCAAACCATTCTGTGATTGCATGATTCTGTGATCACATATTTGCTCTTGCTGACAGAGTAGGTGAAGTAACAAAAACATTTGAATTTGGGGCCACTTTGCCATCCCCCTGAAAATACTTCTCAAAGGTGTGAATAACTCTGTAAACACACAGCAGTGCAAAGCCTGCATTAGGATTAAACCACTCAGATCTCAACAGCACAGTGAATTAAAGCCAAAATAACCAAGCTGTGCCTTTAATCAAACAAGGTCTATTTCAAGGAAAGCTTTGATTTTTTGTCTATGGCTTTTTCTGCATTTTGTTTAAATACACTCTGGCCATATTCTGCTTCTCAGTGCTACAGTCTGATACTCTCTTTGGAGTGACTTTTCATGGTTTTGGAAGAATTTGTGTATTTCTACTTCTACTTCTACAACTCAATAAATATTTTAATTTCTGATTCACTTAGGTCTGGCTCTAACCCAACCTGAATGTCTCTAGGCCTCAGGAATGCCGTTTAATTTTGAAAGCATTTTTCTAGGCTTGGCAAGGTAAGAAAAATGAAGCTCTCATTAAACATAGAAAGGCAACATGCTGTTTGGTTTGTAGTTTAATATTACTGTTCCCAAACAGCTTCTCAGGCAGTGGCTTTGCTCTTGTACAGCAAAAGCATTCCTGCTTCTAGGCATAGTAAAGTATTGCAGGAATAAAGCAAGAAATGCTACTTACTGTGAACAGGAAGCCCTCAGACCCTATACAGAATATATGTGCATAATTTACTGAAATAATGTGAGTTTTTCAAAGCGGTCACTTTTCACACTCTCAGCAGTCCATCAAGGCATAGAAAGACCAGAAAGGCTCAATAAAAACAAAATGAAAAAAAAAAGAAAAATTAAAAAAGACTGAAAGGTGAAGAAAAATGATATAAGGCAGAAATTAAACACTACATTCATTACCCTTTTAACCCCTGTGCCTAGTTTGTTGGGTCCCTGCCCCAGAGTTACCTGCATTCCTCATCAATGGCATTTGGCTGGGAATGGAAATTCTGGCTTTTCCTCCATTACTGTACATAAAATGGACACTTTGCTTTGTCTCCTGCTGCTCACTACCTGATTTGATGGGGTCATTTATGAACACTTCTCTCATTTGTTCTTTTCTTTGGAGATAAAATATAGTGCTTGTCAATGTTGCAGCTAGAACAGTAAGCACACAATTATGCAATTTTATGTCCTAAAGTGACACCATTCTGAGGAATGTGGCTACATAGCACAGCCAGTGTTACAGTCTGTGATAATTTAATGTTCAAATGATTTGCAGAATGAATGATCTGCTGAAGCTCAGCTCAGGAAGGTTCTTTCCTTCTGAAAGATGATGAGCCTGCAGAACTCATCCTTCTCCTTGCTGGTGCTGCACCACACTGGTTTAGTTTAAATAGTTTTCTCATGCTAAAAACAAGGTTGTGTCAGCTCCGTGATGGGATGTGGTGCACATTTCCTAAGTGTGTACCCAAAAATTAGTTGAGGGAGGAAGAGGAAAAGTCAGACTGCTGAAACATTTTTAGATGCTTAAACAGGGAGATTCCTCGAGAGACTTTTGAGCCCTTCCTGGGATCTGTGGTAATGTGGTCCCACACCTTCAGAGGTCTGGTTGTACTGTTGTTTTCCCTGACTCTCAGAGAGCCACTTGAGGGTAGCACTGAAATCATTCCTTACCACACTGGGAGTTTTCTGCTGCCTGCCAGACAAGAAAGTCAACTTTGAGCAGAAGTCACTGTCTGCTGGGTTGGAGAAGCCTGAGATTATTACACAGGAAGAAGTTTGTGTCATTATTCAGTGTTTTGCTGACAACATAAACCCAGAAACATGATTTTGTGGGCTTTTTTTCACAAAGTAGCCAATGCAAATAGTATAAAAAATGATGCTGCCAAACTTGCAGACGGGAGCCTGTGGGAGTCCATGGGGCCCATATGGCCAGAAATCCTGGCCAAAAACTCTGCCAGACAGAGGGAAGCCCACTGCAGACATTGATGACTTTCCCCATGCTTAGCCATGTCCTGGCCACCACTGGTGCCAAACAGGGCTTTGAGAGTCACCTGGGGTGCTTTGCTAAAATGTGCTGAAGGCCACCACAAGAAACTGCAGTGGCATCTGACCTGGTGGCACAGATCCCAGGCAGGGTTAAGTCCTGTTTGCCAGTGCCATCCCATCTGTTTCCCCATTCACCACCACCGCAGTCCGTGCTGACACGTCCTCCTCTCGTGCTGCTTCAGTGAAGTGGCATTTCATTAACTCCACTCCTTTTCATGTCACTCTCCTCAGTGACACTGACGTGCTGTACAGCTAATACAGAACTATTTTAACTATGTTACTTCAGGTAATTTACTCTGCTAATTATCTTCAGTTACTTTGCATTATTTAAATGTGTATGGTTTAATGGATGACAGCAGGCAATGAATTTGGCTGCTGGTACCAAAAGAGCCAGCTAAGAATTCAGTCTATCCTTCAGCTGCCTCTGCAGTGCTGAAAGGCACACAGAGAAATCAGATCACAGCAGCTCAGCCTGTTGCCATAAAACACAAATTTTCAATCCGTTTTTTAGCAAATCACTGTTAATTACCTGAACCAGGTAATATTTGTGAATATTGCATAGAAAATATAGTAAGATGTATCAAATCCTGGACATTTTATTTTTTTGTTGGAGACTATTATTTATTGTAAATATTATCAACTTAATGGCAGCAGGTGGGTTTACTTAGTCTCTCTCCCAGAGAGCAACCTTCTCTAAGTGAGCAGGATTAGTGCAGGGTGTTATTTTTCCAGTAGTATCAGTGTGGTACCTTCAAATTTGATGGACCAGAAGAGAGACAGTGAGCCTTTGTATTACAACAAATCAGTGACACAAAATGGGGAGTGTTAGTGATGGACAGGGATTTAAGCATCCCCAGCTTGTGAGCAGAGTGAGGGCTGTGAGACAAAAATCTATCCAGCTGTGTATCTGACCACATGGCCAGTATTTCTGGAGTTTTACTCTATGTAGAAATTATATTTCTGGTGCCTAGAATTCCTGTTCAAATGGAATAACTTTGGAATAACTTTTTTTTTAATCAAAGAAGTTAAGAACAAAGACATGCAAATATGCAAGTCTGATAATGCACGTGCATCCCTAGGTAGACCATCTTTTCTATGCAAAGAGAAAAAAAGGCTTTTAATTGGAGTAAAGCCTTCAAGAGGAATATTTCTACATAAATGGGGGGGAGAGAGGAGGCTGTTTAATTCAGTTTACAACTCTTTTCTAAGAATGGATTGTTATAAAGACAGGGAACTAGTGCTGGCATTATGAGTAGGATTATTTGTTCCTTGCTGATGGCCATTAGCATGGTCAGCAATTTACATAGAGACAAAACCTCAGCTGCCTCCCCTGCTGAGATTACAACCCGAATCCATCATTGGCAGCACACCTCAGACACGACACAGTAAATTCAACACCACATAGATAAACTTCCAGAGTTAAGGCCTTTAGTGAGGATTTTATCTGCAGCACGTGTTAGCCTTTTTAACAAGATCAGGTGCCTTTCAGTGTAAACAAACAGGCTTGAATCCAGACTATTAGAGGCAATACCTCAGAAATAGCTTCCAAGTGGACTTGTTTTCCCTCCTGCAGACAGCTCTAACCAGATAAAGAAATAAAACAACCCAAAAGAAAACAGAAATTACTGACAGCAGAAGAAATCTGACAAGGCTGCGGTCTCAGTTTGGGAATTCAATTCAGGTCTTGTTTTCTCTTAATTAGTTGAACATTCATGGCTGGAAATTACCTAGAATGGGATGAAAAATGCTGGGGGATTGTTGCACAGCTGGCGACAGGGGATGGGATGCAAACACACATTTACCTCCTCTCTCCTGTGTTAGTGACTCCATGAAGGCTTTCACTGCCCATCTGGCAATGAGATGAGCCTGGTGGCTGGGTCAGCAGCTGTGTCTGTGCAACCTGGGGCTGTGGCTGGGGACACACAGCACCCACTCACCCTCCTGACAGGGCTGGAAGAAAGGGGTGCAGCCATGGAGGGACACACACCATGGATAGACCTTTGCACCCCACCTGTCCAAAGGCTCTTGGTTCTCTTAAACTTCATTGTAATTATTATTGGCCCAACTCCTCACTGCCACCACTCGAGTTCTGCACGGCAGATCAGGACCATAGTGCCCCACATAAGGGCTTCAGTCCCCTGTCCCTGCTGCTGTCAACAGAGCCCAGGGTATCAGCAGTCTGTTCTTACTGCTCTGCCACCCTCGCTTATGGCTTTTCTACCCCTATCGCCCTTTTTATTTCCTGTATCTTCTTCAATTTAATTTCCATTTTTAATCCCATTGCAGGAACGGCTGACTCAACCTATGGGTCACCTGCCCTGTATAGTATTTCCTTTGTACCATCATGACATCCACAGAGAAAGCCAACCTCACCTGTAAGTGTCTGTCTGGAAGTTTGAAATGATTTTTTTTTTTTTTTGGAGGGGGGGCGGGATATTATTTAGGTTGTGGGATATTTCACTGTTTAAAATTTTCCTTTTATTAGCAGGCCTTCATAAAGACAGGAAAATGTCTTTGGTACTCATCCATCCACTTTTCTAACACAGTGTTGGAGTTGCCTTTTAATAATTATTTCAAAATAGGCATGAGGTCAGGAAAACTAATATTTTTTTCGCCTCAGATCATCTTTTATTGTGGAAACCAGCTGGCCTTTGCAGCATTGTATCAGTTGTACCTTCATAAAACTCTGCAGCCTCTCTGGAGAGCTTTGAATTTGTAATCCATTTTTCATAGCATAACACAGATAATCAAAACAAATTAGGCACACAAATAATTTAAATTCTTATAGAAGATGTGACCTTATTTCTAAAAGAACCCCAAAAAACAAAATCAAAATAATCAGAATAACATCTTCAAACTTAATAGAAGAAAGATAACTAAGTCTGGATTTTCCCAGAATTGAATGCCCCAGATGAGTAGCATTTTCCTATCTTTAAGATCGAACACATAAATGCTTTCTGAAGTCTCTCTTGGCTTCTCTCCCTGCCCCAGCAATGTTCAGGCTTTTAAGTTTTCTGTTCAGCACCTAAATCTGAAATGCCTGGTTTGTTTCTGAGTGCAGCTGTGCTGGTACAACAGCCACTGCCAGTGCTCCAGGAAAAAATAGTTACCAGTGAAATAGTTGGGCTTGGCTTTTCAGAGCTGTCTTTACGTGCATTGCTTCCAGTGTTTATCCAAACGGAGACTCTCTGGTCATGGCTGTTTCCTACCCTGAGAAGGAGGAATTTCTGCAGACTCCAGCAGGCAGCCTTTGCTCCCCAGAGATGGGCCTTTCTTGGGAGCACCTTGCCCATGCCAGCAGCTCGTGGAGGCTCTGGTCTCCCCTGGGCAGCCCCGGGCAGTTCTCAGCATGTCCAGGGATTTCCTATGGCAAGTTCTTGCAGTGTGAAGGAGCCCCTGGTACTACAAACAGCTGTTTGCTCTTGTCCAGTAATACCTGCTGGTGGAAAGGTCTTGTGGAGACATTTAGGAACAGGAGAGGACACTGTCTTGGAGGCTGGCCCTGCCCCTCTGCCCTCAGCACTGGCTCTGTGCCTGCTTGCAGGAACACAATGCTGAATTCCTTCCGTTTCTGTGGGTTTGAAGGACTGGCTTGAGACAGAAGGACTGGAGCACTTCATACTGAAAAAAGATGGTGGGCACTGTGTTGACAGCAGTGGTGCAAGGTGCAGGAAATGTCTGTAGTATGAGATCTCCCATTCCCTTAACTTTGTTTTGCAAGATGGGACAAAACAGGAGTGGGATTAAAGCAACCATTCCATGACTTCATTACTCAAAGTGGAATGAAGAAGACAATGAAAGTTTACAACCACTTTCTGCAGATGTTGCAGACTCTCATTTGCTAATTCAGTATTTTTTGCCCCAGTGTCTGTCAAGGTTAACAGCAAATGCAGAACTCTGCAACCACTGGGCAGTAACAGAGGGGTGACAGCTTCAACACATTCAGATGTGTTGCCAGAGTTCTATGCCCATCCTATGGTTTTGCTTCCGTAATCATGGATGCAGCTTTGTTCCCTGGAGGCCCTGTAGCGTGTGATGGAAGCAGTTACACATCAAAAGGCAATCCTCACTGCTCTCCAAAGCAAAGCTGAAGTGCTGTGTGCTCCCAGCCCAGAGTCTTTTCTTTACAGCCTTTGTCAGAAGCAAACCAGCTGGTGCTTCCACTGCTGGCCCAAATTGTGACATTAACAAGTGAACTGCTGGTTACTGCTTCGGCTGTAACTGCACAGAGGATTTCAAAGCAACAGTAAAGTTATTTGAGAAGTAAAGTAGAAAACCAGCAGCAAACCCCAAAGGGGGTCAATCACTTGGAAGTTTAAACTCACCCTGCTCCTGGCTATGTTATATTTGGAGTCACTTTCTTGTCAGCCTGGTTTTGAGGGGCTGAGTCTGTGATTGTTGCAGCCTGCCCACAGCAGCACAGGATGTAAACATAGATGAGTCTGTGGCATTTTGCTCCTCAGCTCTGCTGTGGTTTTGGTGGCTTCAGGTGGCGGTGCTGTTGATATTTAAAAGAATTGGCATGTGCCCAGCAGCTGCTGCTCTCCTGTACAGCAAACTAACAACTGCTTAGTGTTGGCAAGCTCACAAGCAACACTGGTTTGGGAAATGCAATAAAAGAAATATTCTAACATACACAGTCTGCCATTCTCTTGACTTCAAAGGGAGCTGGAAGCTCGGTTCAGCCATGCACAACTCTGCTCTACTTCCACATCACTCCTGAAAAAGCAAGACAAGTATCATGCCAGTGGGAGTGTATCTCTTTGGAGACAGCAAGAAGGGATGAAATCCAGGACCTGATTATGAGACAATTGTACAAGGCTGACAAGGCTATTACACTGCTTTCAGCTGTGACTTTTCCAGGTTCAGGTATCTCTGAGGATTGATCAGCCTGGTGTGTGCAGGAAAAAAGTCTGTGATTCATTCACTGTTAGCTCATTTATTTCTGGTAATTAATTAGAGAACATATTTAAAGTATTCTGTAATATTATGATGGGCTTCTAGTTAAGCAAAAGACCTGAAGCAGTCTGGTGGAAGATGGAGTATAATTCTGCATTGCTTTTCTTTACCATGAGCAAAGCATGGCTGGCAGTTGGTCACAAATCTGTATTACTTCTAATGACATGGCAATTTTCACACTGGAGAAGAATAATTCAAGCAGTTGCATACTAAGGACCCCACTTTTATAAGCATCTTAATCTCCTTTTTTTTTCCTCCCCCAAATTCCACATTTTGAAACACAGGTCCCAGGTTTTGCTTTTAGTGGCTGCCTGAACTGGCATTCCTACAACTCAGACTGGTTTTAAGATACATAGCATTACTCAGAATCTGCTGTACTTTCTAATAAATAGTCACTTGACTTAACTTCTTATTTAATATACACACTTCACACACTGTAGAGCTTAAATTCACTTTCCTTTCCAAGTCTGTTTCAATGAGCAGAGAAATGAACAGTAGTATTGTGCTGAATTTAGCTCAGCATTTCTCCTCAGGCTGGCTCCTTGTTCCAGAAAGGGCTGTACTAGGCATTACCTTGCTGTGGACAGCTATACTGGTCTGCCTTTATTCTGGGAAGGCTCAGTGAGCTGGAAGAAAACACTTAATATTCCTTGATATCAGCACATGCCAAGGGGGTCATTTTTTTCATTTCAACCAAACCCCATCTCTTACATTCTCTGATGTAGCACAGAAATATGGCAGTTAATACACAGGTTTTTATATCAGCTGAAGGCCTCTTAAAAATGACACTCTTATCTGTTATCCATCAAAGAGTGTCAAAGGCCAGATCCAAAGTAAGCAGATTTCTAGGGTTTGCCTTCTTTCTGTCCAGAAGTGATCCAGGACTTGAGGATATGCCAGACAATACACAAGTTTTCAGAATTGTACTGTTTTTATATATGCATACAGACATATAAAATGCAAACATAATGTGTATGTTATGTAGTTGCTACATAAAACAAGTATGAAAAATCCAGATATGAAAACATTTTTTTTCCTTTTCTGCAATAAATAAATGCAATTTACTACAATTCTTTTGAATATGTATTTATTTTTATCATTGTGCTGGAGAATACTTTTTTTTCCCCACTGTGTATTTCTTTCTCCAAAAAGAAGCAGATTTTTTTTTTTAAATTTGTCCTGCCATTGTCTGGTACAGTAATATGACTCATCCCCCAAATCCTGGGATATAGAGTAAATCATCTGCAATCCACATTTACAGCCATTCATTCTCAATAACATAGTTCCAAGGAGAACTAATCCTTTATATTTTTTTTCAGGAGAAAGTGAGTGTTTTCCTTTGGAAATGTCTTCACTGGTCATTGAATGCCTTTCTGTTCACTTTTGAAAGAACACAATTAAATAGCTGATTAGATCTGTCAGCACACTCAAGAGAGCAGGAAGTCATGGCTGGGCAGAAATACCTTTCTACAGCAGCAACGACTCCTTTACTCCAGGGATCCATCAGCCACACACTGCTGCTATAACAATGAACCCAAACAAATGCTGAATGATATTTTAAATATTCTTTAACTGATGGTATTTTACTTTTCCTCAAAAGGAAAAAAATAATGTTTGCCAGCTGGGATAGTTGGGATGCTTTCCTGTGTCTGTGGGGTTGGCTCCGGTTAGAGCTTCTCAAGGAACAGTTTGCTGGCCTGGACGAATTTCACTCCTGCTTTTCCCTGCCTCCTCCCCAGCTGTGAGCCCTCAGCACAGCCTTAAATGGTGGCAAGGGATGTCCAGGGACTTTGCCATGGGATCCCATGTGCTGCACAGTCCCTTAGCTCAGTGCCAGGGCTTGGGACTGAGGTGACAGGAGTGGGGTGGTTCTGGCTGACTTCCTTGGTTTCCACGCCAGTCCATTCCATCCCTTCCACCCCAGGCCTACAACAACCAGAATTCAGCCATATTAAACCAATATCAACCTGTTGGAGCAAGTCCAGAGAAGGCCATCAGGTTGATTAGAGGGATGGAGCACCTCTCCTAACAGGAGAGGCTGAGAGAATTGGGATTGTTCAGCCTGGAAAAGAGAAGGCTTTGGGGTGATCTGATTGTGGCCTTCCAGTACATAAAGGGAGCTGACATAAAACATGGAGAGGGACTATTTACAGGAGCATGTAGTGACAGGACAAGGGGGAATGGCTTCAAACTGAGAGTAGGTTTAGGTGAGGTATTAGAAAAAAATCCTTTACTGTGATGGTGATGAGGCACAGAACAGGTTGCCCAGAGATTTTGTGGTTGCCCCATCCCTGGAAGTGTTCAAGGCCAGGCTGAATGAATCTTTGAGCTACCTGATCTAGTGGAAGGTGTCCCTGCCCATGGCAGGGGCTTGGAACAAGACAATCTCTAAGGTCTCCTCCAACCCAAACCATTCTGTGATTCTGTACCAGCTGTGGCTCTCTCCAGGGAGCTCTGGAAGGATCAAGGCCATGAGTACCAGTTGGATGGTAACCAGCATTGCTGGTGTCCAGCTGGGAGTGCTGGCTGCAGCTTCCAGCCAGCTGGTGAGGATGTGATGCTAGGTAAGGGAAGAGGCCCAAATTCAACTCTGCTCGAATGCTTTGCTGAAGAGCAAAACTAATAAGCTGCTTTGTGGCACTGAGGTCCTTTGTGAATCCATTAGGAAACCCCCCTCATTTTCTTTAGGGTCAGGATGGAAACAATTCCACAACAAATCCAGTATTGAAATCTTGTTTATTTAATTATTGCAACTCAGCCTGAAGGCTTAGATTATGCTGCCAAAGATGTGCTAATGCCCACTGTTGTATTCAGGATCTTCCTTTCTCTTCATAGTGCCATGACATTCACATCCTTCACATCCCAAAGAAAAGGCTAAACTTTGTATGAGGTTACTTTCTGCTGATGGCTGCAGAAGGCAACAAAACAGTCTTATCATCCACATTTTGGGGTTACTGCACTTGCTTTTGGAGGTACTGATCTGTAACAGCTTGAGACATATGGAAATATATAGTCACACTGCAGGGGTCTTGACAATATAAATTCATTGTACCACACTTAAGGATAGAACTGCTTGATTCAGATACGATTGTATCAGGTAAATGTCCATTAATTTTCTGGTGATGCTGAGGGAAGGAGCCTGACAAGAAATCTGCAGAGTAACTTTCTAATTAAGTGGTTTGGAACTTGTATCAAACTGTTACTAACACATAATGTCCATAAATAACCTTATTTTTGGCTTGTTTTGGATGTGTCTATCTTGAATATCTTTATTACTTGCTTTAGTTTTAGCTGTTTTGGGTGGTTTACAACATACGTGAACAATTATTTCTTTATCTACATTATGTGCTGCATTTATGTGCTACCTTAAAATTATAAGGTTTGTTAAAGTTGTAAAGTATAGATGTCAGTTGCATAACCCAAAGGGTAAAACACCAAGTGGTTGGAAGTCTTCATTTAAGTATTCAATTCTCTCAGATTTATTTAATTTTTGAAATAATGTTTTATTTTGCTGATATTTGTGACCTCTGTACATTGAAACCCATGGTAACCTTATTGCTTTACCACCTTTTACCACAATGGTGAATGCATTTCTGGGTATTGCTGGATATTTATATATGTTATCTTTAATGCTTATTTAGGTTTAAATCACACTAGATGTGGGTCTGAGGTCTCTGCAGTGTGTGGCATGGAGGAATTGGCCCAAAGCAAGGTACTTTCTGAAAGCACTGATCATCCCCATGGTTTGTTAAGCACTCTTCAGACAAATATGCAGACACTAAACAGATTCCTGCATCTTCCTCAGACAAATGTTGCAGCTGTTTGGAACCACACAGCAGCTGTATGTGATCCTTGAGAAAGGGAAGTGCAAGATACCTTTTCTTTTGACTTTTCAGGGCATTTAAGGCAGGCTGCATTAAATTACACAAGTTGTGCTGTTATAATTTCTAATCTTCCCTATCTAGAAATGCTTGGAGCCTTTGCTGACAGAAAAACCAGCAGCCTGTGCTCATTTCAGAGGCTGCAACATGAGCAACCTCTAGGCTTTCTTGCTGTAGTGATATTAGAGAGTTGGTTATCCTCTCTATCCTCAGGTGGTTCACCCGCATCAGATCTTAACTGGGTAAGTATGAAACTCACATGAAAACCCCCACACCTGTTGGAGTGCTTAAATTCATGTCAAAAAAAGGGTGTCTGGGCATCTTAATTTCTCCTGTAGACTGGACATATTACTATTGAATTAATTATTATTACTCCAGAGAGTATCCTGCTGATCAGGTAGTTTCCTCCATCTCCCACCTTGCAGAGGTCCTACCAGCTGATGTATCATTGTATTTTTCTCCACAGCTCCATAAGTATTTAATATTCAGCAAAGTGCAGCAGCTTCAAGAGAAGAGTGTTTCCTCACAGGTAACCTTGTGGTACACATTCTTCTGCAGAAGCTGCTCCACTCTTCCCAGTGTAGTCAGATTAGTTCTGCACAAGCCATAGTAAGGAGTTTCAGCACCCAAGATCTTGGACAAATTCACAAGCTGAAGTAATTTCCCTGGGAAATAGGAGATAGAAGTCCAAACACCCATGCTCTTTATGGATCTAGAGCCTCTTTCTTTCATGTCATTTTAATGTTTCTGATATCAAAGACAAACTGTGTGTTGTGAGCAACAAGCTTGTTATGCTTGAATAAATGAAGCATAGTGGATTTTGATAGGACCTAATTATTTTAGGGAGACAAATGTGCAACATCATCAGCTTTAGATAGTTCAAGAGACAAGAGAATTAACAGGATGCCTTATGAGGTGAATTAATGTACACACCAGAAATTATTTTTTGCCTTTATTATAGTGTGTGTGCAGATTTTCAGGACTTTGATGATATCTAGATCTATTTATCAAATTCACTCAAGGTGAGAAGAAGGGGAAAAGTAAAAGCCATTTCTGCTTTGCTGTTAGTCACAAGTTCAATGCTAAGGTCTGGTAATTATTTGAATTGGACCTCCTTTTGCTAGCTAGTCAGGAGATGTTGAATTTTATTAAATGGGATTACTGGGTCATGACATCCACTGTATTGTGAATAGCACTTGATCAAGGAGAATACAACGAAATAACCTTCAGACAAGGTTGTCAACACACAAAGACATCTTAAATGAAACCACTTTACTATGAAGCAAATCCAACAAATATCAGGAAAAATTTCCTTTGTAAAAAATAGATACTGAACTGCAGACTTAGAGATGAAGTTCAGAACTCAGAGAAGGGCTTCCATTTTGTATACATCAAACAGCTGCTCCACACGGGCTCAATGCAGTGAGCCCAGCCCAGGCTGGGCTCTGCCTGCAAGCCTGAATATCAGCCAGCTTTGATGCCCAACTCCCAATGGGGTTTTTCTAAGGAAACCAGGGGTTGTATTTCCTGCCTTCTCTGCCAAACCTGGGCTTGTCACTCCCTGCTCTGCAGACCACCATTGTACCTACAGACAGCAGGTAAAGGGATGAATAACCCATTGCCAAATGGGTAGTGTATTTTTCCCTGCCTAAAGTGTCTGCTCTGTTAGACTGAACCACTGCATCTTTAGGAAACACTGGTAACAATCAGTGGATGATTTTGTAAGTCTTAAGGAGAAGACTAAGTTGAAAGTCATTTGCTATGAGATCACAGATTCAGTTATGGGTGATAACCTGCAGCGAGTGTCCACGTGACTGTCACATAACCCAAGCCACCCTCCAATCTAAATGTATTCAGGTTCCTGAACATTCCTAAGGAGACTGCCCAATGCTGGCTCACCATTTCCATCCAGCAAACAACTTGAACACAGTTCATGAAACATGAAAACAATTCCTGTTGCCTCCTCCAACCATGTATAGCACCTGTTTGTGACACAGCTGGGCACCAGGGCTGGCCCTTTTTTCTTGCTTCTGCAGATGAGGGGGTGACACTACCTGAGAGCAGGGAAGGGCTGGCATCATGTCAACTGAAATCCTGTGGGCCATGTGCAAACACTGACCATACCTCAGTACAAGCCATCTGCTGTTAGATGAAGCCATAAAGGTGAATATTTTTGACACCCTGCTGACACTGAGGCAGAAGTGCTCAGAACAGGCACAATTCTCATTGCCCAATGTATCACCTCAGGCAACAATCAAACCTTGCTGTGGCTGCAGTTTGGGAGTGATGCAAAGAGGATTGCTACAGAAGTGGTGCTGCTGGAGGGGAGGCTGCTCCACAGAGAAAATTGCAACATGGATCATGAGAAAAGATTAGGCAATGCAATTTAATCATCTTCCAACAGTTGCATGCAGCAGGGTATGGCTGCCTACAGATGTCAGTGCTCAGGGCAGAGTGTCAAATGGGTGCATTTCAGCCACGTGTGTCACTGACCAACCCAGAAACCAAAAGTTCACAGGACTTTTTGAGTATGTATGAGAGCAAAGAAATTGAAATGGAATAAAATGGACAGTAATGAGGTGAGGGGCAGGGAAAATATACTAGGAAATGTTAAAGGCCTTTTGCAAAGGCCCATTACCAGTTCTGCTCAGGCACAATAGAGAAGAGAGTGAAGTGTGTGTCAGGAAGACTGAAGTGAGTCACCCAGATAAAACACTGCTATGGCCTAAAGCCCCATTTGGGTGCTTTTAAGGACAAAATACTCAGAGCAATTAATTTTTCCTGTCTGTGGTAGTTTTGTACAACATGGAAATTGATAAGGATGATGCTGAATGGTCTTTTACCACAGTAGAAAAAGGAACAATTTCATTAATACAGTTATATTTGTGTGGGTGTAAACTGGAACTGTTTATTTACTTGTGATTATAATTTTTTTTTTTTGTAAGATCCCATGAAGTCATCCAAGGGTTCTTGGAAAGTAAAGAAAACAAAGCAAACCCTTAAGCAAACAAAGCACTCAGGTGGAGTGAATGTTCAGTGTGCCTGGACTGGTCACATTTAACTTCAAACATCTGGTCATCAGCTTAAAGAACAGTATCAATTAAGACATCTGTTTCTATCTGTCGCTTCTTTACTTTTCCTCCATGCAGCCTCAGGGCAAACCCTGAGAAAAATGCATAACAGACCAGGATGCTGGGGCTCTCAAAGCTGTGCAATTGCAGCTTTGCTTATTTGTGCAAAGATCTGGGAGCTGGGAAGGAAACCCTTTCATAAGTGGAAGCCATAATGTCAAACACAGCTGTTCCTTGTCTCTTTTTAGTGTGCAGTACCAGTCTCAATTTGGCATGAATGTAGTTATTTCATTAGCAACTCAGAAGGTGAGATTGCTCTTTTAAAGCTAAGCCTTTAAAATGAAAACATTGCAGTTCACTGCAGCCCAGAAGGCATTACAGAAATAGTGAAGCTCTCTGTGTGACACCCTTCCTCCTCCACTGTGCCTTGGAAAGCCCAAAACCAGTTCTGTGAAGAATTGTCACCTAACCTGGTTATGAAATCCATTGCAGGGAAATGCTAATGGCTGGTAATGTGGAGGAGCAAAAAGAGAAAAGGCCAATTCATTTCTATGAGGCACAGCAATGGGTCATGGTGTGACACATTATTGGGACTGCAAAGGAATGAGCTCCTCTTAGTTCTCAAGGATTCAGTGATTATTTATGACTGCTAACATCCATCACCCAAAGGGCAGGGTAGTGGTGCTGGTGCTGCATCATTTCTGTGCCTGTTGGAAACACGGAGGAGTGGAGGGAAGAGCTGTCTGAGAGCAGATTCACACACTGTCTCTTTGGACTGACTCTCCTACCATGGCCTGGAAAAGCATTGATAAGAAAATTACTGCTCGTGGCTTTAAACTTTTAGAGGGAGAGCTGTGATATGTGAGAGACAGGTCCACTTGGCTCTGCAGCATACACTGGGAAATAGTGACATAAAGAGAATAATGCTCTGCATAGCCCACATTTCTTCTCCTGTATGTCACCTGGCCCCTATTCCAAAGCACATGCATATAGAAGGACCATGCCAGGACTGGCAAAGCACAGACTGAGAGAGGTAAATCTTCAGAGAACAGATGGGATTTGGCCCAGAAGTTATCTCTGCCTTGCTTAGGATCACCACCCGACTGCTCTAGGACACCTTCAGGTTAGGGCACAGGAGGCTAAACCAAAACCAAACCAACTTTTTTCCCTTTTAAGCTTTAAGTGCAAGCACCCTTTAAATACTATAGAATTGGGCTGGAGGCCACAGCATGTGTAATTCAGTGTAATTTTAGAGAAGTCAGAGAAGACAAAGTTTACTGTGGCCAAAGATTTAGGTCTTAGTAATGAATGTTGGAAATTGAAAAGAAGAAAAGCAGTTAAAAAAAATAACACTGCATCAACACTGCTAAATTAAAAGACTTATTAGTAGCTATGAAATAACCTCATAACCACTTAAATCAGGTTAAAACAACTTCCCTCTTCTACAGCAGCAGATTCTCTGCCCTTTCTGGTAGGGCTGTTCTTGCCGTGTGCTCCCTGTCTCTTGGGACTAGGATACAATGGGTGGAAAGACGATGGCTCGGCAAAAATGACTCAGTCAGTGCTCATTTGTAAACTGACAATTGTGTACTGGAAAACATGAAGAGCAAACTGAGTTTGCTTTGTAAACAGTGGGAAACCTCAGCAATATCTGGTGTGACTGTTATGTAACGCCTGAGTGAGACACTGATTTTTGGGCGACGCCTGCGATGCCTTAACAAACACTGAAAAACAGAACGTCAAAGAGAAAAGGCAATGTGAGTAAGAGGAAAAACAAGTAAAACCATAAAAAACTAGAGAATTCAGAGGCTACTCTAACAAATTACTGAAGAGATTGTTAGCAGGTATTGAACCCAAAAAACACAAGAAGCAAGCGTCATGTACCAAGAAAAACAATTGCCCACACTCCTTGGTATGGGTTCCTTTGTGTGAGAGCTTTGGTCCACTCTTAAACCAGGTCCAGCTGTTAGGCCAGACCAGAGCCTGCCTCGCTGCCTCTGTGCTCTGCCTGCCTCCCACAGGGCACAAGCACAGAGCAATCCTGCACAGCTGCTCTGGCTGGTCTCTCCCTGGTCCTGTCACCCAACTATTCTGTGCCCTCTCGGTGGTGTGAAATGCAGCTGTCCCTGAGTTAGGGTAGGGTACTTGGCTGTTAAAACCAAACCAAAGAGGAGTTTAAAAAGAAGGGAAGGAACTGAACATTTCTGTAAAAAACAGGGTTGGGAAAGCTTGTTGCAGATGTTACTTGGAAAGGCTCAGACTTGGGTGAGCATGAGCACCCAGCACCCATGGGACTGCTGCTCCCCAGATGGGATATTGCAAGTGCTCCCTCTTCAGTGCTCTCCTTTTCTTACAATAAAAAAATAATAAAAGTGATAATACTGGGCAGAGATTTTTGTGGAGCGACCATGAACAATCTGCAGTGATATGGTGCCTCTTTTGTTTCAGAACCTACTGGGTGAGCTGTCCTTGCCTTTGATGTACAGGTGTGTGTCACACACCCTTCAGGGATAAGGTATTCTCATGTGCCAGAGGGATGGTAAGTTAAGTTGAAGGTTTCCTTTCATATTATGGTGTGCTTTCTATGTAGTTTTACCTTGTTTTATATTTTTGCTCACATGCACAATTATCTGCACAGCTAAGCTCCAGGAGTGGTAGAGCAGCTAAAGGTAAATCTGAAATGATTCCAGTAGGGGAGATAAAATGTCTAGATCTGCACAATATTAGTGGTGTCAGTCAAAACCAGCCAGTGTCTGAAGCATGTGCAATGAGTGGCCTTTTCTCCTATGTCTCTAAAATAGAATGAGCCTCTACTTCTGTCCTGCCAGGCTCAAAAAAAAACCAAACTAGACTTTAAGTAAAGCAGAAATGAATTGCTGCTGAGCTGCTGCATTGCAGATGAGTCCATGGTTCAATAAGGCCATGGTGAAATGCCTGTACAGTGTTAGAAAGCAAAGCAAGAGAGGCATAAAAAAACCTCCCAGCTTTTATTTTCTTTGAAAATATTTTTAAATGTAGGACCTGAACTTTATCTGTTAAATATTACTACAACCAGAGTTGAAATTTTGGGGTTGTTTAACATGGGTGCAGTAAAATAATAAATTGAAAGTATGTGTACAGGAGCTCCATCTGCCCATAGTGGCCCCTCTGGCCACACAGCTTCTTGGCTGTGAGAAGAAGTAAATTGCAGCCTTTGCCATGAAACTGGGTTTTTATTACAATAGGGCCAGTTCCATACATCTGATCTGTTAGGGAATGAATACACGGGCACACGGTTTTCTCCGAGAAATATTTTGTACTGAGAATATTTCTATGACAAAAAGAGCCTCTTTGATGTGACCTTTCTACCTCTTGCAGATCAAAACCCCTTTAGAATTTCTCAGACTGTCTTTAACCCCAGGACTCCCTTAAGGACTTTCTGGAATGACCTCTTATAGAAAGCACTTCCCAAGGTGATCATCAGCTGTAAATCAAATTACTTTCGAGTTTCATTATTTCTACCTGAATTACAGCTCATTGACATTTGCAGCAATGATTTACTCTAATTAAGTACAGTTTGAACCAAATACTGAGTCACAACATGGGGAGGGTCCTTTCCAGAAAAAAATCATGACACTGATTTGTCAAGATTGCAATTGTAGCAGACAGTAACAGATGTTTAAATTGCTATTCTTCTGTGAGGACCTGCACATCCAGTCTAAGTGTTGAAAATTCTTATTTCTCTTTGATTTGTTTGGCTCCCACTTGTCTTTAATGATCAGAATATCATTGTGATTTTGTATCTGATCCATCAATGACTATGCATACACCATAACTGTGCTATTGCTTCCACCATTTCTTTGGTTCCTGATTACTATTAGAATAAAAAATTCCAATCTTGCAATTATTTTTACTAGATAGAGAGGGCTATTCATGGCTAAATTCTACTTTTTGTGGGTTTGGAAGTCATTCTTAATGTGGTGATATCCTTCCCAAGCTGATGACTTTAAAACATCTATTCTACTGCTCACTGAGAGTCCCATGCAAGCTTCCTCTGACTCATGATGTTCCCTAAATACTTAATGGACGTCTTATTCACAAAAAAAAGGAAGCACAGGAGTAAAATTTAAGTAAAAACAAATGATTTCTGGTGCCTATTTTATGACGTATTCTCTGGGGAAAGACAAATCCTGAAATTATTTATTCTCCCACATTGACATTGGATGATTGCTGATCACGATAATTGGCTGATGTGGCCATGAGCTAGACTGAGGTAATTTTCTCCTGATCACACACATACTTCAGGCACCATTCATGCTCAAAGGTTTGGTGCCATTCTCACTAAACCATATTGTGGGTGCACTGACCTACTCTGGTTTACAACTAACCAAAAGCAAAAGCTGGAACCTTGCAGGACGTGAAGGGAATAGATGAGCAGAAGAGGTATGGAAGGGGAGAGGGGAGCATTGGCCCAGTTGTGTTTCTCCTGGTGGCACTGGTGTGCACATTCCTGAGGCTGTGCTGTGGGATGGGAGGTGCTGCTACATCCCTCATCCCTTTCCTGGTTGGGCTGTTCATGTTTGTCCAGGAAAGGGCTTCCCCAGCTTCTCAGTTTACTTGTTTGTGTATCAGTTTAATACTGCTATGACAGAAGGACATTATGTGAGTTAAGGAATTCATTAACAGATCTCTTCAAGCTCATCAGTGAAACTCATTACAGAAATTACAAAGCATTACTTCTGAAGATGAAAAATGTTGTGCCTTGCTGCATCTCCTGCTGTTTATTGTGCTTTCCTGCCTTCTTCCCAGTTTTGCTCTCTTTGTGCTGTAATACATTTGGAAGAGTACACAAGGGTTGGCCTCTGTCAGACTAGGTCCTGATGGTGTGGGCTTCCCTGACCCCCAGGCATCCAGGAGAGACCAGCAAGCTTGCTAAACTTATACCTATTTCAAAATTAAACTCTGTTTTTAAAGTAAAAGCATACTATCTAACCTGATTTGTTTTGATTTTCCTTTGGGCATGCCTTAATTCCTGGAATGCTCTGCAGCATCCATTGCTGGAAAACTTTGAGACTTGCTCCCTGACATACACAGACTTTTCTCCAAGACATCTTTTCATGGAAACTCATTTTGCTGTTGCCATGATGACTTTACAATCCGTGCCAGTTTTGTCTTTTGGATTTGATTCTGTGAAGTCTTGCACAGCCTCCACACCTACTCCCATAAGTGGCCAGAATTAGAATTACTCAGCATGTCAGGCATTAGTACTACAGGTACTCAATCTAAGAAAATATTTGGAGAATAAAATACAGAATGAATCAAAGAGTAAAGGAAGCTTGTGCCAGATAAATGCAGACAGAATTATGACTGCTAGACAGCCGTGTTTCCAGCTTCTAAATTTTATCTTGACTGTGGCGATAAAGACAGACTATCATTATGTGTGCCAGATTTTATGCATGTCTTTCTTTAAAGCATAAATTTATGCTGGAAGGATCCTGGAGGTGCATGATGCTTAATCTTAGAAATACTAGTTCAACAGAAATAAAGTACTCAGGAAACAAAACACAAATTATATTTCCAAAACATTATTTTTGTAATTTGATCCTCCTATGTAAACAAGAGACAATAAAACCTTCTGGGAGTCTTGTTAGCCAACAGTCTCCAAACTGCAATGAAAGAAGGATTTCAAAACTATTTCACAATTGTATTTGGATGAAACATGTGTTTACTGTATGTAAATGAACAAGACATTCTGTTCTTTCAGGGTTCATCGGATCCTCACTGTGTTAGCTGGTTTGGCATGTGCAGGAAAGTGGGTCTTCTTCAGAAGGTGCTGAACAGACAATTGTTTTTCAGTGGATGTTTTCACACTTTACAAAAAAACCCCAACTTTAGTGCTAATTTTTGCCTCAGAAGTCATTTAACTTGATCCTGCCTTATTTTGCTTGCTAGAAATAATAGCAAAATAAGTTATTTAATGAAAGAGAAATGGTGGCAGAATTTCCCATGGCAGTAAACTGCTGTTGCATAGCTCTCATTGTCAAGCAGCATGTAGTCAAAATGTGACTAGCCCCAACAGCTTGAAGCTGTTGATTTCTGTGTATGAGAATTTCCTTTAATAGCTTGGGTGCATGCATATAGCCAGTCCCTGGCGTGGCATGTGTTCCAGCAAGCCTCTTTCCAATTTGCCAAGGGAAAACCTGGGATCCATGGCAGATTGGTAAGCTGCACTTTTACCCCAGTCTTTGAGCAAGGAAGCTGTGCACTAATTCACTTTATTTCCTTGTTTTTCTGTCCACTGTTATGATACCATTTGCTGAGTCAGGGAGGTTTCACTGTTGTCGTGGTGGTTTGCATCTTGGATGTCTTACCTGGGTGCAATCAGAGAAAAAATCTAACTGAGACTGCAAGCATACTGTACACAGGCCAAAAATGTGTGTTCTTTTGTGAGCCATGCTGCAAAGGGTGACTGCTGTGGATCAAAGCCTGGGGCACTGCATGGGGGTGAAATAAAGAGGATTTTATTGTTCTTCAGCCTCGTCTGTATTGCTGTGCCACCACCTCCACTGTTGCTAGAATTCCAGCTCAGGCATATGTGTTCACCTCTAGAGGATGTGCCTCATGGAAACTGCTGATGGATCTGTTAATCCAGGCTAGCAGTGGCCCTGTATAGTGTTGAGGAAGAAATGTGGAGCTAGACAGTGATTTATTGTTCCCAGAGCAGCAAGCAACAACAGTTGTTATGTGCTTAGGCTGCTGACACAACCCTGTAACCCGCAAAATTCCTCAGTCTGAGCTGGCTTTTGTTCTTCCCACCTTTCCATGCAGGTACTGTGGCCAGGCTGGCCACGCCTGACTGAAGGCTACAAGGGGCTGGGAGGGAGAACAGCACGAGTCATCTCCTGCCCTGGGCAGAGAGTCTTAGTGATAACTGCTTTTATTGCTGTCTTTCATCTTCATAGCATGAATCTTATGACTTCAAATCACTTCAAGATGATATAAGCATGCTTGTAATGAAATTTTGCTCTGTGTCATGAAAAGAGTATTTTTTGTTTGTTCTTTGTATGAATATTGAATTGATTGTTTAGTTTCTTTCCTTGCCTCAGTCCCACACTACTCATGTTTCCAGCGAGGAGAAAAAACCAAACTTTTGTTTTTCCTTTTACAGCTTTATAGCTGGGATGTTGTTCTGCTCAGCAATCACAGTTTAAATTACACAGGCATCTTTTCCCAGTTTGCTCTCTCTAAATCTAAATCTCATCTAAATCCATCAAAATACTGCACAATTGCCAGTCCAGCAGTGGTTTTTTGCAGTAACTCTCAATTTCAATATTGCACTAAGGAAAAGTGTACTGACTCCCTTGTAGGGTCCACTGATACCATTTATGAGATGTTAAGGTCATTAAGATACTCCATCATTTCCTCCCCAGGCTTAAAGTGGCTGGTTTTTGAAATCCTGAGTATAAAAAAAAATCCTTTCTTTTGCATCTGAATTCTGTAGGGGTTTTTTTGATAGGTTGCAGTACTTTAGAGTCTGCAGGTTATTGTGGACTGGTTTTTTTCAGACTTAGTTTGCTACCTATTTATTTGGCTATCTATAAATCCAGCACAACACTGAAAATATTTTCAAAGAGTAAATGTAACTAAATACCTAATAAATGTCTAAGAAACCTCTTCCAATCCATCACAATGTCATCTGGTTTGCATTCATATGGTAATACAGGATAGAGCTACCCAAGAGAGAAAAATTATTTTTAAAGAACATATGAATACTTATTTAGTCATGCACTGGCAGCCTTGGTACAAAAGCAATGCACGCTTGAAAAATCTTTTTTGACATTAGATGCAGGGATTAATCCCAACAGCTACACATAGATGCTTCCCATATCTTCTGGCATTTGAGTAGCTGTCACATACAGAGCATCTTTTAGAAGGACTTAGTTTGGTTTTGGTTTGGATTTTTATTGCCTTATTTACTTTGTACCAACTCCCTTATATTGCTCTATTCCTATCAGTCTGCCTCTCTTTCCATTTATTATATTACTCACACTAAGATATGGATTTTGCAACATCTGTCTGTTCCAGGGAGTTTCCTGCTCTCCTGCCATCTCTTCTGCCTCTTTATCTGTTTTATTGTTTTGCAATCTGTTACCCATGATCTATGTAAGCCAAGTTTGGGGATTTTGCTCTCACACTCTGCTGCTCAGCCTGCTTTGTATAACTGGAGGATGGGTCTCACAGCTTCCAAACAACCTAAATTCAGGCACATCACCTCCTTCATGGTCCCAAATACTGCAGTAAGTAATTGGAAATTTCTCTTAATTAAGTGTTAGTTATTAGACTGGCTAACAGAGCTTAAATCACAGGTGGCTAAACCATTCTAAAATTATCTTTACCCTAGATATAACTTTCAAACATCCCAACTGGGCTGAAGTTCTCAGGAGAAGGCAGGACTTGTGCAAGGCAGTTATTTGAGAGGCTTTTTGAACATGTGAGCACAGCTCCCCATTTCATCCAGCTCACACTCCCATGCTGTCCTTCACCACACTGGAGGAAAGGGAGTTACCAGATATTGGACAGAGTCTGTTGTGCTAATTTACAATAGATATGTTATTTCAAATGTGCTCTGTTTCATCTTTTCCCAAAGTTAAGCTTGAAAATCCAGTGTCTGTGCAGAGGAGGAGGAGATGGAACTGCAGAACTGGGCTACTGCATCTCTTGATCAGAGCAGTGCTAACTCAAGCAGCAGCGTGGGTGTCACACAAAATCCAGTTTTATAGGTATGAGTAGGACACATGGCACATAAGGCCCAGCAATCTGCAGCTCTACACTCTCTTGGGGTGGTGCAATGGACTGTGACCCTAAGAGGTGTCCAGAGCCACGGCAGTGTCCCTGCTGTTGGCTCTAGGGCAGAGTGGGGCTGCTGTTACCCCAGAGAAAACACAGCACAGCATTGCTGACTGTGAGACTCCCCCCCACACCTCTGTCCTTTGCATATTTACATACAGACACATAGGCCACATAACTTTATGGACTTGTCAGACACTGTAAAGACTGGGGAGGCTGTTGGCACTGGGGATGGGGAAGAGACATTGAAATAGATCTTAAAAAAATGCGTCAAACTATCCGCATCAGAGGATGTGAAAGGGAAACTTGCCACAGGGTAGGCAGTGACCACATCCTCCAAATGTGCACAATAAAATTATGCTGAGACTGCTTTCCCAGAAATGCCCCAGCAAGTCACTGTCTCCTAACAGGCTCCTTGTCCTCCATTAGTCATAACTGAGATAGTGAACCTGTAAATAGTAACTGGAGTGCAGGTTTGGATTAACAAAAACATCAGGAAAGCAATTTGGATGTATCTATGATGGCAACCACAGCAAGAGCAAAGTTTAAAAAAATGTGAAATGAAGATTTCGTTACTTTCCCAGTCTTTGTCCATTAAACATTTGCCCAGTAATTCTCCAGTACCCACACAACCTGGCCAAAAAACAAACCAAATACATTTTTTAATGTGCAGACATCAACGTTTTGCTTAGGTATCAAAAGCCTGGAGGTGTTTAACTGAGAAATCCACTTTTTAAGTGCTATTTGGCCATTAGAGAAAACCAGAATACTGCATTTTAGCTTTTAGTTGTTTTCATTATTTATTTTAATAATTATTCTTACTCAATTGTTACTTTTAAATCTGGACCTTTTCTTGGTTTTTGCATTTTAGAATTTGTTAAACAAGTTACTGTCTGTAAAGCCATAATTAAGAAAAATAGCCAAGTAAAGAACTGATGTAAAAGCAAATAGTTCTGAAATATCAGTGATTGTAGCTTACAATAGACAAAAGTCCATCTGTCACTTTAATTGATAGATGCTAGGCCCTATTTCAAAAATTCAGGGAAATGAATAGCATACAATTACTCTGACCTTGCAAAATAAATAGCAATGCCCTGAAGACACACTAAAAACATATCAGGAAGTAGAACTGTTTTCTCTGTTTGAAACAATATTTCATTCAATGGAAAAAAAGCCAAGGAATACATTTTTCCAGATGATTTAAGATGTAGTATGCTGATACTTGTCTTCCAATAGCAACAATTAAAATAGCTTGCTTGTGTAACCACAGTGTAGACATTATTTCCACTATTAGCCCATACTTCTGTAAGAGCAGGAGTTGCTCAGAAACTGCAGTTCTTTTTGTACACATGAGCATTTGGTTTTTCAGAATATATATGGGGATTTTCCCCTCCTTCTTCCCCCAAAACCTCCCACCAGGATGGTAATCAGTGACAAATCCACATACGAAAGTTCAGCTCAGAACTCAAGACGTTAAGACTCCAAATTTGAAAGTGCTTTTATACTTAAATCATCTCAGAATGTTTTAAGGAAACAGGGTCTGACAGGCTACAACACCTTGCATTGTCAGTCAAAGCTTCCCTAAAAGTCAGAAATGTGCTCAGGTCTAATTTTTCAGTTTGCAATTTTTATCAATTCTGCTGTTTAAAACCAATAACAAATAATTTAGAAAATGCTGTGTAAACACAAATGGAGGCTCTCCTCAATTAAGAAATGCTTCGCAGACTCCTGATTTGTATTTGTATTTTATTCCCTCCATTTAATTCTACCAGCCACATAAATATATGAGAATGAATTTGAATAAATATGAATCTCTCTGTGATGCAGAGAAAAGCAATTGTATTGCTTTAGTGCAGGAGGCTGGGTTCATGCTCAAAAATGAATGCTGCTTCTGCTCAGATGAATAAACAGATGAGAAGCTTTCCAGCTCATGCTCCATCACAAGAACAGTGGAAAGAGATGCTCCCAAAAAATGCAGAAATGAAGAAATGAGAAAAAATTACCTTTCCTTTTCTGCCTTTCAGTTTTTCAATAGAAAGATATAAAGGAAATTTTTTAGAATTATGTCAGAAACCTTCAGGGAATGGTGCTGAAGTTCCATGCAGGCGATCAGAGAAGCTGCCTTCAACATTCTTGGCAGCACCTGTATCCCTGTCCTACTGTGGCAGAGGTGGGTGGGTAAAAGTTGACCCACGCTGGATCTTCATGGCAGGTGGCCATTATTAAAAATCACTATTTCCTAGCATGTACTGCTCACTAGTATAAGGTTTTTATCCGACTTTATTTTGCTGTTAATACTGGTTGTTACTCAGTCCTTCAGTTGTTCTTGGCTGCCCATGAAGTCTAAAAGGACCATGGAGAGGCAGAACTGTCCTGGGGCTACTCTACATTGCACCAGTAATGAAATTCCCCACCCCAGAAGTTCTGAAAGACAGACATATAATGTTAAGGAAATTTTCTTCCCCTCCTGTTGCAGACACAGTGGCCTCATGGGCCTGAGCCAATGTTTCTGGAAGTATCTGTTTTGTACTAGTGATTGTGTTTCTTTTGAGACCTTCTCAGACCCACAATTCCATCTGAAATCAGCTCTGCCTTTAGCTTTCACCTCCTGAATGAACTGGCTCTCTTGGGCTTTTCCGATTTGCTTGGTAGCTTTATGAAATAATGCCTTTTAGACTGCATTAAATAATCTGAGATTTTTTTTAAATGGAAATAAATTCTTTTATACTGAATTAAATACATCTGAGAATGTTTTTACCAGTTCCTAAAGCAGGAAGATGCAGCAGTTGATACAGCTCCTATTCCAAATGCTACCCTGTCTCTTCGTTTTGTCAGAAAGATTTATGAAGGAGAGCAGGGGTCATGCACATTGCAAATGTGCTTCTGCTAAAGCAGCATATTCCTGGAGGAATAAACACAGACAGTGCTGAATTACTTTGTCATCATTAGAAATTGTCAGAGCCCCATAATGTTAGTGAGAGCAGACAGGTTAGAACTGCACAGACCAGGAAATAAATGCTCACACTGAAAAATACACTGAACTCCTCAGCCCAGTGCACACAGCTTTCCTCAGCTGGGAGGAACGAATGAGCTGGGCTGCTGAAAAGGAGTGCAGGTTTTAGCTGCTTCAGTGGCTGAGGTGGGAGGTTTGCTTGCAAAAAGATTCTCCTTGGTGTGATAATTTCTCAGTGAATGGCTAAGGAACTTCTTTTGAGACAAACTGCTAAGTATTATAAATAGTTTTCCAGAAAATTAGGAAAACAGTCTTGTAAGTATTAATGGCTCATTTCAGTTCTCCAAAGGGAAGTTTCTGTGCTTCACTTTTTTGAATGTGAAAATGGGATGTGTTAGTGACAGTCTTTTTAAAAGAAATATGAAGAAAAATCATTCATTTGGCAAATATATATCAAAGAAATGCTAGTATGTTCTTGTTGCCTCTTCTTCCTTATCTGTAAAGTTGTTATTTCAAATATTAGCTTGAAAAGTCTGCTTTGCTCTTGTAAGATTCATAACTAAAAGGTTTTGCTTAGCCACTGTCTCAGTCTTGAATGATGGTCCCCAATACTCCAGCAAGGCAGACGATCTTGAGGCAGTGGTGCTTGCTGGGGATGTGGCTGCACTGCTCTGCTGGATCATCTGCCTTCTTCTCCTCTCTGAAAAATATATCTATCACAGTGTAAATTGCTGCCACATGCTGTAATTAATAGCAAAGCTGGAAATTTTAATGGGCAACTTAAGCTAAAAAAACCCTGTAGTTTAAAAAATAATCCTTCCCAGATTCTAGACTGAAATAATTCATTCTGAGTGATGTTTTCCTGATATCCAGCAATAACCTAGACAAGAGAGTTGTTTCATTTATAACTGGTGCTTCACAGCTTGAAGACTCAGGTGTGCCTGCCTCCAGGTCTTTGCTGCTCACATTTCCAAACTCCTGATTTGTCTCCATTAAGACTGCAGTAATCCTCTGTCAATCTTTGCTGGGTCACCCCTTTGAAAAATACTCACAGTGTTCACATTTTCTTTCAGTACAGAGACTCTTTCTCTTGTCCTTTCCTGTCTAACCTGCATTAGCCAGACATGGAGTGGGTTTGACTGTCCAGGGCATGTGAGTTGCAGTTCCTTGGGCCTTCCTGTGTCCCTGTGCAGAAAACAACATTTCACTTCTCTGTCTCCAGAGCAACTGAATTTTAATTGACCCAAGTGCTATATCCACACAGGCAGGGCAGGTAAGAAAATGCCATGCTGAGGCTGTGTGTTCAACCTCCCTGACACTAAGAGATCTCCTTTCTCAGGTTTGCCAAGAGCCATCACAAATGTTTATGGACTCTAAGGCTTTTACTGAGTAGCCAGTAAAATAATTTGCTAGGATATGTGATTTCAGTTGGGAGGGACCTACAATGATCATCTGGTTCAATTGCAGAATCTTCTGATGTAATTTCCACTCAGTAAAAATCCAGGTATTTTATTTTATTTTGTTAGAATAATTTTCCCCTATATTTTTGGAATATCTTCATTGGAGGTGGGGAAAAATGCAAAAACATCACAGAAGAAAAGAAAAATATTCTTCACAGTTTGCTAGTAAGAATATAATATGAGACATAAAACAGAATACCATGTTGCTGTACAAGTAATTTACATTTCTGTCCCTTTAGAACTTTGAAGAGATTTTGGGATTTGGACACCAGCATGATTTCCATCTATCCATGAGGTGAAATATCAAACTTTTTTTCCTTTACTATTCCTGGAAATATATTGTTCACTCCTATATTAAGTTTCTGAGAAACTATATTATTGTCCAAGTCATCATCACTCAGAATATGACAAGTAATTAATTGTGTCAAAAATATTGGAATTTTTGAAATGTATCTATATACACATGTGCACCTTGTCTAATATATAGTAAAGATTAAGTTACAGAATCTTACCTGTAGGCCGCTGCTACCAGCTCTGCAGTTCCCCTTTGACTCATAGAATGGTGTTGCCTTGAAAAAGCCTCTAAGGGAAGACATTAATTTATCATTAGTATTTTCACAGTTCTTGGGGAGCTTATGCAAACAGGGCATGCGAGGACTCCACTTGGCCAACTATTCAGATCACTCCTGTCTGAGAATTTAGGGGATTTCACGGTTCTTTAGGTAACTAGAGCACCATCATGAAAATGAATACAGGTAGAGTTGAGCTCATCCTAACAGCTGCTAGGATGACCATAAGAAATTGGAGCAATGTGACCATTGAATAGGGCACAGCATAATGCAAGAGGGAAAAGACAGAAAGAAAGAATAGAGAGTGATGCTAACATAGAAAACCATGTATTATGATAGTTTCTTAAAAATGTCTTTGTCCTAGAATCTGCCAGAACTCTCTTGAGGCTTGTTCCTATCACTGCACTGATCCAAAATAACAAAGAATGCAGCACTTAAAATATTTGGCTCATAGGAAATAGCTTGCTAGAACAGGAGGCAGCCTTCTTCTGTGCATTTTTCATGTCCTGCTACAAAAAGATCAAAACATTGTGAAGGATGTGTATTCAGTTGAGAAATGTTAAAAATGCCACTTCTGATGTAAGACATACTTTTGATATTACATGTACTGCACATCTAAAACTGTCAGGCTACAATGAAATTTGTCACCTCTATCTTACAGTTCTATTAAGTGAGAATGTGACAATTGACCTCTAGTAACACCAAGTTTGACAATTCTTGTACATATAAGTGTTACCAGAATGATTTTATAAACCAAGGCTCTCAAACACATCCTGTTGTAATCTTTTGGGAGAGAGAATGTTACACTGTATTTTTAAGGCAGTATTTTTGCGGTCTTACAACTCTCCTCAGGTCATATTAAATCATTTGCAATGAATTATTTTGTTAGGCAGAAAAGCTTGTCAATGCTGAAACTAAGAATTGCTCTGTCAAGTTAGAGGTGCAGGAAAATCTAATTTGTAATTGAGTCCATGTATCCTTTGAAAATCGAATAGCTGATCTAAAAGTAAGCAAAGTGAAATGTTTCAAAGTACAAGAGACAAGTGATATCCTGCCTAGCTTCTAACTTCAAAAGCCATGACAGTGTGGCTCAGGCTTGTGCATGGAATTCTGCAGTTCACTTTTCCCTTTTGCCCACTGGTATTGCTCCAATCCACCTGAGCCAAAGGCTGGTGTCTGTTTGACTCCATCTCAACAGCCTGAGCTGAATTCTCTGCTTAAAACCGGGCATATGCCAGAGGGCAAAGCTTAGCTGGGGTTTCACAGCAGAGCACCTTGTAAATATTGAGGATAGTTAATTTGGGGTTTTCTGCTCTATTCTCAATACTTCTGGGAAAAATGTCTAGATTGAATGAAAACCAACTGAAATCCTGTTGCACTCACTGAAAACAGGGCATTCTCACTGGAAGTTGCAAGGAAAAAGAACTACCTTTGGTATGCTGATAAAAACTTTGGGTGAAATCTAAGAAAACATGCAATTAAGCACAAGACACTTTCCCCAGAAAAAAAAAACCCTTAATTAGGTAGAAAAGAAAATTAATTACGAAGAATGGGAAAGGAACCCCACAGTGTGCAGGGCATTACTGGGTGCCAGCTGCCATTAGTGGAAAGCAATAAGCAGCCTAGCATTCCACCTGGACCATGTACCTCATGAAAGAAGGGGAGAGCAGGGGGAGACAAGTCACAAGCCACTGCACTTCCAGGTCACTCACTTGTTTAATTTTACAGTTTTTTATCTTGAGTTGGAGCTCTGTATTTCAAGAGCTGCTAACATTGTAAAACTAACCTGATTAATGGGTTTAACTCTAGCTCAAGCCTTTAGGAGCCTCCATATCCTAGTGCATAATTCTTTTCCTTCTGCAGTATGTCACCTGTCAGCAGTGCCTCAGGACAGTCTAAAACAGGCTTCACTCACCTGCTGGCCAGTGCTTTGAGATCCTTCATCAGAAAGCTCCTTCTGGCAGTTATTTATAGGTCAACATTTGGGTGAGCTAATTGCAGGCAGGACCCCTGGAAAGGTAACTAAGCAGTTATTGCTCATGCTGTGAGGAGAAATGATTATATGAATTCACAAATCTCATTAATGTGCTACTCTTGGACATTTTGAACAAGCACTGCTGCACTTGGTTTGGGGGAAGGGCTGCTCTGTCAGAACTCTTGGTGAATGTCTCCATCTCTCATGAAACTGGGGGTGATATTACTACCCTCCTGGTGTGTTTTCAAAACTTTATTCAGAAATAGAAGTGGCCTCATCACCCTTCCTTTTCAGGGACTTTTCCTATGAGCATTGATACCCCACACAGGCTCACACTGCTATTTTATACCAGTCAGACTCTGATTCCTGAATGGCATTTTTACCTGACATTGCTGTGCTTTCTGGAGCTAAGCTCAGTTCATGTGAGCTCATTAGCAACACCTTATCTATTCCCCAAATTCTCCTTGGTACTGATGCTAACTTCTTGAGAGTGGATGATGATCCTTCCATCTAGGTCCTTCATATGACATGGCAATTAACCCTCCCTCTTTGTGCTGAAACTTCTTGTTACCCAGATCTTCTGGCAATTCTCTTCCCTCTGCAGTGTTTCACAAACACCATACTGGATCTGCACTGGTGAACACCAAACCAGGGCATTTCCATCAGGGACTGACAGACTGTTGTGTCTGAAGCAGTGCAAATCAAAGGTATTCAAGTCAGTCTTTCTAAACTGTTTTAATGCTGACACTGATGAATTTTTGTTTTCTCTTTGTTAATTCATTCTTTAAACTCTCATTGTATCTTCACTTCTTGCTTTATAATAATCAGAAGCTGTTTACAGTTTGATAACATGAAATGTAGCAGTTGGGCAGAAATGAAATTTTGCTTTGATTCAAACAGTTCTCCCTGTTAATTGTCATACGGTGTTTTGGAAAAGTCTGTTAGGTTTATTTAGTTTTATTTGTTTAAGTTGTGCTTAGCACTTGCTGTGCTTGACTGTCCATTCACATCCACATGTGTAAATTCAGAGTAAATTCAGTTGTAAAGCCAATGGGATTACATTACATTGAGTTGTAAGAAAAGGAGTAACTGCAGCTTCAAGGTTGAGTCTTTAATCACATTGGCATCCAGTGTGTTTTGCTCTTTATATCAACTCCTGTATTTCTTTAACAGGTATTAATAACCAGTTAATACAACCCAATGATGTAAGTAGATGCCCCTAGGAGATTAAAAATAGTAATCAGAGAATAAAAAAATAAATCTTCTTTTAGGAAGAATATTTATCTACTTCACAATTAAGCTCCCCCACAGTTTTGCTCAGATTTCTTCTAACAAAACTCTGTATTTATGTCAGTATTAGAATATGTTCAAGGTCAATTTACAACTCTAAAACCACCCACATTTCTATTAAGCAACAGTTACTGACAGTGCTTAAAACAACTCTGCAATGATCATATTTGGAGTATTATGTGTTAAGAAGTGCGAGTTTCTGATCTCAAGTACCATCACCACGGCTTATGAATGTTCTTTGTGACTTATGGGTATGTACAGATGACCTCATTTCTGATGTGATTGTCCACCTTTAGCATTTGGACTTTCTGCTTCTTTGCTGTTTGATAAATGAGTGTCTGTCAACATGACTTGGTGAAATTAGTGGAACTCTTGTTCTCTGTGTCTGCATACAAGGTTGAGTAATTGGGGGTCATTACTGGAGCTGTTAAAAGAGGGAACAGTGATGTGGGAATCTATGTCCTGAGGGAATACAGTACCCTGAGTGCCTATCAAAACCAGAAGAAGTTTAAATAAAAACAATGCAACTCACAAGAATTGCACAGAGCAGATACAAATACAGGTTATCCAGCAGGGGAAAAGTGGCAGTAGCAGACACAAGAGTGATTTTTAGTTTATTTATTATTGAACACAGGCCCAAACACTGTTGTAGTAAGCTGTAGCTGTAGTAAGAGACCATTCGTTCAAAACAACAACCAACTCCAAAGGATGGATGACTTTTCCTGCTGGGAAACAAGAGTATGTTGTGTGCACCAATAAAGAAAACTCAGGAATACTGCTCTGAAGGAGACATTGCATCCAATGGGCAATCGTTGCTTTCCAGCAAATAGTATTTTACCCCTAAGAGATGAAGAGGAAGTACTTTGACTGTGCACAGACACCATGCTCTGTCAGATCTGCTCTGGAGAAGTCCTTTCTTTGGGTTCTCATCCAGAGCAGATGAGGGGCAGATCACTTCCATTCTCCCATGTGCTTTGTCATTATTATCCACAGGTTGTGCCTCAACAGATGGGGCCTTATGACACTAGGTAATGAAAACTTTAAGGTCACTTTACCTCTCTTTGTCTGTCAAAGAATTAAGACTCCTGGAGATGCTGAAAATTTAATTCTGGCATCCTTGAGGTGAAATAGGGAGTGAAATGGGGTGGGGGAGGGGGCGGAAGGGGAAGGGGAGAGGATGGGGAATGTTTATTACCTTGTCCTTGCCAGAAAAGCTACAGGATTATCTTTCTGGGCACTATTAGTGGTTGAGGTGAACTGAATTTATGGCTCATAGTCACTTGCTTATTTTGGAAGAGTATCTGAACTCATATATATTGGAATAGAGTCCAAGACGCCACTTCTGGCATTTAAATTCCGTAATGAATCACAAGTTGAGGATATGATTCAATATCTTAAATTGCGTTATCAGGTTTGTGACTCATGGTTAATGACACCAAGTCTGGCAGGGTTCTGAATGATGCCTTCAGGAGCAACAATTTTTGATCATTCTTCTTGTGGTCAGGAGGTGAAGGTGGTGTGCACTGGGGTCACAGCGCTGTTATTGCAGACAACCAGCGTGTTGCCAAGGAAGGGCTGTGTGTTAAATGGTTGCAAAGAGCTATTCTCCCTAACTCTCACTGGCAGTTCCACACTATAGCAAGAATTTCAAAATGAGGAACCCTCAAAATATGGCACGTGTGCTATGCTGTGTATATACTGTTGCAGGTAACAGTAAAAATGCTTTTTATCCCTCTGTCCTCTCTGCTTCTCAGGGTATGTATCAGCAGAGAGGCAACACTTAAGACTCCCCTAATCTTTGCACCAGCATCTTGATATAGGTGTCCTTCCTTGCTAGGCTGACCTATATCCCTACATGCTCCAGGTTGGTGTGGCTGGCAGGAAGTGCAAGGCAGGCCAAATGACAATGTCTCAGATGTGTGCTGCACACCTAGCAATGACTGCACGAGCACAAGGCACTGGGGAATCAAGCTTCTTAAAGCAGATTTTTCTAACAGGAAGAAGAAATGAAAACCAAGATAAATGGCATTTTTAAGCAAGGAGATTGAGGAATACTCAGCTGCAACTGTGGGTACTCAGAATACACCTTGGAGGGAATTCAGGCTAAGAGGAAGAAAGTGAGCTAACTATTCATAATATCGCCAAATTAAAGAAGTTCTTGAGTTACCGTCACAGTTGTTTTGCCTATTTGAGAGGAATTATGCTATACCCAGTGGTATCAAGGCTGTGCTGAGACCCAACCAACAGCAAATACTCATTTCCTGGTTCTCATTACATATTTAGTTATCTTTACAGGAATAATTTGCTGGTCTCTCTAAGGACTACTCCACATTAAAACTGTAAATGATGCTGCAAGTCAGGTATTGTAGAAAATGTCTGTGAAAGAATATGAACAGAAAGAGATCATAAGCGGCCCTTTCTTGTGGACTTCGTCTACAGATGCTGACAGACACAAAGTCATTCAAGTGACTTTGCTGCAAGAAGGTCTCTGAAATCTTAAGGTCACAATTGGGGTAACACCATTCAGCAGAAGACAATGTGCTTCTAAACCTCCTTACATGATTCAGACAGTGAATAGTGCCACCTACATCTGATCTGTGTTTGGCTGAACTGCCAAAACATTAAAATCTGTGAAGAAAGCATCCTACTGAATTTAAAGTGGGTGTCCTGCTTTGAGAGAGCAGTTCTTAGACCAAACACTCCAAGCTGAAAGTCTGGAGTAGCTAGTTAAGGTGAAAATTTAATAATTTCCTCGTTGTTGACTCCTGTTAAATACTAAAAGGCACAAAGCTAGTGTGTGCAGTGGCAGAGGACATAAATATGCAAGTTGGGGAATTCTCCATCTCATGTCATTTCAATAGAAAGTCTGTTCTTTCAAGATGCTACAGACCTGGGTCCTAAGCTAAGCAATCACAGCACAAACACCCCTCACGGATGGTAGATCTAGTGTGCTGATTCTTTCAGCTGCTACGTTATCCCACAAGTATTCTTGTGTCTTCTTTCCAAATGGCCAGTGAGGCTCAATGAAGCCACAAAGCCACGATAACAAGAGGTGCTTTCTCTGCTGTGAAGCAATGTTCATTTTTCTGATGCAGATAGAACAGATGGGCTTGGTGACAGCTTGACTTGGATACACACTTTGAAACCTGTGCATATATCTGGAGAGGAATTTGTTGGTTTTGTATAGACAATCATTTTGCATTTACACAGATCGAAACCTTCTATTTGTGCTCTTGTTTAGGAACAAACTCTTCAGTCATAGTAACCAATTACTATGCTTATTGAGGGCCTGAGATTTTTTTATTAAAAGAAATCATTCTGCTATTTACACCAGTAGTAATAGTGAAAATCTGGAAGTGACAAGCTTTTGTTGGAAAGCATGTATTCACTGGGATTCTCTTACATCCCAGCTCTGGCACAAGTTTTTTCTTTCAATATTCATTCTCCCATTCCTAAAATGAGCTGCCAGACAACCTCATGTTTTTACTTATACCCTTCCAACAGCACTTGTCTAAGCTAATGCTTTTCTTCAGCATAACAGCAATTAAAAAACCCCAACACCCAAACACTCTATTATAAACCTAATACTCCTGCATCATGGGCAATTTGTTTTAGTCTTTGCCCAGTTTATTCCAAGAAAAAGAATGCTCAGATTTATGTTCCTTTCAGGAGAGATAAAATAAAAAGAGCATTAAAAAGCAGTGTTACTATGCCACTAAAGGGGAGCCAGGATATTCTCTTGCCTCCACTTGAAGATCAAGTCTCTGACAGTAAGGTCTGACATGGGACTAGCAGTGATTTCTCTGCTGGCTTTTCCATCCTATTTAGATGCCACCATTGCAATGCAAACCCATCTTTTAACATACTTTCATTCTGAAGAGCTTAAAGCTTTCCTGTAGCATTTTATTTACCATCACACCAGTATTGTGAGTGGGTCATTCCTCTCAGTAAGATACATGATACGAAAAGAAAATGCAAAAGAGAAAAGCGCAAGAACAGCAAGAGTTGTATTCCCACAGACTTTGCAGTTTTTCTAACTATTGTCCCAACCTGCCCCCAGGGAGCTCCAGGGAATATGATGCATCTATTGCTGTTGCTCTTTTGACCTCCAACACTGATCTGTTGCCCAATAAAATATCTCTCAAAGGACAGCATGGTGTCGCAGCTGGTTCAGAACCTGAGAAAACCAGCTCTTTGCATAAACAGGCTCCATCTTCCCTTTGTCCTTTAAGAAATGTACCCAAGGATATATTTTCATGGTATTATCTGCTAACCAGTGCCTCCACTTTGTGCAAAGCACAATACAGAGGGTCATTAACACAAGTGAAGGACGTCACGTAATGTAATATCCTCTGCTCAGCCACCTGTTTCACATACTTTTGTACTTTACTGAGTAGATTAGGTAAAGTACTGTAATTTATAAAGAAAGAATTTCATACAAAGAAACTTATTTTCTTTTGTAGTTTCCCTGTTCTTTTCTCTGTCACGCATCTGCTCCCTCCTACTGTAGTGAAAAGGGTACATTAAAATTAATATTCTAAGCTGAGATTTTCAAAGCAGACTATGGCAGTGAAGTGTCCAAAAGCCACTGACATTCAATGGAAGCTAAGTCCTTAACCTCTTTGAAAATTCTTAGCCCAAATCCATTAAAGACTACTTCAAAGAGATAATATTCACAATTCCAGTAGTAATTTTCTGAGCAGCCTTTTATTCTCATTTCTGACAGGCCCTTCCTCCCTAGATCCAAGCCCCCCGTTGAGGTACAAAACCAAATTGTTTCCATGTCCCTTGTAATTCAGACCTCAGCTTTAGCTCTGGTTCTTTTGAGGCATTTGTTTATATATTTAATGGCACAGTGATTTGTGTCTAGAAAACACAAAATGGGATTCTGTAATATTGGTTTTCCATCTCTATCTTGTCTCATCTGTCATTACACCTCATAAATGGGTGTAACTGGGGCTTTATATACACACACCAGTTCATCCAGATATTTTGACTCCTCACTGTGACAAGTGAATTCACATATTGTGGCTTTTGCTTATGGTCACTTCTGATATTTTGACAAGAATTAGTTCATCTCCACCAGTCTACATCCCACTTTTTCAGCCTTTCCTTCTAAAACACAGCACTACAGCAGTTGTGACTTGTCCCATTATTTACTTCAGTCATTTATACGGATTTTTCTCCTCACACCCCTGCAATCACAGCATGAGAAGACTTCACTGATTAAATTAATCAGGTACAGAAAATGTGATCTGACCAGAATTTTTTCAATTAGTGATACAAATATCCTATCAGAAGGCAGATTTTAATTGCATTGAAAGTCAAAGGATGCTGTAGTAACAAATCCTTACTGAGAATCTGCTACACTACATTGACACCTTGTGGCTGGTTCATCATAATGCACAGTATTCACCCAGACTAGTGGGAATGAGAGTGAGTAAAATGAAAAACCTGTGGGGAAAGTATTTTCATTTTAAATACTCCCAGTGAATGGGAGCCTGATGAATGGAGTTGATCAAGCTCCAGTTTAAATCTCAGTCTGATCGCAGTCCAAACTCAAGTATATATGTTCTTCAGTACTGAATACAGGGCCATGACCAACACATTCCCCATTTTCACTACAATTCAGATCTCTGTGGGATCCATCCCGGAAGAGTGTGCCCTGAGCTTACCTCAGACTGCCCTTCTCCAGCTGTCATGTTATATTTCAGCTTCCACACTGAAGGTAGTGGGATAAAGAAGGAACAGCTTTTGTTGCAACAGTACCTGCCACCAAAATAGATTGAGATTAAAATTACATTTACAGAAGAAAATGCAAACTTTAAAGTATGCATGTGAAATAACACTCTAGAAAGGTCAAAGAGAATGAAGATGCAGCATGAGCAGTCTTTTTGCCTGCCTGCCCAACGGAGAGGAAATGGCACAGTGCAGGAAGCCTGTTTCAAACAGGCAGATGGGCTGTGACATAAACCTGAGACAGCTCATCTGCTCAATATGTAATCATCGTGTTTGAAACCATTTTCCTACAATCTTCCTGAGTAACACATAACTACCATGAATTCACACAGGAAAGGAACTGCTGAAATGTTAATAAAGGGAAGGATTTGAAAAGGATTCTGATAAATCAGTTACAAAGAGTGCTCTGGCCAGCAGTCAGTGAATCACTGAGCAACATTCAATGATTTCTCTGGAAGAATAACTCCATCATATGAGCCTTTTAGACAAATAATCAAATAAAAATGCTAAACCTCACAAATAAATTACCCTTCCCTAAAACCCAATAAATCCGCTTTGGTTCATTTGTTTACAAACCTGGAGACTCCCTCTATCAGTCAATGACATCACATGAGACTCTGAAGTTAATTATTTCAGTGAACAGCCCCACTTGAATCATGACTTTGGCCTTCTGTGGGCAAATACTCTTCCACAAAATAAGGGCTAGCTATCCAGTTTCTGAGAATGAAGGAACTGGACATCAGGGAATCCCTCCTTTCTCCTGCTTATTTTCTCCTCGGAATAATGAGATGAGGCTGCTTGGAGGCCCTGCTGCTGCCTGGCAGAGGTGTCAGGGTCACCCATGGCTGGAAAGGGTATTCATACCAGGTTCTGGTGTCTTGGACAGTTCTGGGAGAGCTTTAAACAAGAATGGCTGAGTTGAGGGGCTGCCTGCACTGACGGCAAGGGCCCAGTTCAAGTCAAGGATGTGAAAGGGAGGAAGAGGAGGGTGGGACGGATGCCTGGACTGACTTGGTCTGCACCCATTTCTATCTCCAACGAGAACTCCACAATAATTGTTTTGAGGTTTAGACAATTTAAGGGTTATTAAATTCCTGTGTCTAAGTTTATTAAGAAAAGATGTGATCCCTAATGGTCTTTTGGCCACATGGGAGTTTACAGTAACACAGTTCCATGAGGATGTGGTCAGGAGTTGAGTATTCTGTGGCTCTGACTGTGGGAGAGCTTCCAGAAAAGCCAAGATCTGCTGGATAAACCCTGCCCCTCACCATGGATCTCAGCCAAGTAGCCTCAGCTTAATGATAGTTATTAACATTAAACAACTGGCAAAATTTTGTTAGTTCAAATTCTGGTAGAGTTAAATGATGACTCTTAAAAAGAATTACAGTAATCTATTCATTGCCATGGAACAAGATATAATTAAAGAAATTCCTCCAGCAATAACTCAATTACATATATTCTTGTTCTAAACTGTCTTTTTAAAGATTCTTTAAGTGAACAATAATTTACTCACTACAAAACTGTAGCTCAATGCAAAAATAAGTATTCTTAATATGGTCATGCAAAGAGCTACTGGAAGAGAAACCAGTCTTTGAGGAGAAGTATAAAGGCAGCATGTGCTAAACAAACCTGAAACCTTGTGTCACTGCTGTTGGATGTAAATTGATTGTGAACTTCTCTCACCTCTCCATACATACTTATTCCCAGTGTTCAGAAAAGGAAAAGACAGCTGAAATTACAGAGCCTTTCCCCTCTGAGTTAAAGAAGGAGTGGTGTTTGGAGGAAGGTGGAAAAGGCATGGAAAATGTTCTTGGGAAGTCAAGCATCCTGAAGTATGGCAAAAAGCAGCAGCTGCTCTCCAAAGCAGTGAGGACACTGCACATCCCAGCAGCAGGATTCTTTCCTGCTCATATAGGAGTGAGATGTACAACCTGCTGCATTACAGAGCAACCCAGAGCTGTGGCCATTCCACGTGTTCTTTGCATTAAATGCAGTTTTCAGTCTTAGCAAGCTGTCCAATAGAATTCTCCTTGCTACATACCCAGACCTCTTCATCATGGCACACTATTCCCAGCAGCCAGTTTGCACAAATGCATTGTGGTTTAGAGACTGAGGTAAATTCACTTACATATATGTGAGCTTTTGTTCTCAATGACTGTGAAATTTCCCAGGGATTTTAGTTTTTAAATTTACTAAGCCAGAACAACCAAGGAATATCTTCCAGGCCGTACAGAAAGTCTGTGTTAGGGAAGGTATACCAAGGTTCCCTTTTTCTTTCTTAGTCTTCTCTAAAAAGAACCCATGAAACTTTTCACTCCCCTTTAAATCCCTGCCTTCCTACCCTTTGGAATCCTGCCCAAACCCCTTCCTATGCCTACCACATATTCTCACATCCCCTCTGCTCTGCTCTTCAGATAACTACAGGAGTGAGCACAGCGGCTGCCTGGATGACAGCCATCAACCCAGCCCTCTCTGCTCTGTGGTTTACACAGCTCTTGCAATGAATACATACTGACTCATGAAAATGATAACAGATGTGAAAAAATTACAGCTTTACCACCTGTTGGTAGTGTAATGGATTTAATTACTGGCAGACAGCTTGAATTATTTTGAGGTCTTTTACAAAAGGAAGATTTCTTTCTTCCCGTGGGAGATTCTTGTTGAGAAAATTGTGGTTCCATAAAGGCAATTCACTACAGGGGAAAACCCTGCACCACTGAACCCTCTGCTTCCTTACAGATTCCTCCCTGCCAGGAATTTTCCCTTGCACCATTCTCAGACCTGTTAATTATTTCTTTGCCTAATTGACCTGATGAATTTATCTCAGTTAAATACTTTCAAACTGCCCTTAAACTGACCATAATTTCCGCAGTTGCTTTGCCCACCAAGCTGGTATTCACCCTTATACTGACTGGTGCTTTTGCTATCATCATTCCCACCAAAGAGAAAGAGCAATAAAACGCAAGCCATCCTCACTCCAGGTACTCATTGCACCTGGAAAGATAACTACAAATACATCCTGTGTGGGCATCTTTTCATTCCAGCTCTGACCTTGTTCAGTGAAATCGTTTCTGCTAAACATCTGTATGGGTATCTGAAAATTTCTGTATTGCTACTGATGAATGTGAGACAATGGGTTTAATTGAGCACTAGTATGTTTGAGCTAGGTTGTATCTTCAGTATATGTTCGAGGCCGGGAGACTGGGAAAGAATATCCTTATTTATAGCGTGATGTCTGCTGAGTGGCCATTGAGTTCAGGAGGTTAAACTGAGCTTCTTGATTATGGATTGACCTTGTAGTATCCAGACAGAGAAGGCAGAGGGCAGGCAGGAAAAGGAAGATCTTGTGCTTTTCCCTCTATTCACTGGTGGGAGAACTTGATCTAAGATCTGGACCTGTTTGGAGCAAATTTTGACCGAGTCCTTTGCTATCTGCATCAACTGAAAAAATCAGTTTGGGCACTCATAATTTCTTTCTGGTTGCGGAAAAAAAAAGAATAAGGCAACTCTTGCATCCACAGAAACTAATTTCTGCATGTTGTAACACAAATGTTCAAGGAGAAAGCAGCCAACATGAGACAGAGCACTGTGGGTATGTTTGTCACACTGAAAAGTACCACTGTGTAAACAACTGGTTTCAAAACACCACTATAGATATAGTGTCAATTTAAAATATTCTTGCTTAGTTGAGAGCTGTTGGAAGAGCAGTAAATGGCAGAAATCTGTGACCCCAGAGACAAGGAGAAAGGAAAACAGGGAACGAGCAAAAAGGCAGCACTAATGGCCTTATCTTAGGAAGCAACAAAATCAGGTAAAGTACATGTTGAATCACAACAAATATGCTGCTGAATTGTTGCCAAATAGGAGCTAGAAGAAAGAGAGAAAGTAAAACCAAATGGAAGAAAAGGAATGGGAAAGCATAACATAAAGAAGATGTAGTCTACCTACCACTTTTCTCTCACTTTTTCTCTCCAACCCAAATTTTCTGCATAGAGTGGTGTATTTCATTTCCTTTGCCATTATTGTCAGCTACAGTAGAAGGTCATTTGTGTTATCATTATCACCATTGTCTTATCGACTGCAGTCTGCAGCTCAGATTTGGCTTGTCTTTTGCCTAGTAAGCTCTTCCCAGTCCTAATTTTTGTCATTATAGGACAATCAGTAGTTGTTTTGTGTAGTTAAAAAAAATGAAAAAGAAAAATGTGAGAGAGAGAATAAAAGAAACATAGAAAGAAAAAAAGCTTCTTTAAATTCAGCTGTCTGCTCTTCAGGAAGCTGATCACTCCTCCTGAAAAGAGATATCAGGGGTTGCTTAGCAATGGAAAGATGGCATCCTGCCTGTCAGATGGCCCTTTTCAGATTATTTCCTAGATAAGTACAATAATTGGAGGGAAGCATCTTTTGTGGCTGGCTGCCCCCTTGCAATGTCTAGGTTAACACAAGGAGAAATGCTGTGCTGTGTTGCAGTTGCTGGCATCTCTTTTCTGGGGAATTAGAATATAACAGCACGTGATATTGCTTTACCTAGCATTATTTTCAGCTAACATTATTTTTAAAATATTATTTTTAGTCCTATGAATACATATTTAGGAACGGCTGCCGTCTGTCCAGAGATACCAATATAGAAATGTTGCACTAATGATCAGGAGCTAAAGTTCCTTCTTCTTCTGAAAGAGAGGTTGTTAAACGGCTAATTGTCCTAAGCAAGAACATATAATACAACAAAGATTATACTGGGGAAACCCACACGTGAGCACGTGTCTATGTGTGTGTTCAAGAATTTTCATAATTCCAAGTGGTGTTTGCTCATCATTTTGCTGTCACTGTTACAGCCTCCTTAATTTTATTGATTTTTCTCCTCGTTGTTATCATAGGGAAAGAGCACAGAAGATCCTCCCCAGGCCTGCATTTCTGCGAGTGGCCATGCAGCGGCACAGGAGACCGGGAATCTGTAGAATTTGGTGATTCTGAGGCAGGAGCTACTCAGGTGCTCGGGCTGGGAGCTGACACATGAACACCCAGGTACCTTAAAGGTCGGGCTGTCTCCGGTCCCCCTGTCCCGACGGACCCGAGTGATGGCACAGCCCCCGCGATGCCTGTCCCCTGTCCCCCCGTCCCGACGGACCCGAGTGATGGCACAGCCCCCGCGATGCCTGTCCCCTGACCCCTGTCCCCCCGTCCCGACGGACCCGGGGCTCGCTGCCAGGGGCGCCGCCCGCGCGTTCCCACCGGGGCAGGGGGAGGGACAGGGACAGAGGAGGCAAAGCGCTGCCCTTCCTCTCTGTTTCTCTCCCTGTGCGCAGAGTGGAAGGCAGCGTTATTCGTGGCACACCCTGCTCCAGCTCCCGCAGCAGTGATCTGGCCCCGGGTGCCGAATCCCGAGTGCTGTCCCCGACAGGGCAGAGCCGCTCACACGGGCGGGCCCGCCTGGCTCGCATGGCTGAGTGCTTCTGCTGGGGCGTTCCCTGCTGGCTTGGGGGCACTCTGCGACAGTTCTGGCAGGCCTGCAAAGCCTAATGCCTGCTCTGGGAAATAGCAGTCATTTGTTTCTCAGCTTGGGAAAGGCTCAGAGTGCCCCGTGTACTGCGTTTACCAGCTTTGTGGACATTGCCTCTCTCTGTTAACCAGGCTCCTGGACTCAGAACAGCCATTCCACACTTGGTAAGGAGAAGATATCCACAGGTCCTCACTGCTCATCCTTGGTACAGTGAAACCATCCTCAGGGCAGATCTTCATCGGGTTTCAGAGAAATGGAAAAGCTGTTTCATTCAGGTGAGGACAGCGTGATGAGGGCTCTGTGCCCTCCTGACATCCTGGAGACTGCAGCAATACTGTGGCTGCAAAATCCTCAGTGCACTCACAGGACAGCACTAGTGAGGTCCCTGTAAATACATAAATGGAAGATGAGTCTATTTTGTGCAGCCCATGCTGGGATGATCATGCTTTCTGTACTCCAAGGGATATGATGCCTCATACTTGGATCATTTGCACTAAAGGAACCATTTCTTCCCTCTGGTGGTCCCTGGCAGCAGGGAGAAGGGGGAAGAGTCTGCATGAGAATACTTAATGGCTTTGGCTGGATTTTATTTCAGGCTTTTAGATCTCCTCGGGGTGAACGAAATAGGTTCAATTTTAGAATTAACCTTTGGTTTTGAAATAGAGCTTTCTTTGCATTTTCCTAACTCTAAAATTTAGAAGGCTCCTAAAACTGCAAGTCAAAATCAAAGGGAAAAAAGGCTGAAAAGAAGCATTGAATTCTGACCCCTTCCCTTGCCCCTCATTCCGTCATCCCTCCTGCCTCTTCCTTTAAGCAAGAGGAGACACCCAGGAGTTTATTCTGAAGGCACAGGCACAGCATCTCTAGAGCACAAAAATAAATTAAGTGTCCAGGCTTTGGAGCTATTTATTCTGGTACAAAGACTGATAAAAGGTGTAACTACACGATTAGCTGTTTCAAATTACCCCTGATGATAACCTCAATGCCAGGAACTTCATTCCTCTACAGTTACACCCTGGTGCTCAGACAGCACACACATCCTGTCCTGGGGAGCCGGTCACGACACACGGATAAGGACACACGGATCCTCCAGGTGGCGGTACAGCCGTATTTTCCCATATAGGTTTTTTTTTAATCTCTGAATTTGACAGAAAAGCTGCTTAGATTCTGGACAGCGAGAGCTTATGATTTAAATTTATCTGTAAATATTGCATTTCTTGACACTATTTATTTATAGCGACAGCTATTCAGTGTGTGTGTGTATATATATGTATATATATCTATTTAAAACATATGTCTTTGTGTATATACATAGATGTACCCACATCTCCTTCCCACTGTAGCTGTGTGAGCTACATGTCTGCATTCTGCTCTGCCTCAGCTGAACTCTGCTGCAGATGAAGGAGGAAGAAGTCCTGATGAGAAGGAACGAAGAGGGATGACAGCCATTTAATTTCTAATTAATGAATCCATCATGATTAACTTCTGACACGGGAGCAGTTGTGTTTAGTCTCTGCTGATCCAAAGAGAGCTGCAGTCAGTGTTGCAAGGGAGAATGATCCAGGCTGGGTGCTCCAATGGAGACGGTGCCCTGTTGTTCTGGCAGTGGGGACTCCTGTGGGTGCACAGGGTGACCTTCCCTCCCTCACCATTCTCCATGCTGGCTTCTGCCCAGCTCCAGAGCAGGAAAGCAGGGAGATAAGCTAAAGAGAAATCTGGTTGGGATAAAAAATTAAAAGGAGTCTTCTCTTTACCTCTTGCTACTTGTAAAATATAAAAGTGTGAGCTGAAAGCAGGTGTAGCACTACTGGACTCAAGGAAATGCAAGATTTAAATCAAGTTGTTCCTTGGTAGTGAACAGTTTGTCTTGGCTGTACTCATACTGAAGTGGATCAGGAATTTTTCCAATGCATTTTATCTCCTATAGCACTGTAAGATACCTCAGCTGCAATTTAGATTTGGAAAAACAAATGACTGGCAAAGCATTATTATTATGAATTTACTTCTTCCCATAAACCAAAGTGGCATAGCTAACAGCATGCATATTTGCCTCAGGATGCCATTTGGGCTTTGACATGCCTCCTGGCTGGCTCTCACCCATAGCACACAGGGGTTTACATTTGCTTTTCTGAATCTTAGATTTGTGCAGATGCCCCAGAAATGTTCTGATTCACTGTCCCTGTGGCACTTGCTGGTCGGTGAGCAGCCAACACAACACACTCGTGGTAGAATACGGCTTCTACTTTGATGAATTAATAAATTATATAGCTGACCTAATATCTTTGAATATTAAAAGTGGAATTTCAGCTTGAACATAAAATGTAAATCAATGGTAAAAAATATTCCAAAATACTACCACGGAAACCAGAGGAAATGATGTAATGTATAATTCAAACAGTTTAGCTAGGAGCAACAGTTCTATTTTAATCCTATGAATGTTTCTAAATCAAAACCAGGTTCTGATGTTTGATTTCTTTTTCTTTGAGCCTATTTTTTGCTGTTGTTGGAGATATGAATGGTAATTAAAAACAACAGTGAATTATGAAGCTATTAAAAGTTGAGATTAAAAATTAAATAATGGAAGTCCTGTGATTTATGTTACTGAGCTCCTAAGGCACGTTTAAAGCAAACTCACTAAAAAATTCATGCTACTTCCATGTCAGCCATTTTATTCAATACAAACCTCATTTACTGAAGAGGGCTTCAGTTCCAGTTAATACTCAGTTAAAAATTCAGTTTGTGGTATGGGTCAATATATCAGCTTCTGAGCCCTATGTTGTTAGTGCTCTCAGGGTGAAAACTATGTTAGAGCTTGCTTAAGATGTATTTTATCTCACAGAAGGAAAGGTGATGTGCTTGGGATGAGCTCTTCAACTCAGAGGGTATTTTTATGGGAAGGTGCACAGTCCATTTATGCAGCCCTTTTTGTGCACCTGGCAGTGCCACTTGCCTGACTGTCATGGAATCAAAACTCAGTGCATGTAAGAACTGCTCAGCTGCAGTGCCTGTGCAGCTGGACTTGCTCTCAGGACTGCAGAGCAACCAAGATCCCCATCTTCCCTCAGCACACCATTACTAGAGTTCCTATTTAACATATATGTAAATACTACAAGGGTTCCTACTACAGTTAATGACCTCTGCTAAGCAAGTTGTTTGGTCTGGCTTGGTTTGAAGTTTCTGCCTTGGTAGCCCAGAACATTCACGCATTATGAACTGGATTTAACAACAGGATCTAATAGAAGGGAGTAATTAAATACCTAATTACTGTTGCATAAGTGCTTTGAAACCCTCCCATGTTCCAAATTTATGTAAACCACGTGGGAGAGAGCCCTAGGCCCACAGTGAATTTCTTTAGGTTTTAAATAAGAACTTCAGACACGAAGCTCCCACAGTGTTTCATTTATTTTAATTGATGCAATTACTATAAGAAACAATATCATTAGCCCAATTTCTGTTATTTATTTATAAAAAAAATTCAGGTGCAGCACAGTGATATTTTTCTTAGGCCTTCACATGAGCCACCAATAAAGATGATTTAAATTACTCAGCAGCATGGAGACATGTATTAAACATCATCCCACCTCAACAGGCAAACAGATAATTTTCTATACGTGGATACAAATGACATGGATATTTTGTTAAAATACCATGATGCAGAAAGAAAGAATCTATTTTTTGTGGCTATTTTTTTTCTGGGAATCTAGAAAATCAAGATAAAAAAAATGTGTATATTCTTTTGGCTAACACTGAAACTCTAGGGGACAGATTTATAAACTGCTGGAAAGCATTCTGCATCAGAGTAATTCAATTCACAGTGGCCTCATTTCTCACCTTTAATGAATTACAAAACAGAGGTATATAAACTCAGGTTTTTGCACTGTCACTGCTCGCCACTGGGACAGACAGGCTGTGGAGAGACTGATGGCATGAAGGGACCAACATTCAACTGGCACCAAACGAACAAAAATATCATAGGAGCAGAAACCCTACTTTATCACCTACAACCTTCTCCCTCACCTACTACAAAAGCAACAACTCCAAAGGACTGGCTTATCTGGTATGGGTTGCAAATTGTCACTGTCACAATTAGTTTACTCACTTTTCCTTCTTTACACTTCAAAAACAAAATGAGATCAGTCTGCAAGCAGAGAACAAAACCTAGATGAGGAGATTGCCTCACAGAGAATTAGAATGCCCATGCTGATGTTGCAGGGATTGAAATTTATTATACTTCATGAGGCATAATTGCTACATGTCTCTCTCATCAAGGGGTATTTTATCTCTGAGTGCTGGGCAGCAGCTGATGTTTTGAGGTTTTCACACAAATATCTATTGAAAGGAGAAGCTAACAGGTCAAACTGCACCTTACTGCAGAAGAGAAAGCATTGAGGTTCAACCATAAATTTGAGGATATATCCTGACCCAGGCAAGACATAGTGAAAATCAAAGTCAGAGCAAAGTAAAACAAGAGAGCCATGGCTTACCCCATGTATCTTCTAGCTCATATGCAGTTCAGCTTCTGTCCCCAGGCACCTTGAGAAGGGGAAATAGGATTTGTTGATGTTTGTAAAATAAAGATACATTTGTTGTAAAACACTTCTACCCTTCTTTTAACAAAGCGCTTGCTTTGCTGTGGCTGCTGCTTACTACATGAAAGATAATCTACCCATTACTCTGTTTACCTGTTCATTGCACTTCTCACCCAGCTGCTGTTTCATCTACAAGCAGTTTGAAGCAAGCAGGACATCTTTGGATGGTGTACTTTGAAAAGATCCCATTGCTGTGAAGTCCAGGTGCCCAAAGGGAATGTTTATGCAAAAACAAAATGTAGTGACAAAACAGAGGAGTGCAGTCACAAAATGTTAAGGTCAAATACAACAGTCTGAACTGTTTTCTCCTGCTTTCCTGGTTTTGATGGTCCTGACTGCACTGATCTCTGGGAGTTTCCTTGGGTGGAACTAAGAGCTGACCCAGAGCCACTCACCAGTAGCTCTGTAGGAGGTCTGTCCTGCATAGATTCAAGGTAGTGAAACAATAGATAACCTTTTATTATATTTTTCTTAGTTAGATCAGAGTCCTGAAGGTTCATACTCACAAGGTGCCACAATAAAATTCTGCTATGGGATTTGCCTAGATATATCCTTAATTATAGTTATCTTATTGACTTCACATCGATGCAGCTTCCTGAGTGCATTTTGACAAATTGGAGTTGAAACAGATGACTTGGAATCTGAGAAGTTATTTAAAAAAAAAAAAAAAGCATCAGGGAGTTAACATATAGGCAGAGGCATGTCTCTTTTATAATGCATGCAATGCTTGGAGTTTTAGCCCAGAGAGGTGGAGTGATGGAGCAGGAGATGGAGTGATCAAACCTTTTTTACATTGTCTGCTAGACACTCAATCTGTCAGGATGTGACGTAACCTTAGATAGAAAAGAAAAAGCAATATTCTCATAGCTTTGGTTATCTGAGAGGAGTGTGAATACTAGGGTAGGAATTAAAAATGCTCCAAAAAATATATTGTTGGATGTCTGAAGCCTGCACCAACCCCGAGGACACATATTATTGCTTTTATTGTTATTTCTAATAATATTACTGGAGAAGTAAAGAATCCAAGATGATACCAATGAGAAATTATAGCAGAGATTGTAGGTCCAGAGGTACTGCTCTCATATGGGATCTGCTGCATAGCTAAAAAACACCAGAACTTTTTCTAAAAGCATTGATTTGATTATTGTTTCTAATGCACACAATATCATACCTTTTGGGTTTTTACAAGAATATTTTGTTTCCTTCTGTTAATTCTCCTCGTTTTCCTGTCCTAATATCTTGTTTATTGACAGGCTTTGCTCTAATCTAATTCGACTAAGCTGTTCTGTGTCCATTCATACTCTCAATTACCTCCCATGACATGCCCTTGGAAGCCAAACTGCAACTGCACTGCTGCACTTTCTTTGCCAATCTCTGCCATCATTTGCTTTCTGCTTAAAGTATCAGTTCTTCATCTGAGCAAATCTTAATGGATTTGGTGACAGGCTGCTCCTCTCTGGGCATATGAGACCTGGAGAAGTAAAGCTTGATAATGTTCCCTTGTTCTTTTTCATAGTGTCTGAGTAGAACTAAAGCACAGGGATAGGGGATCATGTATTTGCTGAAAAATAATTCCTGTTAAAGTAAAATTAAGGAAAATGTATTGCCTTTCATTTATAAATGGGGGTTCTGTTGTCCTGACTTTGGGAGCTTTGATCTCTCACCCAAGTCCCTCTACTGTTGTGACTTTCAGTAGCAGCAAACTGCCTTTGTGCTGTAAGACACTAAGATTATCAGGTAGATGCTGCTGGATAACTGGAAATTCTGTCAAATGCTGGCCACACTGTGCAAATCTTTCCAAATCACAGTCACATTAACCCTGACATTCCAGTAGCAACATCCTGCTGACCTGGGCTTCAGTTTGTCACAACAGCTCCTGTACAGGTGTTTTTGCAGGCTGCTTTCTTTAACCTAAGTGTTAATAGTCACAGAGTAGGAATATTTGTCATGTTACCAACACTTCTGACAATCTGAATAAGCAACAATATTATAAATATGGCAGTTTCCACGGTTACGTATCCAGATTATACAATCCTTATTCAGCCAAATCTTAATAACCAGTGAGTAAATATATTCCAAAAGAAAACCTGGCCATCCTGTTTTTTTATATCATAACTACAGTATCTCAAGGTAGCCCAAAGATCTGACATTTTTTCAAGGTAAGACTTGTAGAATTTATTCATACATAGTAAAGACCAACTCAAAAATAGTTCATGGTTGTTTTGTTGTGTTGGACATGACCATTTAAATAATGTGTATATCATCAATAGCCAAGTTAGTAAAATGCAGCGAGGGAGAGAAAAGAAAATGAATTTCCAGAACTTTGACAGTGGTTTGTGCTCTGCTTGCCTCCTGGGATTTTCAGCCTCTCAAAGTGCTGGATTAACACCCTGGGAGTCCTGTCTTCTCCTTAATGGAAATGATTCAGTGACATTTTATGTTCCCTTTGGAAAATCAGACATCTTTGAGAATACTATCTCTGAAAATATAGAAAACTCTATTTAGCTATTAAGTACTTTATGGAGATTAATAATCCAGTTAATACAAGTGCCTGTAGCAATTCCTGTCAGACAGGACATTTTAATCCTCTCTTTGAATCCCCTGTATTTAGCTAGTTAGCTATGGTAAGCATGAATTCCAACAGAAACATCACTCACAGAACTCAGTATTTTCAGGTGTGGTATGCTCTTGTTAAAGTCTATGGGACCTGAGTGACAGGATTAGTGCCTAAACTGCCATGCTGAGACAATGCAAAACAAACCTCCAATTAGCTTAGGGAAAAATAAAATAACAGATCTCCTCTGGGGTAGATACATTTGCTTCATATCTAAGAAAGTCATGCTTCAGTTATCTTATCAGGGCTTAACAGCTCTGTCTACAATTTGTTGTTGACATTGTAGTCAGAATAGGGCAGAAGATGACCTGTTCATACAGGAGAAGGAAAAGGAGGCAATGCTGTTATGGAGAACAGTGTACCACAGATATGATACAAATATGTGCCATGCAGCTTGCAAATATGCTGAGCTATCAGCTATTCCAACTGAGCATTCGAGGCTCCTACCTGAGAGGTCTCTGAGCAAGTTTAGTACTTTGGGGGGGAGAATGAGTATGCAGGATCTCATGGTAAGAATGAAAGGACCACCTGTAAGAATGAAAAAGAGGAGGAGGAATTCAGCTCAGAGTAAAGTCCTCATTTGCAGACCTGTTAGGGAGCACATCCAGCAGTGGCTGAGCAGTGCTCTGTATCCCAGGGGTGAGGACATTGATCCTGTCCACTTGTGAGGCAATTTCACACACACAGAAACCTGCTGGCAACAGGTTTAGCACTGCCTGCACCCTGACTGAAAGGGTGACCTTCCACACAGGCACCCCAATCACCCAGCAACAGGAGCAAGGGGACAGGGCTGCTTTTATAGACACTAAAAGGTAACACAGCACAGCCTTTACATTATCTATCAACAAAATTGTTTTGCTCTTTTATCGCCTGCTCTTTTTTCCCCTTATGGTAAATTGAATTCTAATTCCAGTTTTCAATCAAATGGCTTTTAGATTCAGCATTTAAAAAAACTCTTCTGTGTTCAGCGCTGCCCTCCTGCCTAAGCAGCCATTCCTCACCTGCCATGTGCCTCTAATGTTCAGAGCTAGCAAGGATGTCCTCTCTGACCCTCTGCTGCAGAAGACTACACAAGCTAAGCTTATCACAATCTTTGTGCCAAATCAGCTCTCCCTTTCCTGGTGATTTCAGAAACACTGTTCTTCACCTGTTTCAGTTTATACCCCCTGTTCTCTAATGTGAGATGTCAGGAATGTGTGGTGAACATCAGTACATCTAAAAGACTTTGAGGACCAGCACTAGAATCACAAAATACCAGGTTGGAAGGGACCTCAAGGAACATCTGGTCCAGTCTTTCTAGTGAAAAGCACTGTCTAGACAAGATGGTCCAGCAACCAGTCAAGATGAATCTTAAAACTGTCCAGCGTTGAGGAATCTGCCACTTTCCTGGGGAGATTATTCCAAGTGTTAATTGTTCTCATTGTGAAAAGTTCTCCTTACATGTCCAATAGGAATTTCCCCAGGATTAACTTGTACCCATCACCCCTCATCTCTTCCTTGTGACTCCCTGCAAAAAAGAGAGTCTTCATCTTCATTGTAGCCACTTTTTAAATACAGGAACTTGGTGCACACAAATAGTTCCCTATCCCTGGGTGTCCTTCCCCATGTTGTGTTCAGGAATGCTTAAAAGTAAACACAGATGTCTGGAGGAATCTGGAAGAGGTACTGACTATCTCAGCATAAATCAACCTGATGCTAAAGAGCATCTGGAAGAAAGGCTGTGAGAGAAAATTGCCTTCAGAAATGCTGACCAAAGTCCATGTCTACCGTTCCCTCTCTGCTGCAGATTTATAGCAGGTTTCATATTGCCACTGGGCCAGGCTCTTGCACAGAACGAGATGATTGTGGTGGGTTCCTTCCAACCCAAACCATTTTGTGATTCTATGATACAATACTGGCAGGGGTTTAAATTATAAACACAGATGTAGCACCAATGTTTATGTCAAAACTCTCTTCCCCATAAGTGAAGGGCTTAGATTAACCCTTTGCTTCTACTGCTCCCTGCTCTGCCAGACGCATATGGGTTCTGGTGCTTAATCCTCATATAATTGACAACAAACATAAATATCAAAATAAGTTTTAAAATTATTTTCAAGGTAGCTCCTGCATTCTCTCCACTGCACAGCACCTACTGAGCTGTGACCAACAGCCATGCTAGAGAAACAATATTTTTAAATTTCTTTTACCAGTGTGTCTAACAGATAGACTGCAACCTAGTATCTCTGCAGTGACTTCAGTAATTTGGAAAGCACTTTGACCTGCTGCAAAGCTAGATTTGTAACATCATAGCTTGAAAAAATCTAAAATTAAGTTTCATTTTAATTTTTATGTAAAATTATCTTTTAAAATTCACATGCCACACAATACAAGACAGCAAAAGCAGAAAAGGAAATACATGATTTATTTTAAAAATTACTTTAAAAAATAACTTTTAAAATTAGCATTACTGTCAAGAAAATTGTTGCTCTGTAGCAGGAGGTACCACTTCTTTCCCTAGAAAGTACTCTAAAAAGTCCTGTGTTATAGCATTTCCCCTTCCACTTTACTCAGCTGCTCAATACCCAGATCATGAAATACATGCATCTTGCAAAATGGCTGTTGCTATGGAGACCTTGTATATTTAATTGGAGAAAAAATAGCTGAATAAGCTTTCATTTACAAGCCAACAAAAGGTGTTTGACAGCCTTAACTCAAAGAATGCTTTCTTTTCTTTTGCTTCCCTTATACCTTCTATTTTAGTTTTGTTATATATTCACAAAACAAATGTTTCCACTTAATTTTCTATCCTGGTTTTCTCTGTATTTGAACAGGAAAAGGTTTTTAGGAAATTCAGAATGGGGACTTAACACTTGAGATGGGAGTGGTGGCTGTTCTGTGTTCCTTGTTACAATAGTACTAATGTTTGAACAGGCTCATTTTGTGCTTTAACCAGGATAAATCAGTACCCTGAACACACATATTATGCAATATTATGACTGCAAAAACCAAAAAAAATCTATATTCGTCAGCTGTGAGCAATTAGTTTCCCTTGCAAATGCCTTCAATGTCTAGGACCCTCCTGATGGGTTTGAGATAAGTGAATATCCTGCTTTTTAAAGATACCCCAACTATTTCTCATTTACACATAGATGAGATAGAACAGCTGGGTTGAAGTTAAATGGGGTTCTTTAAAAGTCTCAGCTCTAGCCTATTTGTTTTTGGGGAAGAAAAGTCTGTGCACATTTGCCTTTTGCAAGAACAGTTGTGCAAATCAACCAGATTTACCTTTGGAAAGTTCTGATTTTTCTTAAACCTCAGCTGATTCAATCCTCTCATTTGCATTTCTTCCTTTCAGAAAAGTTTAAATATCTTCCCTAAGTAATCTCTAGAAACCAAAACCATGTTCCTTTCAGAGATTTCAGAAGAAATTCTATTTCTTGGCAACCTCCACACATGAGGATAGGCAGAGTTCTGCTTCTCTGCTAACCAGCCGTGTTCTCTCCCCAAACAGCTGATAACTGCAGCACATCTGGGGCAGGAGAGAAACTTCAGCAGAGTTCTGGTCTGGACTGCAAACCCCCCAAGACAGAGCATGGCAAGTTGCTCCAGCCCTGACTCAGCCTCTGGAGCGATGGCTAATGGGGTAAAGTCATGGCTCAGCCCTATGCTGGGGCCTGATGTTCTACCATATGCTTTAATACTGCTCATCAGTTTCCTTCAGAAATTAATGAAAAATCAAAGGGATATCTTGCTATAGCTACAGATTTGATCAGTGGATTGGCTGATTTGCCTCACTGCTGTTTTCAGTTCCTGGATAATTTTCTGCCAAAACCACAGGTAAATCTAAAGAATAAAATGGCCGTATTTGTACAACCACATAAATCTGAGATCACTGCATTTCAGTATACTTACAAATACTCAAATATACCTAAAAAGGAATTCACAGGTGTCACAGAAGCAGTGGTGGCTCCTGAATGCCTGAGAGACTTCAAGTATTTGTTCAGTTCTCTGTGATCTCTCTGTTTGATTTTGATAATCTGTTTAGTTGCTTAACATTTAGTACAGTAAAGATTCTATGAAATTTTATTAATACTCATTGTATCAGAGGATGATTCATAGTTTTTAAAAGGGATTTTGTGTCTTGGAAACAGCCAACTTTTTAGAGGAAGTCAATGACAATTCCAGAAATTATTCCTCCAGGTAGAGGAACCTACAGCAATTATTGAAATTAACAGAGAGTCTTAGAAGCAATTGAGAGGATGCAGAAGAGATGTTGAAAGCTTGTATGTGGCTTTACTCATAAAGAACACTGCATATTAGTGAATTTGCAGGTTGTTTTGGTGCAGTATCAATGACAGTAAAGTTTTAAATCCCTAGAAAATGAGTATCAATGTATCCTAACAACTGCACCCTTAGACTGACTCTAATCATGATTAAAAAAACATTGATTTATCCACCAACATCTGGTCCTTACATGAGACAATTAGTTCATGAAAGGAAAAAAAGGTCACAACATGGGAACTTGACCAAGGAAAACCAGGCTTGAGGGACTTACCACGTGCTGAGGCTCCCCAGTCACAAAAAATATTCCTCCAGAATGGAACTGTGCTTATCTGTTTCCCAGGGATTTTGAGAGCTGCATACATTTACTGTGCATTCACACTGCTGTGTTGAATATTCCATTAGATTTCTGCTGTATTCCCTCATGATGTGGTGGAAGGAGTAGCTCTTTTTCGTTGTCCTATGTTTGTGGTTTTTTGAAAAGGAATCCACAACTCAAACAAAGGGGAATTATACCTCCCACTGTGCCATCACGGGAACTGTTGATGCACATAGAGAAGCATTGGGCTAAAGGATAGCAAATGTGAATAAGCTGTGAATTGAATAAAAAAGCATACATCAGCTACTCTGCCTGGATCTCATGAGCAGCTTCATTTGTCTTTCATGAAGGGTCCCTGGCATCCAAGTGGGTTCATCCATGTCCGTGAGAGCTTGAACTGCATTGTGCAAACACTGGAGGTTCATGCTGTGGTTCTCCTCTGATTCCCCAGAGCAGACACACTCCAAGTGAGGCTGTGAAAAAAGGAAAGCTTAAAAGTAAGTCTGACTTCTAATAGTGTTTCAGGTAGATTTATGGTGTGGGAAATTTTTTTTTTCATTTTTATGAGATTAAAACCAAGAAATTAACTGCTCTAAATCTATTCTACTATTATGGTATCTCTTTTTATAAGCAAATAATTTTTAGCAAGATTGATCCTTTTTGTTTGATACCTTGTCAATTCTAGGGAATCTGAGGGAAAAGAATGAATAATATTTGGATAATTTATCCCCTGAATGTAACCTGCAGTTTTGTAGAAAAAGGGAATAAATGGAGACTGTACATTCTGCTGCTCAAATTCTTCTCCATGGTCTCCACTTGGCCCTTGCCCTGGGCTCTGGGCAGTTGGCACAGGGAGACAGATGCTGAGCTGGAATTTCCTCTACCAAAAACTTGATTTTGATTTGCTTTTTAAAATACACATATCAAAAACTGTACAAACTACAAACAAGAAAAAAAGGCAACTAGAAATTTTCAGCTTCAAATAATGTGTTAATTTCTAATTAAGACAAATTTTGATGATCTAGCAGACAGTTTTAGAGAACTGCAGTTACAGAACTATTTCTGGATTCCTACTTTAGGTCTCAATGCCAGATATTAAGTTCTTTTATTTGTTTTCTCAATTTAGATAGTCTTGATGGCTTCAAATGAGCCTACTCCTGTGTTTAAATCCCTGGATGAATCAGTCCCTTATTCTGGCCATATTAAACAGATTGCATTATGTATAAGGAAACTCTCAGGACTTGTACTATTATCTCTTGTGGAAATATTCGAGTTAACTCAATGTCAATAAAATCCACAGCTTAAAACCTGTGAAAGACACAGAACTTTACAGAGCAACAGATGTTAATTTAAACTGCAAATATGATCATAACCTGGAATAAGAGTTCCAAAAGATTATTTATCAATATAAGTCTTAGGCATCTTTGATTTTCCCGCAAATTTGAAACTGATATCTGCATTAATAGTTCTGCAGTATTTTATGTCACCAGACAAAATTAGCTTTAATGAACTGTTTTCAAAAGGCCTTTGGATGTGTGCAAGCAGACATTGTGCAGGCTTGTGGCATTTTTTTAAATTTTTTTTTTTCAGATATCATGAGCTGTCTGCACCTTGCCATGAATTCTAGGGTTTGGCTACACTGTTAATCCGGAAGCTATAAATTTCATCTGTCTGTGGTATGGGGCAAAAAATTGTTCTTGGAAGTCCTAGAATAATTTTTATCTGATTGCAGTGAGGACAGTTTTGTTTTAGAAAAATGGTTCCATTTTAAAAGAGCCCTGGCCCAAGAAAGCATGAGAACATAAGCCATGTTTTTGTTCAGTTTTGCATAGTCCCACTTATCTCAGTCCCTTGACAAGAAAGTGTGGCAATTATTATATTATATTTTAATTATAGTTGAAGAAACTCAATTTCCTTTACTCCTTAAAAGCTGAAAAAAACCTGTTCTAAATCAATGGAATTTACTCTTGGGCTTGTCAAAATTCCATGAATAATACAGGTTCACTGAAGTCATGTTTGAAAATGTCACAGTCTTCTTATCATCACTGAGTTTTGGAACTTGGAATAATTTTTTATTATTATTATTATTATTATTTCTTTTTTACCAGAGTAAGTGGCAAGGAAACAACATTTACATCTGATTAGGTTTTCTTTGGTTTTGGTACCACGTCCTTATCACAGTGTCTAGATGCTGAGTAAATGATCTATTTACCCTGTGTGCAGAAGGGCACAAATGCATTGCCTCAGTGCAGGCCCTGAGCACACCTTGTGTTTGGATAAAGGCAGGAGCTCCCAGCTGCAGTTTCTGTCAGCCCCTGCGATGGAAACTGCTCACTACAAATTAACCTGACTTTACTGCTTGGGAAGTGACTTGGATAATAAGGCTCAGGAGCAGACACAGCAAACACAGCATCAACCTTGAACTATTTGCTGCTGCAGGAATTAAAACAGGGTGAGTTCAGCATGATGTTTCACAAAGATCCAGATTTACCCCATTGTCTCCAGTGCAGAGTTCTAACTGTATTACCTGCCAAAAAATCCCCAAACCAACAAACCAATAGCAGCAATGATACTCCATTCAAATAAGATAGGTCCAGCTGGAAATTCCTTCTCCTCATCTGATTTTCATTGAATTGCATTTACAAACAACAACATCTGGATAATAGAGAGAAACATAAACATCTTCAAAAGAAATTATTTATAGTGAATCCCTGAAGATTACACTAACATTACATATTCCCTCTGAATATAGCTCCATGTGTTTCTTGCTCTACATTTTCCTAGTGCTACTTTTCAGTATAGAATGTGTTCAGTACAGAGGCAAGACTTCAGAAATCCCTAGTCAGAAACCTGTAGCCAAATCCTTCATATTTTCTTGAAGCTGTGTGGCTGAATAGTATCTCTGCAGGTGGAATATTAATGTTTTTGAATGAATTAATTAAGAAAAACAAAGGTGACTTAAAAAAATCATAAAGACCTGCATCATCAAACTATGGACTGCCATATTAATATTTGACTGTGCAACAGGGCTGGGTTATGAGCTGTAAATCCACAAGGAATGATAGCTAGAAATGTGCTTCAGTTTCAGTTTCCATTGTCTTTGGCTTTAATATATTGTGTGGTTGTGTTTTAGGCTCATTTCTATTCCACTTATTTTGAGAGAGTCAGAACAGTAGCAAAAGCAAAGTAGGAATGGTTTAAACTGTAGCATTCAAAAATTACTGTGACATAAAACCCACATATTAAGACCAAAATGGGAAAACCTCATTATTTTTGGTATGCTGTCTTCTACTGGGTTTCATTTTCCCCAAAGGGGAAAACTCATAAAGAAATGAACTACAGAACAACATTCAGGCTGAAAACTATTACCGATCTTTGAGCTGCATAGGAATATTCATCTGCCATAGAGTGGAATAGAGCATCAAGGATGTAATTATAGCTATTTAATATGATCAACATCTTTTGACTGAATTCAAGGGATAGCCAGCTCCCAAAATAAGGTTTTGTATCAGCAAAGGTCTAATCTGACCCATCTTTCCTTGTCTGCAAGCTTTGCCATTACATGTTTTTATAAACACAATTTTCTAAGGCTGGATATCTGTTTAAGGTCGAGGATACCACTTCTGCTAACTGAACATTTCAAAATACGCAAGCAGTAGATTTTTTTGCAGTGCCTGGCCTTGGAATGGGGCAATTTATTCGCATTTCTTCTTACTAGACAGTTAACTGAAGCCAGGTACTCGAGTTATTTCTCTTCAGTAAAAGACCACACAGTAAAGTAACATAAATGTCAGTGGTCTTATGGTAATTATTTTTGCCTCTTGTGACAATTCAAGTGCTACATCTCTCTTTATACTCCAGTAAAATTGCCATTGTATTCCCTTTAATTTTTAGAGGAATGGCCAGTGCTTTATGGAAATGATACAAGAGGAGCTGTAGGAGACAGGGGAGGGTTAAAGTTGTTCAATTAGTGTCTGTCTTTGACTGGTCATGGGAACAGCTGATGGTGCTGATTCAGGATCCAGCCTTCTCCACAGCAGCCAATTCCCATGGAAAATGTCACCATAGCTCTTACGTTAATGGCTCTTGAGCACAGAAGGACCTCAGTTAGAAGGCTCTGAAATATCACTTGAGGTAACCTGGCAGTAAAGAGAAATTCATGCTACCAAACAAAATGACCATAATTTTATATCTCCAAAGGTACCTCCAACACTTGCAGTATTATATTAATTTAGCCTTGTTATTGGTACGTCTGCTGCATGGTTTTCATCAATTTCTCATGAAAATGTTCCATTTGAGGCAGTTGTATTTTTTCACAACTCAGGAACAATGGACCTACAGCAGCACATTGAATCTCGATCTCTTTGAAACAGCGGAAAAGAACAAGCTAACAAAAATTAGCTCCATCCATCTCTATTCCCCACAATTCTGTAAACTACCAAACATAAGCAGTTGTTGACTTTTGCTAACATCAGTGTGGAATCTTAATGAGTAAAATCTAAGTGAGATAAAATGGAGTTAAGTATTTACCATTGGGGCAATAATTTCCAGCAGCAGTTGGCAGCCATGTGTGTAATGAAGAATACTTTTGCAATAAAAAGAGCACTGCAATCTTATCTTTAGCTGCAGTAAGATTTGACTGGAGCTGTAACAGCTTCAGGAGAAGAGGAGAACCTCTAAGTTTGAAGAGTAGAAAAGCTTGTAAAGATGTACTGCTAATCTGAGGTGGTTTAGAGCCAGTCAGCCCTATGTGAGGTTTTTATAGAATAGTGCCAAGACAATATATATTAAAGAGAAATCTGATGGTTCCAATGAGTCTTTTTTCCACTTCACTGCTCTCCTATTTCTGTTAAAATACATGGCAACATGGTACTCAACCTTGATCTGAGCTCTGCAGAGATGAGATTTATTAGGACAATAATCAGCACAGCCTCTGGCTGAGTTCAATAACAATGACACTATTTGAAAAGTTGCTTATACTACTCAAGTTTGTATATAAAACACAGCCAGTTTTCAAGGTGCCCCTGTGCCCCTCAGTACTCAAGCCTCTTGACTAGTCAAGTGAAATATCTGTCATGGAAAGAAATCCTTTGACATCAGAAACATGAAATATATGTTTCCAGGACGGGAAAGAATATTTCTCAACCCTCTACTCACTCCTGCATTTCAAGGTTGCTTGCCACACATCACAGCAGCTTTCTCTGCACAGGTCTGGCTATTACTTCAAGACTGGGCCAGACAAAATAGCTTAGCACTGACCTGTGTTGAAAACTTGATCCTTTTCTTTACAAATTGCTTAAAAGTCTGCATAAATGCACTTGTTGTTCACAATTACCCCAGAAAATTCTTTTAAGGAGTTTTCAGTTTCTTGGCCGTGTTTGTCCAGCCACTCTTCAGAGGGTTGGCTCGCTGGCCTGTGTTACTTTTATGGGCTTAGGTGGATGTACAGCTATTTTTGCCTGAGGACGCTGAGTGCACAGCTTATGTGTTTAAAGCAGACAATGAGCTACATTTCTATCCCTTGGTTTCCTGAGGCTTAGGAAATAGGTTAATAGGATACAAATACGCATTGGGCATAGGATAAGGGCTATTTTTATTTGCAGCCTGCCATATTATTAACACATTTTAAACATGGAAACACAGATCCACTTTCAATTTGACACACAAGATGGTTTGGAAAGGATTTTAAGTTGTCACTGTTATTGTTTGTTTCCTTTTTACAGCTGTATTTTGTTTGAATAGAAGTGGCAGTTCTGGGCAAGCTGAGAGGCTCAGTTTGCATCCCTTAAAAATGTCAAACAAAACAAGTTGTGTGTGTCCTATTTATAGTGGAAAATAAGAGCTTAAAAACAAAAACAGCATAATATAACCAGAAGCTGATTAGTCTATCTTCAATTCTCTAAAATAAAATCAATTTCTACACCTTTCTTTATAACATGGAAGGTTTTGAACGTTTTTGTATGAAATTATTTCTTGCAAAACATTACAATTTTACAGTTTATTATAAACTTGCTTTATTTGGTTTTTTTGGATCTTTGTTGCTTGGGGTTTTTTTCCCCAGAAATGCAGACATTGCACATTAAAAGAGAAAACTTTTAATATAATTAGGTTTATTCACCACACATCTTTTCTTCCTGCTGTCAGCTGGAATTGACTGTCACAGGAAAGCATCAAGAAGAAAATGTGCTCTATACAACCTTCTAAATTTGGAAAATCTGCATCCTTCCTTCAGCACAGGGCTCTGAGTCTTAATAATTCAGACAGGAAGGTATCATGACAACTCTGCACGCTCTCCTGAAATGAGCTGTTCTCTCATCCTCTTCACACACACACACGGGACATTCTAATCCCCCGCGTACCGGAGATACCCTCGTGTTTGTCTCTCATTCCATCTCCTCCGGACTCTCAAGAGCCATTACTCATTTCATAGACAGGGATCAGTGGGCTTTGGATGAAATGGCAGCAACAGTGGATTAGCAAAAATATTCATTCTTTGGGCAGAATTAACACTGATGTCCTTCACTACTAAATGCTGGGCATGTCAGGGGCAACGTCCATTTCTGTACATCTGCTGCAAGATTCAGGGCCTTCAGTCATCTTCATTCCCACCCCTACCCCTCCTGCTGGGCAGAACAGTGATTATCTACCAAAATCTAAAACCTGGATATGAAATAATCAGAAGTATTGCACTGAGTGCTGGTTAGTACTGCTGCAGCCTCCATCCAAGGCACTGCCACCCTCAAAATGTACTGTGTCAAAGTTGTCAAATGCTCTATCTAGAATCCTCTTGTTCGGAGGCACTGTGTGCAAATCTCTACAGTGATACCCCAGCTGGTGCAAAAAAAGCCTTGACACTGTGCTAGCCCTGTTCTGCACAAACACTGGGTTTTTATCACCCCTTCTAATGGCAAATCCAGACCCATCACAGGCCATGATGGAAAAAGTTGACTCAATTCCAGCCACTTCTGCCACTCTCAAGCTGTGTGGCTTTTATAATAACTGCTCAGATACACAATTTCCCTGTTTAGAGGAAGGCCAGAATCACTTCTTCTGCTACAGCAATGTATATAAATATATATATATATATATACTTTTCAATAAGTCCAAACCACTGCTGTGGCTCAGTTTCAAAGCTAAAGAGTAAGTGGAGTTAATTTTATCTAGGGACATAAAAATACTAGTGGTTTATGAGCAGAGGCTTCCCCAGAACATCTTCCAAAGCAAGAGTGTGAAGGATAAAGGAGCAGTAGTTGCAGTTGGATGAATTAATGTAGATTAGTTTCCTGCAGTTTTCAGAAAAAAATGAATTAAGGAAGACAAGCTGCCATCCCACAGCAGGACAATTCCAGGGGGAAGTTTTGCACAAACAGATTTGTGCAACTACAGGGACCCCCATCTCTTTTTGTTCCCCCTTTAGCCCCTACTTACACCCTCCAGTCCCCTTGGATCACTGGTTTATTTCCTGCATCCTGATCTTTTGAGGCCACTTTTGGCCTCTACGTTTTTCCTGTCTCTGATCCACTATTGTCCCTCTCCTCTGTTCAGCCTCAATTTTATTCTGGGACTCCAACGACCTTTGGTTCTACCAAACCCTTTTGTCTCTCCTCTTTCTAGCCTCACACAAACTTTCAGCCTGCCACTCCTTTCAACTGCTACATATTTTCTGGCCTTGCCTCTTCCTCCCAGTCTCTACTTTATTTTGGGTCTCCTTTCAGACCTTTTACCTCTGCCAGTACAAGATGTAAACAATTTGAAAGTGGGACGCGGACCTTTTTTCTGGTTTTGATCATTAGTCTGTATAGCCAAGGGCAATTGCAGTCCACTTTAAAAAATGGTTTGTGCTCCCAAGATTGGTGAAAAAGGCAGATAGCAGATATAAACTGGATTTCTCATTTCACTGCTTTCTCAGAAGAACCAGAGAGCAGTTTGCCTCACTAGGCCAGATTCTGCTGTTTTGAATTAAGAGTTTGTGTTTATCTCAATGAGAAGGCTACGTACTAAAGACTGTAATATTTAGCCTTATTTGTTATCTACTTTTCCCTCTCCCCAGTTCTGCCAACTTTTTGTTGGCATCAATTTGTTGAGGAATCACTACAGCAATTTGTAATATATCAATCTGGAAAGTTTTCATGAAGGAAATTTTAAAGACTGATTTTACGCCACTGGAGTAAAAGAAAATTTTGTTGTTAATAACAACCAGGGCAAGAGCAAGACAAAAGTTGTCTTTGAGACATGCAGGCCTTTGAGAAATACTACAGATAAGAGACCAGAGACATGCTTTTTCCCTTAAAGATTTTTGAATGAGTAGCACTTACTAGAAATGTTTGATTGGGTTGGAAGTATTTGATCATTGCCCCAGCTTTAACCAAAGTTTTATTTCTTAAGAGAAAGAACTTTTCTTCTAATTTACTTTTCCCACTGACAAGCAAGAGAACTTAGTGGACTGATGTGTCCAATAACCCTGCAAAATTTGCTATGTGCAATGTCCCAGCACCCTCTCTCTACAAAAGAATCTTGAGCAGAAAATACAGGAGCTGGCAAGGAGTGTAACAGGGACCCTTCCCCCCTTGTTTCATCCACTTCCCCAACAGCAGGGACCCTCACATGCCACCTGCTGCTACTTTTCTGCAAATTTATTCTCTAAAGATTTTGAGCCATTTCTCACTGCTCCATAGACAGAAACCATCAACCAGAGAGGTCTAAGTGCTTGAGAGTCTCATCACAGCCCCATCAATCCCTGCTGACACCACTGAAACACTCCCCCAGACTCCACCTTGCATGCTCTCAATTGTAATGCCCATGAGGCAGAAGCACACTGAAAGTCCTCAGCCCCTTTTTAAAAGCAGCTAGGTTACCCTTCACTCATTTGTTTGGCATTTGGAAGGAGTTAGCTGGTCTCCCCCAGCACTGCAATTAGCTCATCAGGTATTTTTGTGGCATGAGGGCTGCTTTTCTTCAAAATCTGCAGGGTGCTAATCACAACAGGAGCCTGGCACACATGTAGGCAAAACTGTCGAGAAGGGGCACCAGACCCCTGAGGAAAGGTGTTGCTTTCACAAACAAACAAATTCTAGGTGGAATATCAGCCTGTCATTTTTACCCTGCTGAATGCAGAGTGAAAGGAGGAATGTATCCTCAATTTAGACTTGACATTAAAGGTAAATATTTATGTCCGTTGATGGAGGCACAGATGAAATCTCTTTGAGAATATGTCATGGGAGGCTGTGATTGGAAAAGATGGCATCAAAAACAGGACATCAAGGAATTCATCTACACAAACAGTAGCACTTGGAAATGACAAAGTATGCTGTAAATGTCTTGACATAAAGAAAGTGTCCCTTTTCTAATGGAAAAGTAGAATGTAATGCTCTACTGGTGTATTGTGTTGGTGTTAATGTAAGTAATTTTTTTTATCTAAGCATCCATTATTATCAGAATTCATCATATGCTTTTTTCTTATTTACCTTAGTAAACTAAACAAGATCAATATGTAGGAATAAATCCACATCTCATTTTCTGCAGAGTGCAGCTGTGATTCAAAGAAAGATTGGGTATAAGATACACTAATCTTGATGCAGAAAGGCAAGGAAACTTTAAACCCTTCTAGCTCACCTTTTTTTCTAGCCTGATGTATATATATAGCAGTATCATTCTTCTGTTGCCTTTAGATTTCCGCTTTCAGTGTAAGATCTCTTTCCATGCTGTGCCTTTCTTCCCTCAGTCTGGATGTCATAGAAAAAAAATGCAATGAATAATAGCAACTTTGATAGGGATATTAAGTTATACTCCTCATCCATAAGCCAATCTCTAATGATTACAGACAAATGACATAACGGGGGAAATGCAGGAAAAAAAAATTATTTTCCAAGAGTCATTATGAATTACTTTTTTCTGAGAGTGACCAAGCAGGACTAAAGCATCCCAGCAATAGAACAAGAGGCAATGGATACAAACTGAACACATGAAGTTCCATCTGAATATGAGGAAACACCTCTTTACTTTTGAGGGTGACAGAGCACTAGAACAGACTGCCCAGAGAGACTGTGGAGTCTCCTTCTCTGGAGATACTCAAAACCTACCTAGATGAGATTCTGTGTGAACTGCTCTAGGTGAACCTGCTTTAGCAGGGGGCTGGACTATAGGAAATCCAGAGGTCCCTCTGGAGTCATTCTGTGCCTTTGTAACTCTGGGATCTCTACTTCTATCAACTATAGCCATGTGCTCCTATCATATGCCTTACCAGTTGGCCAATGGCTCAAATTTATGAGAGACAAAGATAGAGATAATAGAACAACAGAAAAGCAGGCAAAGCAAGACCAACAAAAAGGCTCTGCCAATTTCATAAGTTAAAATAAAACTTGTAGGAGGCTTCACCATACAGATAGGGAAATGGAAGCAGAGCATTCTGTTAGGTGTAAATATTACCTTCTACGCAATAATTGCAGGTAAGACCTCAAATGTTCTGCAATCAGTCACAGCCTCAGCATTAATTTGAGTGACTCACCTGCAAACTGCAGTAGTTTGCACTGGCACTAACACTGTCATGTTTTATATGAGTCAAATACAGGCTTCTAAACTTTTTCTGCTACTTGGCTTTCATCAAATCTGATTCTTTTATACTTAATACAAAAAAAACCCAACCCTATCCTTAGTTTAATATAACTTTTGGGATATACAAATAGTTAGCTCATGTTTTGGATCAGGTCAGAAACATTCTTCACAGAATTTTCTCTGATCTTCCACTGTTCCATTCTGCAAGTGAGCTGTATGTTGCCAGAGAAGAAGCATTAGAAATTAATTTACAAAGAATGACTAGGAGAGCACATTCAGTGAGCCTTCTGTCCAGCTTTTACTCGTCAACATCCCAGTCTCTGTCTGATCCCAGTAAAACCCACTGGGGTTACCAATAGGGTCAGTGTAATTGAAGTCTATTACAAATTTAATACTCCTTTTTTTGTTTATAGCACAGTTATTACATGTTTTGCCTGAAGCATCAGTAATGCAGATAGTATTTCAATGACAAAAATTGAATTATTCCAATGTTAAAAAGTAAAAATGCTGTTTTGCTAAATTTTCTATATTATCCTTTTTTTTTCTGTAATAATATAATGAGAAAAGGTTTATTGAAGTGAAATGAGAGCTTTGGAAGATTTAAAGATTCTTATTAGACAAGTAAAATTGCACAGAATGATCACCCCATAGTGTAATTATTCCAAAAATACAATTAAAAGACAGCACTGAGTACTTTCACAGTGCCCAAGGAGACTCAAGTATGTGCTTTTGGAACTGCTGGGTCAAAAGAGTATTGTTATCCTCAGCAGTTACTGGAGGCAATAACTTAATCTCCTTAATAAATTTCTTAACGGTCTAAAACACTCTGTCAATGGAATTTTCATGTGTCAAAGTGATAAAAGTCAAATTTTCCATTGTCTTTTAGTACTGTAAACCAGAAGTTAAGGATCTGGAAAATATCCTCATTTAAGAAGCTAATTTCAAGGAAATTAAAGAATTAGCCGAAATTATTAAACATATTATGGTATAAAACAAGCCTGCAAACTCAGAAAAATTTTATATTCAAATCCCTACTGCAATCACAAGGGCATGAAGCACTTTCCCTTGCTAATAATGAATTTAAATGCTTTGGAGATCATGATACATTCTTGAAATTTATAGACATTCACTTTAAGCCCTTAGAAGATCTTATCTTTAACATTCATAGGAATGAAGAATTGAAGGTCCATGCTTGTCAAAAAAACAAGACTGAAATGAAATAATCATTCCCTGTAACTGCACATTCTTTCCTTCTTTCTTCTTTAGATTCATAAATATGGTTCTTGTTCATTTTAGAATCTCAAATTAGGGATGTTGACCTTTCTTCTAAATGAGTAGCTTACTCATAAATAATCACCAAGAGATTTTTTTGAACAAGTCTCAGGCATTGAGCTCATAGGGAACCATTCCCTTCCTTGACTTCCTACTCAACAGTTAACCAGAACAGATCAGATTTTGGATAACTGAAACTCTAATCAAAAATAAAATCATAAAATAAAGTTAACCCCCAGGTCCAGTTATAAAACTATAGATTTTACAGGTAGTGGGATTCAGCAAATACTACACCCATGACTATTACACATTAAAACTTCTACAGAGACTGATGGATAAAATTCCCAGCCATTTATTTATTCGGTTTCTCACCCAGAAGCTCTGTATCTAAAGTCCTTTGGGGATAAAACTATTTAGGACATCTCAATTAAACAATCTGTCTTACTGCTATCATACAGAAACTTGGAGAAATTTTAGAGATTTCTTTTTTTCTTTTGTTCTTCTTTCAAGTAGACCTTTTATTTTAATACAACCCTTCTGACAGCCTCTCAGCATCCCTGGTCTGACCTGCTGCTTGGGAAGGTGGCATGAGGACCTGAACTCTGGGGCTAAACTGCGGTAGGAATAAGAGATAAACTATGTTCTGAAAGGACAGGAAAAATCCTCATTCTCTAGATTTTCTGTCTTTTAATTGTGCCACACAATCAGCTCCTAAGTGACAATTCACAATTTTCACATCATCCCCATCCTTAGCAATACCATGGAAAACATATATCAAACCAAACCCAAAAATGGAATCTCTGTTTATTTCAAATCTCAGCCAGGTGGGTTTGAGTTCAAATACAATGAATAATGTTTCTTTCTTTGTTGTGAAATTCAAAGATTTGTATGACATGCTCATCACCTTTCCTCCAGTCTTCAGCATACACAGGCATTTTAAAGATCAGCTAAATCTCTCTTGCTATTGAAAAACTAAATCCACACCAGCTCACTTCCATGAACAGCATTCCCTACTGGGACCTGTTGTTATATGTTGAGTGGGTCTTACAAAAACCCATTTATGAGTTCCAGTTCAAACACACATCCATCCCACCCCAAACGACCCAGTGATCCCTCCATTCTATTTTTTTTTAATGCAACTATTTTTTATACAGGAAAAAATTGTATCATGAGAAACTTGAGTGAGACAGTACTGGATTGAACATCTTCAGAGAACACTGATTATATTCCGGACATCTCCTACACTCAATCAACTGCCAATATAAAGAAAATGTTTTCCACTCACTGAAAATAAGAGTGGAACTATGTTGTGGCCCAATCTTTTCAGAATTTATCTTCAATTTACAGGTATGACATGAGTAGACAGATACCTACAGACATAGTAAAAATGTCTAAAATCATAATTTAATTGTAAGGAAAGTCCTTATATGAAAAGCAGCAACAACACCAGCTCTGAAGATGTTTTTCCTTATTACTGGAGGTTACATCTCTTTTATTTTACCTTCAAAGAAAGCAGACATAAAAATCTCTAGAATATGAAATATGGTAGTTCAATACATTCGTCCAGTCACCGATGCCAATTTGCATTTCTTTGTTATTTCCTACTTTTTATAAACTTCTTTTATTGTCATCTCAAATAATGGCCACATAACTGAACAAATTCTTTGACTTTTCATCCCCAGATGAAATGGGAAAGAAAAAAACCAACAGAAACTGTAAGTAAACATGAACCATGCCAAACTAAGACGATGAGGGTGGCCAGCTTCTGAAACTTGTGAAGTTTTATTGCTAATTTAGTTTTAGCTTTTCCTTCAATAACTTTATGTAAAAAAAGAAATAAACTGATTTGATATTTAAACACAAAAAAAGATTCTGAGTTCTGAAGTTCCTTTGCCTCAGTAAGCAAGATTAGATCAAGATCATTAAATGTGCAATTTGCCACAACTACTGTGAGGAATGACAGTATTTTGAAATTAGCATCTGCAATAGTCCCTAATATTGCAACCTTGCTTCTCAGTAGGTAAGAACGCAATTTTTACTTCTCCCTTTTACTTACCTATTTCTGTTCATCTAATGTAAAAAAACCAAAAAAAACCAACCCAGAATAAAATCCAAAACAAAGGCAAAAATCCTAATGGCTGAATACTCTCCTGCCATTTTGCTGTAAAATGTCAGTGTGAGCCATTAAAAATTTTCCAGATCAAAAGGCAATTTATTAACTTTCTTTATGGCTTGAAAATTAAAGTAGAAAAGACTGCTATTTCCTAGGGAAACAGAAAAGGTTTCAAACCATTTAGAACAGACAACACTCAAAGCAGAGGTTCAGTTTTAGCAGTTCACATAATTATGGTAAAAATACACAACGCTATGTAAAAAGTATTTTGTATGAACATTCTTCCTTTAGATATCACCAAAATAAATTATATCTTTGTTCCTTCATATTATCTGTCTTTTCAAAGTGAAGTATCACCAAACTTTCCCTATGAGGACATGAGGTTCAGGATCTACCTTTTGCTAAGTGTCTTGAAACCAGCACCGAGACAAGAGGCATACACTGCTGCACGTGTTTATAGAGATTTCATTCCCAGAAGTGTTGTCATGAGTCACATCAGGGTCATTGGAGCTATTTATCAACATATCCTAAATAAACAGGTTTGTTACGTTTTGAAGAGTGTAATGTCATACAGCCTGTGCTTAATGAAATAAATCAGAAGATAGTGCTAAAGGTACTAACATGATTGGAAAATCTAGACTTCCAGCAGAGCTGGAGAAATGCATACATGAGAGCTACTTATAAACCATAACTCAGCTTCTGTTGGTAGCCCTTCCAGGGCTGCAGTGGGTTCAGGGCTGCTCCCAGCTCTGCAGCCAGCAGATCCAAGCCAGCCCTGGTGCCAGGCTGTGAGGCTGCAGAGCTGTCAGGGTCGGCTGTGTGGCAGCCTCAGAGCTCATGGCCTATTGCCACTTATGTCCCTGATGTCCCCACTTAGCCACCTCTTCAGCTCCAGAGCATGAGAAACGACCTAGGTAAAGGTGTAATTTAAAATACAGCCAGCAGTGAAATGGTAACTACAACCTTAAGGTCACTGGCTTCCGTGGCTGTTGAAACAGATGAAGCAGACCCTGCAGACATGTACTGACATGGCAAGCAGCTGACCAGTTGGCTGGATTGAGTGAGAAAGCCTTCTGTCCCAGAGCTACAAGTGATTGCTGCCCATCCTGCTCCAGCAGCTTAAAATCCAGTGGAAACCATTAAACAAGATACACTAAGGACTTACCAAAAAAATCTTAGAAAAATGACAGATAGTAGTATTTTATTTTAATAGAAGAGGAGCAGACAAGGTAGAACAGTGGGTTGCCATCATGTATCTGTGTGGGAGCCCCCTAACCGGATAAAGCTCACAGCTCTCTGGAACAAACCAATTCGTTATCTGGAACAACCAGCTAGTTGTGTTGCATTCTTCTTAGTGAACATCAGACACATGGGAACCCCCAAATCCAGAATGGGAAATAAGGAGAAAGGCAGGCTCACACCAAATGGCTTGGTCATTATCCTGATAAGCTGTGTTTTTTTCCCTCTGTACTTTACAGTTCAGACATAAACCAGAGCTGCTGCTGAGCAGGGCTCTTGTCAGCATCCTCCCTAGCTCTGTTTCCATTTTCTGTATCTATTTCCAGTGTGCATTAAAATAACTCAAGTTCATTTGCAGCATCAGCCCTGATCTCTAACTACCGTTATTTTCATATCTAAAAATAATTCAAGTTTATTTATAGCATTGTTTTGACTACCCAACTGCTGATGTCAACCAACATCATAGAAAGAGAATCAATGACCAGGCTTAGATAATTTTCAACCACAGACAAGAAAATTTGAAAAGATTGATGATAAATCAAGATGATTCTGCAAGAAAGCCTCTGGAATGTACTGGCATTTCAATTTTATTAAAAAATAATAAACAGCCTCCAGCAATAATATATTTCCACAAGATGGTTGTGCTCTAGCAAGTATTTGTGTGCCAATGATAAGAGTTATTTCCACACTTTTCTTTGGATGTGAAGCATTCATGCCTTGCACTTGCACAGCTGAAATGGCACAGATACAGAAAGCTGAAATGGCCCAGACTATGCAAAGAATAGGTTTCTCTTACAATACAAAATTCTCTCAAGAATTCAGTAGCTACATTTGGAAACTGCTTCGGGAAATAAATTCTAGTATAATTTTCTATGAAAAGTACTTTTCATTGTGCTTTTTATGTCTTTATTATTTTCACCTTTAATAGCTTAGTTTTAATGTGGAACTTTTGTCTTTCTGTGTCATAGCTGGAACAGCAGATCATTCTTACAACTACATCAGTGAATTGTGGCTGATTCATCCCTGACTAATTTTGCTAAAGTTCTTAATAGATCCATTTTCTGATCTCACTGCAAGTAATTTATTTTAGGTTTGGGGGTTTTTTTTCACATAGGTAGAAATCCCTTTTCTAATGGCACTGCACAATTTAGGCTGAAAATAGAATACAATTTAGCTGCTCAGTTCATTTTGAGAGCCTGAGTAAAGCCAAATACTGGACTTATCTACATGTGTAAGAACAAAGGCAAGATCTTTGTCCTGGAGGCCCTACAACAGTGGTTTCCCATTGTGCAATACCTTCATGATCCACTACACTCTCCTGAAACTTTTCAATTGTCTCTACTGTGAAAGGTCAGAAAGTCTCAGCACTGGCCTTAGAAACAGATTTTTTGGAAAGAGTTCAATTTTGAATTAGGTTGAAAATACTTCCATTTTCATTATTTAAAATGACAAAAACTGAAGGCATGATCTGAATCAGAGTCACAATAGCTCCAGACAAGAAAGCAAACTGGATCCTCCATCATTTGAATACATTTACAGCTGCAGGATTGATGTTCAGTTCCTCTGTGTCATTTTGAAACAGTCTGACTGGTCCTTCATAGCTGATATTTACTGTTTTATATTGAAGATAATGCCATAAAAAGCTTATACAAAAGCTTGTATTAGTTCTGCAAAACAGAGTCTGTTTCTAGTATCAGATTTTTAAATATTAATGGAAAACTTTTCTGCCAAAGGAACCCCAAATATCTCTGACCAAAAAAATTTCTATTATGAGATGTTTGCCAAGGCTTATGTTTGTACAGGACCCACAAAAGGACATTAAATGCCATTGAATTTGTGGAACTTTTTTCTTCCTATTAAGAATTCCTCATTTATTCACATCTACACATCAATGAATGATCTTTTGCTACTAAAATAACCTTTATATGGATATGAGTGAGCTAAAGAAGTGTAAATTCATATCAAAGATAATGTAACAGTTCACCAACTTAACATACAAGAAATGTTCGTATCAGTGAGAAATCCTTTAATAATAGTGCACAAGCTTAATCATTAAGGGGGAATGAAAGGGTATGGCAAGGCTTATCTCCAGTTTGAAATGGATTTGCTAACTTCAACTCGATGTTCTGAAACAGTGTAGAGTAACAGAAAGGGGATCCACAGATTTGTTATTCATCAAGTCTTTTTTCAAACCTGAATCTTTTATGACTAAAAATCTGCTATTAACTCATTTTTCAATTGACTAATTCTGAAGGAGCAGAGCAATTTACATAAAAATACTCATTTTAAACATGTTTTTAATGAAATGCTTATTAAGGTCAAGCACTATAATTTGAAGAGTGAAATATGTTATTTCATTGTAATACATTTAATTTTATGCCGCTCAGAATCATTATTTTAAAAATTCCCCCAAAAATATGCTTTAGTTGCACTGAATTTCAGACACGTTTTCTTTTTCCTTGTGAAGATATAAACAACCTCTGCCTGCTGCTATCCAGCACAGATGAGGGTTGCTGTCATTCTTTGTTACGTGCCACTCAGAGGAGCCAAAAGCCTTCAGCACCATCAGCTGCTCCTCTGGACACAGGTGCCCTGGGCTGTGCAGATGCCCTGGGCTGTACAGGCACCCTGGGCTGTACCTGTGCCCTGGACTGTACAAGCACCCTGGGCTGTACAGGCACCCTGGGCTGTACCTGTGCCCTGGGCTGTGCAGGTGTCCTGGGCAGAGCTGCAGTGCTGGCACTGCTGAGATGCCTCACAACTCCCTCAGGCTCTGCTGCCAAAGGTTTGCCAGCACAGGCACTTTTAACAGGGTTGTGAACAAACAGAAATAAAAACAAGGGCGCTCTTGGTGTGGATTGTCCTCACAGCTCTCTATTATGGAATTTAAAACCCCTTGTTTGTGTCATATGTGTGCTGGAAGCTTGGAGCTTGCAGCTCTCCACGCAATAAAGGCCTGTTCCTACAGAGCTGGCAGAAGCCTTGGCCACTCCTCAGCTTCTGATCTGCACAAAAACACAGCTCTCCCAACCACCCTCTCTTCCTGGGGGCAGAACTGTAGCTCAACTCTGGTATCTATTCTACCTGAAACAGAAGCCACCTGGAGAGAAAATGTCAAAGAATTACTGATAAACAGTTTCCCTTGTGGGTGAAGCAGTTTTATGTTTTTCCTAGTCCAAGCCTAGCTGAAACTGCTTCCAGCAGGAGGTACAGCTATCCAAACATGCCAACAAAGACCTGAATCAATTCAAACACTACCAGCCCCTTTTGCATCATCTGATCCCAAATACAACTCTCCTGCTTTAAAAGGGAAGTAAGAAACCTGCACAGAGAAGCTTCCAAGCATGAAGTGTTAACAGAGATCTCCAGTCCTGTCTGAAGCCCCTCATGTGCTTCAGATGTGTGCAAGGGATGCACCTTGTGGGTGCATCCTTCTATCCCTGGTCAGGCTGGAAAAAGGGTGCACAGAAAGAAGAGGGATCACAGGTGAAAAGCAACAGAAATAGCAAACTTTGTGTATCTGACACTTAAACCATGATACCAAGTTAGTTCAGGTAGCCACTGAGTAATATTTGATTACATTGATAACTCGTGCATATACAGGGGAAAAGCTGATGTGTTAATTTCTAGCATGTTTGTATTAACACTGCTTTTATGATCAGTTAAACTGGGCCAGAGCATGGTCCTGTCCGTGACAATTTTGTTGTGCAGTTGTAGTTATGAACAGGTGCTTAACCCGGAATACAGGAACTGTGTGTAAATCACATTTATTATAAAGCTCTTCCAGCTTCATGTATTTTGCCTGACAGAAGCTTTTCACTCAGTGCAGTCCGTTTCTTATTAAGCAGCCCTCAGTGGTTACATTTCTGTGGAATTATTTTGTGGGGAGGAGTTAAGGAAGACTCAGCCCTTTCCAGGTTCTGAGGCTGGCTGCTACATTACAAAATAGAGGATTCATTTAGGTTCTCTGCACTGGCTTTGCCTCCTCTGAATCCTGCCTTTCTGCCATGATCATCTGATGGCCTTACAGACCAGCAGGCTTCCTGTGCCTGATGTAGTTGAAAATTTATCTTTCTGGTTTTCTTCTGTTTGTGTTACCACCAAATTGTTGGCAGGTTTCTTTGACCTGCATTTTCAGGTTGAGAGGAGGTAAGAAAATGGTGATGCTATGGGTCAATGTTCTCTAGCACTGAATTTCCTCAGGCCTGTGTGCACCATGAAACTCTTTCTCCTTTGCAATGTCACATTTAAGGCTTGAGTAAAATACATCTGTGAGTGCCTTTATATTACCTAGCCATGCACCTACTAGAGAGCCTTGCTGTTTTGGATCATGTTTGCTTGTGAATGAAAGCTCTTTGTTACCATGGTTTAGAGTACATGTATTTCATCAGTAGTGTCTCTAGAAACAGAAATAATCACGTTTAATGCAGTATTAGTATTTTCAGTGCATTTTTCTAAATTCACTCTATACTCCCTGAATACCAGTATCAGTGAGGATTTGCCACAAGCAGCTGCCTGCAGTCCCTCTTTATTTACTGTTCACTGCTTGCTCAGCATGAGGAGTGCAAACATGGGGAGCCCAGTGGAGGTTGGGTGATGATTTGACAGGTCACCAGTTCCTGCCCTGAGGCTGTAGCAGGGTTTTTCTACCTCTTCCCAAGCTGCTGCCCTTTCTGTCTTGCCAACCCCAGCTATAGGCCACATCTTGCTTCCCAACCCTCTCACACTCACCATGCAGCCTCTCTTTTGTTAAAGAAAAAATAAATATTGCTGTTAATGTTTTCCTGAACTGAACGTTTTATAGAAAGAATCAGGTAATTTTTTTCATGTTTAATGCATGCCTAACATCCTAAAACACAGTGCTGTAAATGCACAGGAGAGATCCTGTCAGACGAATGAATAATTGTCCTCCAGCTCAACTAAAGATTGATCGATCCTCAGTTTCATTTATTTCCTGGCCTCCTCCTTAGTGGACTTTTTGCAATTACAAAAATAAAAAAAATTCTAAATAGTCACTAAGTGCTGCATGCACAAATGTTCTTTAGCATCTCTCTTCAACCCCCTACTGCTACTTGGAAAGCTGCGCTGCGCCTGTGGCAGAAACGTTGCATACATTAATCATCAGGGAAGATGGTGCCAAGCAACTAGGTAATAGCTTTACTAATATTTGTGCCTTTAAAGATTGGGAAACAACAACTGAACTCTAAAAATCTTTGTTAAAATTAGTTTGCTGAAGAGAGTTCATTATTCCAGTGTATGGCAGCACATCAATATGAAATGTGCATATCAAACAGCAGGCAAAGCCAAGGCTGCTGGCAACTCACTCCTGTCTCCACATCAGTTCAGGGTAATTTACCCTGAAAAAGGAGCCACACAGAGGTTTTATACAGGTGTGCATTCAGGAGAGGCTCTATCTCTGTGGGCCAGACCCACCAGCAGAGGGAAGAAAGTGAGGTGTCAGTGCAGCTGGGAATTACACGAGGCTGGACCCAACTGCTGTTGAAGTTGTTTTCACTGCTGCAGAAGACAGGCTCAGCCCCACCTGGAAAAGTACTGCCTAGCAGAGGCTGTTCTGTACTGTTGTCTAGAGGAAATGCAATCCTGCATGTATTGCTACCTTCTCATCTTTTTCAGACATACCTTTGCAGCTCCCTAGCTTCTTGCTGCTGCCTCATGCTGTTGTTTCTGTTTTTCCTCATGGTTATGACCACTCTGTTCTTTTACATTTAGTTTTGGTTATATTTGGAAAATGAAGAATTTTTTTTGCAAGTCATCTGTACCACCAGACTTAAAGTCATCAACTGAAGAAATAACTTCCATTTCATAATGTAACATCTCTATTGAAGAAATTTAATGGAATTGCTTGTCCATTTATCACTTCATGTTTGATTTAATAGCAAACTACTACAGGCTTAGGTAATACAATGAATTTAACATGTAAATACAATAATCCATAATTAATTAAGAATGTCTATACTTGAACAGAAAATGTGGGTGAATAGGAAGGGAAATCATAAGGAACGTATAATTTCTTTTTGATAAAAAGCTGCAATTTGTGTTTCATAGTTTAATCATTAAATTCACAGCACAGAACAATCTTGGATTTTTAAATTCCCCTTACACTTCCTTTTCATGTGTTATGATTTCAGACGGTCACTTCTCTTGTCTCACTACTAAAAATAAAGGGAAAATAAATCTGGAGTCATAAAACTGTTACCTTCTAGCTGAGTTCACATAAAGGAGAATAAAAAATAGAGACACTCCATCACTAGAAAAACAGTGATGGGAGAACTGTTCTTTTTCAAAAAAGAACTACTTCATATTTTTTTGTTCAATGACATGAATTACAGTGTTGAGCAGTTACAGTTCAAACACACTGAGTTCAGAGATAATCACAAAAAGGCAAAGGATTAATATTGTGTTCACAATGGTAAACACTGAGCTGTTGCCTTCAATCTGACTGAAAAATTGGCTGAAATTCTAGACACACCCTGAAAATCTTTCAAGACTTTTATGCTTGTTTCAGCCTCAATATTTGAAAGTAATCTAATAATACGCTCAGTACCAAAATTCAAAGAGTGTAGAATTAATTAATTTAATTTCTTAAGGCTAAAAATAGTATATGCCTTTTTTTTTTTTTTTTTTTTTGCAAGTCACTATAGTCTGTTAGGATGCTGTGTGCAACACTACAGCATTTCAGTCACACCAAGTCCTGTGTCATGCCTTATGTTCCTTCCAGGGAACTGCTGCTCCAGGCCCATCTCCAGAGCATTTACCTTTGTTCTGAGTCACTCCTCTAACACTTTGTGACAATAAGTTCTACTAATTGATTCTTGCTTACAAAATTAATATCTGGGAGCGGTTCAGAGCTTCCTCAGGATCACAAATCTCAGTTCCTTCTCTTCTCCCTTGAGCCTTTTATACATCGTGCTTTTATTGTTCACCACTATGGATAAAACCTTGAGCCCTCCTTACCAGGAGGTCTTGCTGTTGCCATATCTCATAACAGGGTCAATTCCACCTGGTAAGTCACTGAAACCACTTTCTTTTCCCAATTAGTCATTAATTGCATGTTTCTTGTTATGGCACAGAAAGTCTGATTTGAAACAGGGAGGTTTTATCTTGTTTTTTGGGTTGTCTAAGTCTGGACACCCTTGTCTGACTGGTATCACTGTATCCTGCAGTTCATACATTCGAAAGCCTAAGTAAGCAAGGGGCCCTGTAAATCTCAGTTAGATGGTGACCATGGAAGCACACATTTCCTTTACTCACTCTTTGTATTGGTTTTATATTTGTAAAACATCATGCAACACTTCTTTACCCAACATTCTGAAAAGGAATCTGTATCCACAACAAGGAGCAGTGCCACAGAATAACCATTAATTAGAAGCAATTTTTCCTCCACACTAGGGTTGGAATCATCACTAGTAAATGGGCCACAAATTGAAAAATGAAGAGATAAAGTACTAATAGCTTTGTTGATTTTATGACTTAATGAAGCAGGAGACCTATAAAGCATAGTGCAATTGTGCTTGATTATAATAATGAATAATATAATACATTATACACAAAGGAGCAGCAGTTCAGTTTAATGCAGATGGACTGACTTTGGAGAACTCCGGTTTATCATACTAACAATGTAATATAATTTACATGGGCCTTGCAATCCACATTCCTTCCTCTCTGTATGAGAAAAGGGAGAGTCATGGACGTACTGACATTATATGAATCCTGTTGCAGTGAATATGGGACCTTCTGGGGGAAATATGACAGAGGAGAGTGACTCTGACTGTTTCTGGAAACCCTGGAGACCTCTGGGAAGAGAAACTGGACCAAAACTTCTATGCAGCCCTATAACTTTCTCTTTTCCTAAAGTGAGACAGAAAAAAAATGAAAATTAATTTTCGAGGACTTTCTTTCCCCCCAAGTACTTGCTTTCTTCCATGGATATTTCTATGTGTGTATATGATGTGGCTCAGGCAGTGCCTTCTGTACTGTACAGTATGGATATCAACCCACATGGGCCTTTACTCACTCCTCATCCACACATTTGCATTTGTGGAGCTTTTATGTAATAGTGCACAGAACCTGCTACTGTTGTCTGAGTTCTACCAGCAGAAGGAGTAATTAATGAAAAATAAATAAGGCATCTGACTTCTGAAAAATCTTGCATCCTAGCTGGTGTAAGATTGTGCCAACTTTCTGATATTTCTGTCCTGCTTTTGTTTATTATAGCTCTGAAATGTCTTTTAACCAAATCAGTGAGGAAATTACCTGAGATCCTGCTCTTGTCCTTTCCTGTGACTAAAATATAGATACAGTTCTAAGGCAGTCAAACAAAATATGCAGAAACTTGGGTAAGCTAATTTGTTCATGAAAAAAAAAAAAGCTTTATTCCCTCAGTTCTTGGAAGACAGAAATCCACTATGTGGTGTAGAAATTATTTAGCTTCTCCCACAAAATAGATGTAATTTTCAAACTGATTTTGCATAGTAAAAATAGAAGTTATTTTTCTTGTGCTTCTTTTCCCTGCCAAATTTTATTTCTAACTGCCTAGTACTGATCATTAGCCATTAATTAGCACTGTCGTTGATGATATTGGATATTATATCAACTTCTGGCCATAACAAATGAGGCTTGGAATAATTTTTGCCCAATTTCTTACAAAACAAAATATTTTCTTCTTTCCATTCCCTTCCTGATGATTCTCAAAGCATCAATTATAACTTCCATTTTCTAGCTGAAACATGTTTTTCAGAGAAAGAAGCAGTAGGAACTGAAATTGCCCTGTGCCACCCCCTGCCCTCACTGTGGCCTCCTGACAGCATCCTGTTGTTAGTCTTTAGAGAAAGCTGAAAACATGGATTGGCACTTGGCTTGCACAGCAACATCACTCTGTCAGGACAAATATCCTGACATGGCTGTCACAATAAACAGTATATGAACAAAACCAGCCTGGGAAGGAAACACTGCTCTGCTTTCTGTGTCCTGTACGGGCAGACAAAGGATTTGGCAGGTTCCCTTCAGCACAGGGGGTCTCTGCAGCAGCAGGGATTTTATGAGACACTGTGGCACGACTTTCTTACCTGAGATCCCAAGTGTTCTTCCCAGGTTTGTGCCCATCAGAGCTGCTCAGAGGGTTGAGACTGTCCTGCAGAATTTGTCTTTACATCTGATAATATTAAATTGATTTATTCCATGTTCCTCATATTTCTTTGGACAGAAACCCACAAAAGCCTAAGCCTGCACCCTTCTTAACACTGGGAGCATAGGAACTTGCACTTGCAAGGTTTGGGAAGCAACAAGCCCAGATATTCTGCCTCTGAAATCTCTGTCAATATACTCTGTAAACAGCATTTTCCAAAGTCATCATCCTCTTTAGCATTCAGATACAGCAATAAACTCATCAGTTGCAGCTTGCTTACTTAGTTATTTGAAAAAGAGACAAATAAATTTAAGCCATTTTGTCTGATCCAGTAGAACTGACAACAGAAGTTGACTTCACCAGGGCAACTGCAACAGCACACGATGAAAATGTCTGAAAAACAGAGATCTGACACAATCTCTCAAAGCTATGAAAAGGTCTGACAAAGCCGTAGCTGAAACCTCACATCTCACAATCCTTCTTAGGCTGAGAAATTGAAGGAACACTAAGCTGGATGTAGCTGTGAAAGAAGACTCCAGCTGCCAAAGTGCTCCTCAACACCTGATGCCCCATCAGCCTCTCTTGCCCAGGAAGATGTCTAATTACCATTGTCCATGACAAGTTCACATAAATAGTGTCCTTTATCATTTCTCTGCTCCTCTAATATCAATTGATTTCATTGTCAAATGATATATCCTTCATCCAAACTAATACCTTATCTTCCTGTTTCTCAAATATGGCAAATTGGATTTATACAGTAATGCAAGCAAAGGCTGCAATATTTTTGTGTCTTCCCTCTGAATTGAGAGCTACCACTGAGCTCTCTGTGCCAGTATATCCCTTCACTCATTTGGTCCATATCTGGGTGTTTTGCATTGTATGGATGAGTTGTATCCTGGAACAAAATGCTTATGCTGAGGAACCTATCCGGACTCAAAAATCTTCAATCGGATCCTAACCAGTAACATTTTTTTAAATAAATAAACTCTTTTATACATCCTATAAAGTCGAAGTTCTCCCCACTAAAATAGAGGTAGGTTCAATAATCAACCTCTAAAGAAAACTACTCTTTAAAAATAGACCATCCCATTATCTCAGTCATGCAAGTGTATTACACAGATTGATCTCTGCAGACACCTACACCTTTCTGAAAAAAGCATCAGAGTTAAATATCTTATTTGTAGTTTTTTGTGCCTATTTGTGCCCATGCCTCTGCTCTTGCTCCCTGTGAGGCTTTCAGGTTGCACAAGCAATTGGCTACTTCTCTTTTCGGGTCAGTGGAGCAGGCAGCTCTTTCTGATAGACCTTCAGATACTACAACAATAATAATGGTGATTAATAATTTTACATTATTTAGTGAATAATTCTTTTTCCTGTTGTCTAAATCTGTGTGCTGGCACATAATGATACATTTTTGCCTGCAATGGTTCTGTGCTGCTGCAATGAGAGGTCACCAGCCTGCCCAGATGAGCAGCTGTGTGTTCTGTCCTGGCGCCTCCCAGGCAAAGCAGCTAGCAGCAATTAGTGTAATAGTATAAATTAGTCTAACAATATAAACAATTTAATCAGCCTGCTTGAATTAGACCCACAGTTTTGTTTAAAATGGATTACATGGGAGCATGCTGCCCTGAGAGTCTGTATCTCTAGCAACCAGGCACCAAGGGGAGATCAACTTCTTCACCCCATCGGCCTCCGGCTGGATCAATTCCTGTCCACAGCCTCATGCCTCTTCAGCACTTGTTCTGCTTCCTCGTGTTTTTCTCCTACTTCAGTTCCTTGACATCCTGATGCTAAGCCAAAGAACAGAGTTGAATATTTTGCAGGTATTTTTGCACACACCCACCTTGTCTCGTGTGCTCCACCTGTGTCCATGGTAACAACTTCCATCTTCCCTTTCGGCGTAAAACAAATTTAATTGGGTTGCAGTTTATACTTTTCACTGCTGTCAGATCCATTAACATTTTCTTTAAAAAAAAAAAAGTTTAAAATACAAAAAAACCTTCCTTGCTCATGGGAAAAGGCTTAACTTAAATGACTGTCATGTGTTGAAATGTAAAATGAATTATTGTTCAGATCTGCACATCTCTTAAATAGCATGAAAAGGCAGTCATCAAAACAGATCTGACTTCTAAAGCCCAAGTATAAGTCCTGGGACATTCACATCCCAATAAAATTGGAAGGAGTCCTCATTATATGAGCAAACTTTAAAGAGGAGTAATTGTATTAAAATGACATCAACTGTCAGACACAATTGAAGGAATGAGAAGTTCTCCTGAATGTTATGCTCAAATGGTGACTGAGTCAGTGTTCCTTTTTCAAACAGCTTTCACTACAATTTAGTAGTACATTTTTCTCTCTCAATGGCTAGATTGAAACCAGGTAGCAATTGCATTTCTCTGAAGAGAAACTCAGTTTCTAAGAGGAATGTGTAAAGAGCAGTTCATAATTCTCACTTACAAAGGGGAAGCTCCTTAAAAGACGAAGAAACTAAAGTAATAGAAATCAAGAAAGAAAACATTCATTTTGAAAAGTGTCCCTTAAGACAGGAGTACATTTTTTAAGTGTGAAATAGCAGCATCCTGTTATTGGATGGGTAACCTGCAAACTATTTTGTTTTGAAGGCTGATGTTCTCTCCCATCTTTAGCAAGCTCTTTTCTCTTTGTTTTCTTGCACACATCTGTGGTTTACAGAAGCTTCAGGATTTATATATACTTGTATTTGATGCACAGTCTACCTTGCTACAAATAAAACTGATTTTCTGCTCCTCAGGATTTTATGCTGGTGCTCCTACAAGAACTATAAGCTGTTTACCTGTTATCCAACAGAGTAATACGGGCAAAATAATTTTTCCACTGTTTGTATTGATTTTTCTGCTAGCTCATTTGACTGTGCAAAGTAAAGCTTTAACAATACATGCATGAAATGATATATTAGAAAGTAATACCTCAGTTATTTAGTTCTGTAGATATCATGACAGAACCATATGCCCTCTTTGAGTTCAGAAATACAAATCATGGCAGAACAAAATTCTTTGTTTTGGAACCTATCATCAGAGAAAGTCTCCAACTGTCAAAACTGAAATAAACTGTGGAAAATGAACCATAAAAAAACATTTTGGATTTGTGATTGCCTTTGGCCCAAAAGGATTTTTAATTGAAAGAAAATGGTTATTATACTACTGCTCAATTAAAAACAATTAAGCTATTTCACATTGCACTGACTATCAATTTCATAAACCACTTAAAATCCCAATTACTCCCTGTGGTATTCCAGATGAGTTAGTGAAGGATAAACGGTGCGCAATCTATGTGTGACTCATCCCAAAAATTCTCTTTGAAAAGTACACCCAATAAAACCTATTGAGAAGTGCAGAATTTGTCATACAAGTTGATCCCTTCCAACTGCAGGAAATCAGGGAATGTCATTGGTTGGGATATAAACAGTTCTTGTAATATTACTGGTCAATGATGCTCCTCTCTTCCGGCATACCAAGCACAAAACCGAAAGTCATTTAATCAGAATAAAAAATGAGTTTTGCACAGGAAAATGAAGGCTGAGAAATTTTAATAAGAAGAAACCTGGATTATTTGAATAAATCTCTGATTGTCTTGGTGAAAAAAAAGAAAAATGAGGTACATTTCCAACTGTCTAAAAAGTCCCATTTCTTTTTATTACAATAGTCTTAACTGTAATTAGATAAGTAATTTTGCTGCCCATTTTCAGATAACCTAATACAAATATTAGGATAAAGGCACTATTAGATTAATTGATTTCTATATACTCAAGACCTATGAATAATTTTAAAACCAGTGGACTAGAAAACTACAATTTTGTGAACAAAATCTTATCATTTCTCCAAAGAAACAAATGAAAAGCAACCCCCTAAGAAACTATTATTTCTACTTCATCCCAAAGCTTTTTAACAACCAAGATTATCATCTTGTGCAGGGCTCTTTAGTTAGTAACCCATTTCTCCAGTTTACCTCTTGTGCACTATGCTTGGTAAAGCTTCCTCCAGTGTGTGGGGATGGGAGGGAGATGCCTACATGTTTTATCAAAGCCTATTGCATTAATTTGGCACAGAAGAGGAAGTGCTTTCAGGGTACAGCTCTCAGTGGACCCACTCTCTGGGGCAGTCAGCAGCAGCACTCATTTAGGCACCTGGCAAACATAGTGGCCACTGGTGATTCACTGTGAGCCAAAGGGCTGGCAGGGATTGAAGAAAAACAATAGGGAGATAACACCTGAGTGATTGTGCTGGGGGATGCTCTCATGTGCAGGCTTCTGAAAGTTTCAAGAGAGTAGGAGAAGGTCCTTTTCCAAGCTGCCTCTTCTGCCTTTAGCAGTGGTTTACAGTGAGAAATTAAAAGTAGACTTCAGAACAACAGATAATATTTACTGCTCTGGGATGCTGCAGTAGGAAAGGGTAAAGCTTGAGGCATGCATGAAACATCACTAACCCAGCAACACAAAGACTTTGCCTTCATTGTTATTTGTGCTGTCTGCACCTCTGTTCAAAGTGGAAACCTCGGCCCCATCCTGTGTGTTGGGTCTTAAGCACGACTCAGGAACAGAAAATGTCCTATCCTGGGAAATGTCCCATTAAATTGGTCTGGAAGTCTCTTGATTGCCAGATGTGTCCTTCCTGCTTTCTTGACCACCTGCTCACCCTGTTCATGTCGCCCACCTGGTACCATCCATCTGGTCCCGGCTACAGACATGGACTTTTCCTGCCATCCCCCAGCACCTGAGTGCTTGATTTTGACCTCTTGTGTCACCAGCCAATCTACAGCTTGCCTAGACTTAAAAATTTTGCTTTTGGAACTCCTTCCCCAAATACATCATTATTGTTCAAAATTGTCTGGAGAAAAGTTCTAATTGGGTTACGTGCTGAAGAGAATTTCCATCATGAAAGAGCCAAACACATGACAATCTAAGAATTTCAGAAACAGGTTGTTTTAGCAAGTAGAAGACATTTCACTGATGTTTTTGGTACTTATTGTACCAAAAATCTTGTATTTTTTTCCTTTTCCCAGCTGTATATAACACAGGATACTGTCTCTCCACAGAGCCCTAGTTTGCTTATAGCTTATACACTATGGCAATGCTATTTCTGAAAAAGGTGAAAGCTTTCCGGGAAGAAAGGACTGCCATTACTTTGGAGATGTAGAACTTCTGCACTCTGATGACAATGCTTCTAAATATGGTAATTTACACACCTTCTCAGGCTTGAGGTGCAGTATTTTCTTAAACAACAAACCTGTGTTTTCAAGACTCATACATTACAAAACACCAAAGTCTATAATCATAGCAATACAAAACTACACATAAAAAAGAAAGCAGCCGTGGGTTGCAATCTTCAAAGGTAACTCCATAAAGTTCTTTACAACAACCTTTCATCTCACTCAGTTTTAGCGTTTTTTATCAACTGACCTCATATGTATGTATTTTAAATAATATTTTATATATATAGATAGATCTAGAGTAAACCTATATGGCAGGCTAACAGGTTAACAGAAAATAATGACAATTATCAGAATAAATCTTGTCATTCTGATCTTCCACTCTCATTGTATGCTTGCTTTACATACCCTGGCTATAAGATTTTATAGCTCTGACTAGACATCCCATTTAAAATTCTGAGTGAACCTCCCTGAATTCCAATGAATGATTAAAAGCAAAATGTTACATATAGAAGAGATGGATTATTTTTCCATGGGAAGTTTAAAAGCCAGACAAACATCCAGGAACTACAAAGCAGAAACATGAAAAGCATGCTTGAGACATTTCTCTCAAATTCATTTCAAGAGCTCTCTCTGTGAGTTTTTTCTGGATTGCAGGAAGATGTGCTATATAAAAAGTTTACTCTTTCAAATACAGCAAACAGTGTGACGTGCAAATAACATTTTTAATTTTTTTTACATTGTTCTAGAATTTCAGATGTACTTCTTCTCGTAAGAATGCACCTCATATAAATATAAGGCACAACAGCAACAGTTTTAGCTTAACAAAAGGGATTGTGGAAGTAGTTGAGTGGAAAGTGAGTCCTCCATTGGGCCTGCAAATGGAGGCTCAACAGCTTTTCAAATCATCCTGTTCCTGCTGGGCCTCTTGGCTTCAGTGAACCTCCAGGTAAAAACAGTCCAGAGGACAACAAGCAGAGCAAGCTTGGTTATTGACAATGGCTTTTAAGGATGAATTGTTATGAACTGAACTGTTATCCTAACCTCTTACAGTGAGACAGCTCCCAACCAGAAATCACATATCATTAATGGATAGATACAGTTATCAAATATTTCATAGCAAAAGCAGCTTATGAGACTATGCATTGAGATATAGGCAGGCTTTTCTGCAGAATCTATCCTAGTCTAGAAGAGTGAAGCACTTAAATCACATTTAATTTTTAGGCAGTATTTGGCATAGCAGCTTAGTCCTTTCTTCTCTCTAGCATGTGGAACACCATTGAATTGGTATCCAAGTCCTTTACTAAATTAAAGAAACACTTAAAACTTAAGTGAGTTAAAAACATTATGCATTCCATCCTGTATGTGCTAATCTTCTCACAACTACAACACAAGCAAAACAGACACTTGATATGTTAAAAATACTGTTCCTGAGCATCCTGGAATGATATTTGCCTCTGCTACTCCTAGAGAGCGGATTGCTCCTCTGTACAACAGAGAGCTCACTGAGGCAGCTGTGTTGGCAAGATCCACAATCTTGTTTCCACTTGACTGCTCTAACTCCCATTCACCTTGCTCCAGTCTCACCAGTTTCCACTTGGAGGTTCACCTCTGCCCAGTAAAGAACACCTGCCTGGGTGTGCAGTCTCAGTGACATTGCAGTTTCGGGTGTTCAGTCAATTATGGCCTTAACTTATGTTTGAGGAATGAATGTAAAGGAGCTCCCCCCACTTTCACCTTTTCTGGATAACATGTTAGCATCAAGCAGGTTGTTTCTCAGTTTCCAAGAGAAATTTTACCGGCTTTGTCACAGACTAACAATTAAAATATCATTGCTTCCACCATCAGGAAACTATTTCATGTTACCCAAGACATGGCCTCTCCAGCATGTTCCAGTCTGTTGGAAGAGCCTCTGATCAGTGGCTTATGGAAAGATTAAGACATGACTTGGGTTCACTGTTAACTTTCTGTGCAGATGTTGGATGTCCTGATTAACATTGGGAGAAATAAGGTTTACAAATGGCCTACCTGCCACTAGTCTAACATTAGAGCCACAAACTAATGAATGACAGGAAAAAGAGAATACAAATACAGTCACTTCCCCTCCCATAGTGCTCATTGTGCTCTCAGCCCATTTGTCCTGCAATGCACATCTGTTCTAAAGTACCCAGAGCATCTGAGTGGAGACATCAAACAGAACCTCTCGATACCCTGAACTGAATACAAACTGCAAAGAAAGCTGCTCCATTAGGTAGCTGACAAAGGTGTCACCAGGTCTGCAGTCAGCTCAGACTGAGAGATATAAATATGCTCTTTCAGTAGCAGGTGCAAATCCCTATTGACTCAGAAGCAGCAGGAAAACAAGCCAAGGGAGACTGCCAAAAATAACAATCAAAAGTCCCAAGAGACACAAATTCCAGCTTCCTAACAGACAAGCACATCCAGAGTTTATCATTGACATAAAATACTAGAAAAACATCTTAAAATTTGCATCTCTATTTCCCCAGGAGTTTGCAACTATTAAAATACAGAGTTCAGCCTAAGTGCAAGCCATTCATGATGATGGGAAGTATGGTATTCCCTTGGGCCTGTTCTGTTCCACTGCTTACATGTGCCCAAAACATCATTCATAGCAAATGAGATAAACTGTATCAGGATGAGAATTAAAACAACTAAACAGGGCATTTCTCACTTGGAGAAAATCTCATGCATGATCATTTAAAAAAAAAATTATTTCAATTTAGAACACGCACAAGAGCTCCTCTATTAACAAAGCACAAGCACTCCTAAGGACCATATTGACCAAAATTTTTTCCATTTACCCTAAGCACTGAAAAAATGATGTGCCTAATATGTGCAAAAAGCAAGAGAGCAGCTGTTTCCAGTTGGAACTATTATTAGAGGAAACCTTACATGGTGCGATTGTTTTAATGCCCCATATTGGGATTCAGAAGAAGTGTGACTACTGACCTCTCCCTTCTGAATCACATCATAAAATATTACATAAATAAATAATCTATAATGCCTGTTTTTGTGGACTTCTCAAGGCTGGACAGAGTCTCATACTAGCATGTGGTGGGCTTTTACCAGAGTGTAGTTAACTAACAGGTCATAGTAAACTAAATCAGACATAATTCAATCAGCTGCATGGTGAAATAGGGTTTTAGGAGCACTGGCTACCTTGAAGTCACAGAACCATAGCACAAAATCAGTCAAAAGTCTGGACTGACCCACTGCTCAAGGTGGGCCAACATAGAGCAGGTTACAGCAACATAGAATGTTTTTGAGTAACTGCTTTTAATTCATTTTAGTAGAAGAAGCATATAAAATTTGGGTGGGGGCTAGAGGTGGCACATGAGTCTGAAAGCCACCTACATTATAGTAAATATTTATAGTTGGGAACAGAAGATGATTTTCAAGTGGATGTCATTCAGAGGTACTACTATATCAAGATGACAAAAAAACTAAGACCTCATAAAAATTAAATTAAAACTTTAAGCAAAACAATAAATTCTGGTATTAGTTCTCAGATGGATCTTGTGATACTCTGATACTAGCCCCTGAACTAAATGTCCTATACTTCACTGGGAAGCCTGTGAAGTCAGGCAGATGATCACAGAATACACACAGAAAAACCCCATAAAACGATTTCTAGGCACAACCACATTTGTATCACTCACAGAGGGTCCCAAAAGCCTCACTCAGAACCTCAAGACAGAATTCAACCACTGGATTTTTAAACCAATTTTCATTAACTTGTTTATATTTAACATCAGAATTTGAGAGGAGTTTAATCTTGATCATACCCTTCACAAAAACTCTAGGGAAATCTAGAAGTGATTCTCAGTTAAAGAAGTAGAACAAAATTGCATGAATGAAGTGCAAGAAAATGAAGTATTATCAAAGCTTCCAGAAGGAATTATGGTTTTCCAATCCCTTATCTGTTTGTTAGATCTGTGTCCCTGCACATAGCTTTCAGGAATACTGCAATGTTCCTTGGGCTACTCACACCATGGTTTTGGATACTATATGTCTGGCTAGAGCTGGTGTAGGTGAAGAAGAAGTTACACATATTAACAGAAATGATAATTGCCTCAAAAATCTCAGAGATTTAGGTTTAATAAGAACCCAGCATGGAAGTAATGATGCAAAAAATATCCAGCTACCATCAAGATTATGTTTCGGAATCTTCTTTCTTCATTGTTCTTCATTTAAATGTCTAATGTGATATTCAAGACCTCATTCCTATCCTCCATAGATTACAAATTATTTTGAAAAGGGATTTTTTTTGTTAATTGTCTGCACAATGATGTTCAGACCAAATAAATCAGCATCATGTAAGGTGCTGTTAAAAGGGCACTGATACAAATGCTCTTATTTTGCTTGGACCTCAGGGCAGTAAGCAAAATTGCATTCAGCAAAAGCAAAATTGTTTACTACTAATTAGTTCAAGTAAAAACACAAATCTAGTTTCTACCTTGGGGTATAGCTATGTGGAGAATTTGCCATGCTGATGGCAAGTGAGATTATGAAGGAAAAAATTTATTCCTGACTACGGACAATATTACAGGTTTTTGGAAGGTTGGCTGAAAAACAACTAAATCTGAGCAAAATTTCATCCAAAGTCAGCTCGTGTATTCCCCAAGTATTTTCTTCTTGAATTAGAAATAAATCTAATTTTCAGGAGCAGCTTACAGTGTTAGCAAACCACAGGCCAGAGATGGAAGAGCCCAGGAAAGCAGGACACTTCTCACTGTCAGGCTTTCCTGCCATCAGCTGTCACACTAAGAATGCATTGCAGCTACTGCCAGTGGATCTGCTGCCACTGGAGCAGGAAATCTGCTGGCTTTTAGGACATCCAACAGCCCTCCTCTGTTATCTGTGACCTAAATATGATTAATTCCTTACTGCAAACACTGAACACTTTGATCTATTAAATCTTTAAAACCCATCAAAACAAAACTCAAAGCACATTTAAAATCAGGAAGCAATCTGCTTTTTGGAAATATATATATACACACCCAAATGTGTGCACGCACACAGATCACACATCTGATTTCTACTCAGAAATTAAAGCAATTCCCGTGAGAAATTCCAATCAATCTGTTCTCAGTGATTATATCAACACATTGCAGTTTTATACAGGAATAAAATTTACAGTTTCTTCCTACATGGCAACAAATACATTATAGTTTTTAATAATCTACTCTGGCAAATAAGACCTCTTTTGAGAAAGAAGAAGTAACTCTGGAATAAGTTATGGTAAATATCTTACTCCATAGAAGATAGAAAATTCTTGTCTCCGTATTCTTCTCAGAGTGTCATATTTACAAGAGTAAGTGCATTGCCCTCATATCCTTAGAAAAGTAGGCAATGTGGTTATCAAAAAGCTTTTGTTCCCTCAGATCAGCTATTAATCTTGTTTCTTCTCCCCATTTTGTAACCTGGTGAAGTTACAGCATTGCTATTCTGCTTCTCATCTCTGCCATGAGCTGGGGACCCAATAACATTGGTCCCAAACTGCTCAATGACCTGAGTTCAGTTCTGCCAGATCAGCAGATCTGAAGGCATCCTTGTCAATCAAACAGGAAACAAAACTGGCTGTGGGTGGATTTGAGAAAATCAGTATGCATTAGCATAATCCAGAAATGTCACATCTGAGCTGGCAGGCAACTAAATTGGACACAGAATGACAAATAAAAAGGAATCAAACATAAATATAAAATTAGAGGTGACTTCATAGGGAAAAAGATTTTTTTAAGATAAAAGAATTAAAAGTATTTGTCATACATCCCACAGTAGCTGAACAAACCACCTGGGTGAAAAGTAAGAAGAATTAAGTAAATAACATCTGAGAAATTAAAATTAAGCTCATACACTTATTGCAAACAAGCAGTAGCTAAAGGAGTTATTTTTAGACAATTGTTTTCAAACTTCTCACCCTTTATCTTTCTAAGGAATAGCCGCACAAAGGAAATCTATCAAAAATCTCTACCTTCTGTAATTTATGAAAACTTGTATAGCTTGGGAATGGAGAAGAGTTCCCTTTTATCTCCACCACTGATCCTTTTTTATATCTTCCATGTCATCAATGTTTTCCCCTCAAAATAGCCTTGACTGAAAGCCTATTGGAAACAATGGAATTCCACTTAAAATCCATGCCTATATCTTGATTATTGCAATGTGACTTTCCAAGAGGCAGCTAAAATGAATAAACAGCTTACAAAATTTCATCTTGCCGTGGGAAATTGGTCTATTCAGGAGTGGCTTAGGATCACAGACTAAGACAGCAGCTAAGCAGTGAAAATAGGCTTATACCATAGATTTTCTATTTGGTTCACATGTATGGGCACATTTCTTTGAAAAGCTCAAAAATCACACTGTATTTTACAGTATTTGCATGAATTATGCGTTTTCTGTCAGTCTGGAAGGAATACACATAGCCCTATCTATTCCAGCTCCATTCTCATTTTGAAATGTTAAACCATCTTCTACCTCCAAAAGTAACCACTCATTCTCATGAAAGTTGAATTTAGCCAAAGAATATTACAATCTACATGAGTTTTCCCATATAAACAAGAAAGGTAATACCCTTCATTGTTCTGTCACTTGGTGGCAAAGGATGGAAACTCAGTCTCATACAAAAATTAAGGTTCTTCAGTATTTTATCAGGACACACTAGGAAAAGAAGGAAAGATGGTAGAGATATGTTTCTAGGAAAGAAGCAAATACAATTTACAAATTTTGGGCATCACAGACAGGAGAGAGGGAAAGGAACAAAGGAAAAGAGTTGGCAAAATGAAGACAAAGAGGAACATGAAAGACAGTAGAGCTCAGCAATGGATTAGGGTTAGGTGACGAGATTTACTACTAGTAGTAAGGGGACAGATTTCCAGATAGGATGAAAGAACTCAGCTTGCTTGCAAGGCTGATTTTCCTTCTGCTTACACAGCTGCCAATGCAGCAATAGATTTGTAACTAGTGCACAATTCCTTCAAGGAATGCCTACAACATCCAGAGTCTGATTTGAGTTATATTGAACCTTGTGGGCCCTGAGAAAGAAATACTAGGGACATGTAAACGTAGAACAGCAAAGTAGATGTTACCTCTTAAACAGCACTCACTACCATTGCACTACCACTGACATGCAGTGAATTGTCTTTCTTGGATAAAACCTCCTACTCTCTAACTGATTCTTTGTTCCTATCAGAAACCCACTTGGATAGCTACAGCCAAACAGGCTCAGGTGCCAGGTCCCTAAGGAATTTACCTAGGATCAGTCTGTATGATTTAAAGACACCAAAATGTACAGAGGTGGTGCTCTCCTTATGCATTTGCAAAGGGCTCTGCAGTGAGACACTTCCCACTGTAGCATTTAACTGCCTTCAGATTTAATGATGTTGCTATTTTTTGTTAAAATTTGTAGATTCCTGTGACATATTTTTGCAATAACTTAATCTTTCATTAGTCATGGAGATGAAAGCGTTCAATTAGCTGTTTTGACACTTTTGACTGTACTAAATAAAATATTCAAGTATTTCCCAGTGATATTGCCTCCTATCTAACAGATTTTCTGGAAAGATTGCACATAATGAAGGCTAAGGGGGACCTAATCAATTATATGGCCAGTCCAGAAAATGAAGGGATAATGTCATAGGAAGAGCCTTGATGGAAAATGAATCGTTGCTCATTAACTGATGCTTAAAGTGCTTCAGAGTCAGTTCTGTGGAGAACTTTTCTAACATGAAAAACACCCACCAGAGATAGAGGGAAGAAAACTCTCAGAAATACACCTGAGTATCTCAGCATATTATAAAAATTTCAACACAAATGACACACAGCGATGACACAGATGACAAGCTTCCTTCCTCACAGAAAACCACAATATGACACAAAGCAGTGGCTCCTTCTGCCCTGGCTGCACCTATAGCTCAGATAAATCTGGTATCCTTCTGTCAGCAGCATCAGGTATGAACTGGGCCAAAAGAGCTACATAAGCCCTCAGTGAAGATCCTTATGGGAGAAACCTGGAAGCTATTTCTTGAGTACATGAGCCAGATGCTCCAAGTACTCCAAGGCTAGAGGAGCTAAATCATTCCATGGTGAACACTTCAACCAAAGCCCTTCATGCAGTTCAGCTGCTATCCTAGGATCAGAGGAGCTTCTCCAGAGCTGGGTTTAATAAATTTTAGCACAATTACAATCTTCCATCACTGAGACGAGCTGGTAGTATCTCTTGGGTGAGTCACCAAGATGAGCCTGGATTGTTTGCTTGTGTGGGGAAAGAGTGTGTTTGACTCTGCTGCCATCCATGCACAGTCACCGTGGGATGAGTTCCAGGCTGTATTGGCACCAGCTCCACTGCACACCAAAATAAGAAAGGGAGGCACAGGAACACAAGGGCTAATGTATTCACAGGGAGACAAACTGCCAGTGTCTTTTATAGGAAAGGAAAATCCCTGAGAGAGGAAACTTTTTTTTTGTATAGCAATTCTAGTTCAGAGAATTAACCATGTTCTTCTGAGTGGGAGTTTGGTTTTTCTGATGAAGGATTTTAAAAAAATTTAAATTTTTTTTGTAAGTTGACATTTTCTTTCTTTTCACTCAAAGAATCTTTGGGCAACTCTGACACCTGCTAGACAGTAAAGATAAATTTGGGCACTATTGGTCAGGAAAGTTCTTCAGAAAGTCTTCAGAGGTGCCTTTGGTTGGGATTTTTTAAAATTGCATAACACAGAAGATTTCAAGATGTGAATCAAGAAACACTACTGTATTTGTATGTTATATTTTGGTTTGCTTTTCCTTTTTATGTCCTTATTTCCTCAGATTCTTTGCATCAAACGCCATGCCAGCACAGCTTAAACTGAAGAGATTTTTGGCTGAAGGCACAGGATTAGAATTTGAAATATGAAACAAGGATCTAACCCTGCTGCTCATGTTGATCTTCTGATATTAACAGGACTCAAGGTAAGAACACATATTTATTTGTAGGATATACATGTCTAGCCAGTGCTCATTACTCCATGGAAAGACTTCTGCAGTAAGAGGGCTTTTTATTACAAGGACCACAGTGAAAAGATATATTCTGAAGCAGACTGATGTTGCCACTGGAAGTCAGTAAGATCTCCAATAACAATGAATATTTAAGGGTCAAAAATGTGCTCTATTAAGAAACCTACTGATTTAAAAATGCTTCATCATGACATGACTTTCCAACCACCATCCAGAGCCATCTGTAGCGAACCTTGAGTGTGTCCACAGCTGGAAGATTTTCAATATTCAGCAGAGAAATGTAAGATAATTTTTATTAATCATTCGGAAAAAAAAGCATACCATAAGGCTGAAAAACAGTAATAAATACTGAAACAACCGCACCTTTAGAAGCCAAGTCCCTTTCAGCTGGGTTTCCTTCATCCCTTCTAACATCAGTCAATACACACTTTTCTGTAACTCCAGCTTCTTTTTTCACCTCAGCTGTCTTTGTCCATCAAAGTTCAGATCACTTTTACCTAAGTAAGGGTCTCTTTGGTTTTGTTTATCAACAGCTACCTTTCTACTTTTCTGCCTTCTTACACCTTCTCTCCATTGAGCATCATTCCCATGATTCCCATTTTCTACATTAGATTTTGGAGATCACTTTGTCCTTGGAGCTTCCTAGCCAGCTACCTTAGCTAATCATACTAATTTTCAAAGAAAAATTGAATTTTCTGTAGAGAAATGTAATCTATAGCACTAGTGGTTAATGCAAGGTTTAACATATGTCTCGGTTAATTTTCACACCATCCAGAAATGAATACGAATGCTGTGGGAGATATCTGAAAAAAACCATAGTTTTCAAATAAATTCAGTTTGGTTGAAATCAGCTATTTCTCTTTTTCAAAATTACAAAACCATCTAGGTGATACTATTTCAAATCTCACAGTATGTTGAGGAAGATAACTAGTACCTTTTTTATTTCTTTTTTTCATTGCAAATATCATATACAATCAGCATGGGTTTGGTCTAATTTTTTTTCCTTAAGCCAACATTCCCTTTCTCCCTGAAAGGTGCATACTCTAGTCTGCCATGAGAGAGAGACATTACAGGCTAAAAGAGGGTTGATTGCCAGACACAGAAATGTTTTCATAAAAGTCTGAGTTGAAGACTCCTGAAATCCTTGGACATTTTCCACTCAACAGGCTTTGGATAAAGATCAGACTGACCACAAGTAAACCATTCCTATCAAAACAATACTTCCCTGATCAGTAATATTAGCTGTAGTTGAACATACTTATGAAATATTAATTCTGCCCTTTTGAGAATATTTTATATGACTGATGCAAAAAAAGTATTTGATCAAAAATTGAATGCAAACATAAGGGCCACAAATTTAGTAACAGTGTTGAATTTTGCATAAGGAACCACAAAAAAAGGTCTGGAGACTGAATAATACAGATAAATCAAAGAAATGAGCAAGCCTGTTTTTGAAAGCAGCAAAGTTATGTCAGACATGAAATAGAAGACTGGGAAAAATGTGACTTTGTTTTAAGTCACATCTCCCTCCCAAGGCTCCCACACTGCCTATTCTGTTATGGAGATGTGTGTTGTTCATCAAAATGGGCTGATTCCAGAGGACATGCCTCGGTCTCTGGGCATTCATTTTCATGAATGCAATGGCATGTTAGCAGCCTAGAGTGGGAAACTCCAGTCTCTAGAAACAGGATAACAATTCACAGAGAATGTTCAAGTGATGAAGATATTTACAGTTCTTTGTTGCTCTCCTGTCTGGTGACCAGGCAAAAGAGTGCAATTATGGTAAAGCAGACAATAGTTCCAAGTTTTTCATTATTAGACAAACAATAGAATTGAAAGCAGGGAGGTCAGCCTACTAGGGTTGCTTATTCTACCAAGTCTCTTCTCTCCCAAATGAACATGGGCAATTAGGTTAATCCCCTGGGCTGCCGAATAAGAACAGGTAGAAAGGGGATGACTGGAAAAAACATGGCAAATGCCAGGGCTGTCACCCCTGATTTGGGAAATCTACAAGGTTGATAAGATAAAGGCACAGTGAATGCTTCTTAAGATACAGTACTTACAAAATCTTGTAACTGCTTAGAGCAGCCCCCAGAAAGAACCCGCTTGGTTACATTTGCATTTTTTAACAAATCCGTTGAGCAAATTAGTTAGGTGAGGGAGAGTGACCATCAAGGCTGCATTTGGAAAAACCACCCTCTGTTCCTAAAATTACTCTACTGTTAGATAAAGAACAAAAGGATCAAGAACAGGAGTGGGAGGTAGGAAGCATATCCCACTCACAACACAAGGCACACAAACCACAGACTCAGAGAAGTTTCTAAAAGGGCAGCAAGTGTAAAGTGGGGAGGATGGCAGACCTTTAAGACATGTAGTAAGTGCCAAGGAGTCCTTCTTCATCCAGGACATTTCTCACAATACAAGACTGTTTAAATATATTAATAAGGCAATACTTCTCCCAAAACAGAAAGACTGCAGAGAATGAAAGGTTAGGGTCACACAGGCTGACAATGGAAGGATTGCTGTGAGCTACAGAGGCAGCCTTGTCAGTCTGTTCTTGAAGCAGCTCTTCCAATCATCGATGTCACTGTTTTATCTGTAAGTTGTAGCAAAGCCACAAGTCTGTTTTCCAGAGGAAGAACTACTTCTGAGTTGTGCCACATACAGAGTGTCGATGATAAAGAAATGTAGGCTGTTACTAAAATAAAAGCAGACTCCCTGAGAGGTATGTAGCAATCTCACACCTGACTGAGCACGGAAATGAAAGGCAGAGGAACAGGAAGTACAAATGGCTGTTTTCACGAATTCAAAGCCAAATTATATCATCAGTGGGAATGCATATCGAGTCCAAAGCACACCTGTGCAAAGCTCACCACAGGGTGTGCAGTCTGAGATGGACATTCCAATACAAAGGATCTGGCTACAGTCCTGACTGGGAAGCAGAGCTTTTCTGAGAAGCAGTGCCTTAACATATGGAGCTATGGAGCTAAGCCAGGACATCGACCATGTAACTGACCCCTGGTTATACAACTGGTCAGTTTGGCTTGTAAGAATATGTTCTTAGATGATGCTGCATGAGCAAACCAGCCATAAGTTAAAAACTGCACAACCCTGTTTATGTATTTCCATGACATATTTTATATATATATAAAAATATAAAACAGTGGTAGAAAAAGTCTATGATTGAATGACCAAGAGCATTTGAGCTACAAACATTGATCTAAACAACCTGCTTTGCAGTTTCAAGTAGCCACATATCAAGAGAAAAGTGTCCCCAAGTCAGCCAGTGACAAAGGACATTCCAATTCAGGATGCACTGCCAGGGTCAGGATTCAGACTGCTGGAATGGCAGTTTCAGGCCACCTTGGGAATGTCTGCAGAGACTGCAAACACATCTCTGAGTTAAAAAGCACAGACAGAGGTGTGAGTGTTTCCACTATGTTCCACCCTAGTTGTATAAGAGAAATAACTGCATTGTCTGGGGCTGAGTTAGGGCTCTGGTCTCCTTAGTTTCCCTGGATAATCAATTAAGAGGGAAAAGCTCATTCAGGTAACAGTTTGGATCAAACCTACCTGCATTACCTGTGTTAGCTCCATTGGAGAAGGCACAAATGAAGCTGGAGAGCCCAGGGATATCAGCCTTGTCTGCACTTGGCACCTCAGACAAATAAATGTTTTTGAGGATGCAAATACCTACACCACCCTTGGGTTTCATGGACTCAGCACAGGTAAAGGGATGTGCTGGCAGGAAAAAAACATCAGGATGGATTTATAATAAACTCAACAGGAATGCATTCTTTATTCTTCTACACGTTCATGGTGAGTTTAACCAAGAAGTAAAGAGAGAAAACCATAAAATTATATGATTCAATGATCTGAAGTTAACCGGATTCCTAGAACAAGAAATGCTGTGCAGGAACAGTGTTCAGGAAGGCTTACTTCCCTGAGAGAGAGGAAACTACTGGCACAACTCAGTGAGTGCATAGGTGAAGTTTGATAATCTCTAGGAACAGGAATAAAACCCGAAACCCATGCAGCTGATCTTAAAGCTCATTTTTCCTAAAACAATTGAAGATGGTGATACAAAAGGCACCATATTCTTAGAACCAGAAAATATTGAGTAAGTCTATTTGTATAGACATAGCTTGTGTTGCTAACTGACCATCTCAGGGAAAAAAGGTGCTTATTAGCTTTCTGGAACACAGAGGAAAAACCTGGACAACCCAAGTACTTTAAATACTTCAGTGAAACAGGCAATTTACAGTTAACTCCCTTGACCTGAAACTCATACTAAAATAGTAGTGCTCAGTGAAAATGCTTAGATTCAAAACAACTTTCTGTGAGTGTGTTTGTAAAAATAACACTCTTTTCAAAGGCTTAAATAGCTGCCTAATTTATTTTAACCAGTACTTGGATTTCTATTTCATCAGTTTATGTTAGTCTGTTGATATATTGTTTTGATTTACCATACTTGCGACTTCAAAACTTATATAAATCAGAACACTATGATGGATAATACCAGTAAGTAGCCAACATCTAGGGAAAGCCTCAGCATTTAGACAAGTAGCATGTGACAAGGATTTACATCCAAGAGTTAGCAGAGAGATACTGGAAGAAAGAGAATGATTTTGAATGATTCCCTTGATTTGTTCATGGAATAATTTAAGAAACATGTAGAGTCAATGCTGTTTAGGTATTACCTATCTTTGGTGAGTAAAGGAATCAGGATAATACTTGATAATGAAGTATTTTAAGAAGCTTGCTGGTATTCCTGGAATGGAATTTTATGTGCACTGCAGATACACATAATGGTTCACTAAGGTGCCTTCAGACATAAAATCTATTCTTTTAATGGTCATTGAATGCAAAAACCCTGTAATATGATAATTAAAATCTTCCCATAGTTTTTCTTTTTGTGTTCCATCTACTCTTGCATGTTAGGAAGTACAAGGTTCATTCAAGGGGTTGCCAAGGATTTTATGGTCTTTGGAGAAGAGAAGCAGATGGTCCCAGAAAGACGAGCACTTCGAACATTGAAGTGGATTTGGGAAACAGACCTACAGCTGCCTGGGGATATACATGAGAATTTTAAAAGGTTATTAACTGAACTACCACAAGCTGGGAAAATAACTCAAAACCAGATGCAGTCACTAATTGCTCACTTGAACTTTGCCTATGAAGTTATTTCAGCAGGAAGAATATTTTTATGCTGACTCTAAACAAAAGTTAGAAAAGGAGATAATTAATAAGATTAAGAAGGCAATTACAGCTGGTGATGCTTGAAATTCTCTGTGAATGCTGCACATTTGAATTCATTAGGTGACAGTAACTGCACAGATTTGTCATACATGGAACCCCTTTCTCCTGGAATGGACATCAACAAACTCAACTGTTCATTTTATTGGTTCACACACAGGAGAAACCATAAATACGAAAACAGCTTACAAATACTCCAAAGAAGCTGAATTTTAGTTCTCTCATTAAGCATAAAGAGTCCTCATCCTATATGCTATGCATGTAGCATAAAAACTGTTACCATCACTGATGAGAGACTTTTTATCTTCACAAGGTATAGTAAAGACTTTTGTCCGTATCTCCAAATTAAAACAGAAAAATAAATCAAATCAAAACTGAGTCATCATGGAGTTCTGACAGACAAACTCAACTTTCAATCTTAAAGTATTTGCAGTGGAAAAGTAACCCGATAGAACAGGATAAAATGTCACTGATGCCAGTGAAGAACACACAAAAGTGGCAAAAATGTTAGGAAATTCAGCTGCAATGTAAAATCCCACCAAATGGAATTCAGAGCTGTTCTGCTGCAAGATTTAAAGGGGAAAAAATGATGAAAAGTGAAGCTGAGAACTTTGTCCTTGGTACCATTGCAAGAGCTATAAGACTACAAGAAATCTGTTGCTGTGAAGCAACATCAGCACTCATGAGGTATTACATATCCTCCAAGCAGATGCATAGGAACACACGGAATAAGGATTTCTTAGGCTGCCAGCAGTGTTCAAATACAAAGCAGACAAATGCCTCATTGCTTAAGCAAAACTGTGTGTTGGTTGTAAAGAGGAGTGTACACACTCGTCCTCTGCAGCCAACACACAGCTGCTCAGAAACACCAGCAATAGAAGACTCTGAAGAATGGGTCCGTTGCCAAGTGGTTCAGAATTATGCCATGACTGCAGACCTGAAGAGTAGCTTTGTGGGATCAAAACAGAGCACAGTTCTGTTTTCACATTTGAGCTCCTCTTTTGTACAGCTATTGCATTAAGGTAGGATTTCTTCAAAAGGAATACTGAGTGGAACACTAAAAATGCCTACATTTTAGCAGTAGATTTTAGCAGGAATGCCATCACCATATCATACAGAGTAGGAATGAACTATTACTATCACATTTTCCACTTTCAGTTATCCACTGCTTACAAGTTCCACAAATCTCCCAGCAAGGGGCTATCAAGCAATACAAGTTACAATTGCTATTACCCAAATGTGAATTGACAAAACTGTTCAAAAATAATTTTGTGAATGTATGTGAACAGTAGAAAATTTATCCATAGAAAATCACAATTTCCCTTTTAAGAGATGTCAGAACAGACATAAGTTAGAAAATCAATTCAAATGCAATAATTTAGCTGGCTGCCCTAGCCCAATGCTGTGGTTCCAGAGTGGGCTATCAAGCTGTATATCAGAGAATTTTTGCTGTATTAGGGAAGTCCTGACCCTCCTTTTAACATATGCAAAAATGCATGCATGGAAAAGCTCCAGGCCCACACTGCCCTTGCTTATATTTGCAAATGTACTCAACAACCTGCAAGTTAAGGCTACTAATTTTAACACAGGGAGTTTTCTCCCCTATGAGCATTAAAATGTGTGTCATTCCCACCAATCTCTTTTTCAGCCTGAGCTTAAACATTTGTAGATATTCTAGGCAGGCATTTTCTTACCTGTACTTATTCCCCTTCCCAGGATTCAAGACTTTACTGAAGACTGTTTTTAAAAAAATCCAGCTTTTAAAAATTCTCCCTTCATAATGACCATTTGCCTCTAAGTGGAATTACAGATGTATATTCATGTTGCCATATTACAACAATTATTTTTATTATGTAACCCGATCTTCTAGTCACCCCTGAGAGTTGTTCCCCCATTTTACATACTAGAATGAATGATCTGACTGTCAAGGAGAAAAATTAAAACTATGCTCTCCACGAAAGTCAGCCTGATTGTTCCTGTGTTTGCAATGAAGTATCTATATAAACATTGCCATGTTAGTTTGTACTAAGGTTTTAAAAAATAATATTTTAGAGTTTATTAAATCTCATTATTTCTGATATCATTTCAACTAATTTTCTTTCTCTCCACCTGAGTCACATATGCTGTCCCTTCAGTAAAAATATCAAATTATGTGGGCATGTATCCCAAAAGCAAAAATGCCCCCTTCAGTGTTTTCCCTTTCTATAAGCAGTCTTGTTCCTTCTGTCAATGTGATCCAAGGATCTTTATAACACCTTTAACAGGAAAATCTACCAAAAGAAAGGTTCCAGCATCTCCAGCTTTGATAAGCAAGCCAAGAGCTGGCACAGATATAACCCCTGACTGAGCATTAAAAGTACACAAAGCTTTAAGCAATTTTTCCTCCAGGGTCAGATGAGTCAACTGCTGCTTGGCCCGATAGGAGCTCAGGGTTGGCAGCTCCATAAAGAACTGAGCAAACACAGTCTTCAGCATCATTTGTATTCCAAATGGAGATGTAAATACAGCAGCAAACCCCAGCTGTTTTTCTGTCCTTCGTGAAATCACTTTATCTTTGATGACTTGAGATTACGCATAAAGATTGAGTGCCATATTTTGCAGGTTCTTACTCACCCAAGAGCTTTTAAAATGAATGATTTCATTGCCCAGTAGCATGTCAGTGGGGGTTCACCAAAACAAGATATTGCTTTATTAAACATGGAAAGGTAGTGCATATTTATTATTTGCATTTATGTAAGCAAATGATAATTTATATTCTTAGAACAAAAGACCACCATGTATCCTATGGCTCTCCCTCCACTGCTCTTCAATTTCACTTACTTAAAAAGAAGAAAAAAAACAGAAACACCTGAAATCCTAAATGCTGCTGTAATAGTGACTGGTTATCCTACAAAAGATAAAGTGTTTCTTTTCTGGAGCTTTGGAGCCTCTATGGGTCCTTATTCTACACCTCCCAAACAGCTCTCCCAAGTGCTGGGCTGTGCTCGTCTTGGTCAGTCACTAAAATCCTTCTTTACTTTCCACACCGTCAGATCAAAATGAAGAGAGACAAATTTAATCCATAAAAAATTTATATAATCATGTGCAGTTTGGGGAGTTTGTAACCTTGCTCTTAGCACTTTTCTTTTTGACCTCTATAATGCATACTTAACACTGTGGTTTAATCCTCTAGCACATCAGAATCTGTATTAATAAGTATACCAATGATATATACTAAAAAGTCAAATCCTGTTAAGAAATGGCTGATTTTTATTCAGAGCTGGGTACTTCAGATTAACAAAATGCTGCTCACTAGATTTTGTTTTAAAGCACTCGTCAAAGCAAAGCTATTCTTTACAGTCAAATCCATTAAATTAAACAGAAAAGGGGACAGGAAACTTGTGTGTCATCAAATCAATTCAAGGCTCACAGTGATAATATATATTTTCAAAAACATGACATTACTAGTAGTGGAAAGGTTTATGTACTATTTATGCTAAATCTATTCTTAGACTAAAGATTTCTTACCAGTTTTTTGGTCAAATATTTTCCATCTGTAAATTTTCTCTTTTACTGAACAAGTATACCCACTTGATTACAGTCCCTCCACTGCTAGTATCATATCTTTCCAAATCTTCCTTTACATTTGGATTAGACAGGTACATGCATCTGGAGCACAAGTCACAACATGCACAGCAGTTCAATGAAAACAACATTGCTTAAAATTTTAACAATTCCCATCCCTCCATTTTCCAGTCATCAGCAGTGAGATGACAGCAAAAGCTTTATGTATTATCCTATTAAATGGTGCCAACCATACTATGCAGTGATATTTTGTTTCACATTTAGATGCCATATTTTAGTTTCTATATAAACAAGTGGCTGTTCTGAATCTACCATAATAAAATAAAGTTCTGTGCAGTATATTTTGATGTAAACTTTGCCAAACACAGAAAACTCTTTTCAGAAATACCCAGGCACCTGCAATATCTAAGGAGCTGGAGCAATGGGGAAGAAAAGAGAAGCTTCTACTGGCTTTGCTCCCTAAGCAGATTTGGGGCAGAGGTGGCAGTTCAAATTCTGGCCTCAAATTCTGCTTTTCTCTGTGAATAAGATATCCAAATTAGCACTACAGTAAATATAGATCACTGCATCTTCTCTGGAGCTTTGCAGGGATGAGTCACCAAACACAGACCCTGTTCTGCTCCTCCCAAGCCTCCTGGACCAGCTGGGAGTAGCTGCTGTAGGAAGCAAAACACCACATTGGAGGGACATCTGGCCTGATTTCCTAATGCCTTCTCATATCCTTAAAGCCAGAGAGTTGGTACCATCCTGCCCACCCTCTGCACCTGCCCCGTGCTGCAGATCCCTGCACAGCTGCAAGGAGCCACAGCCCGTGGGTGGGTACAGAGCTCACAGTGAGGCTGTGCTGGGGCAGCTGCAGCCAGCTCACTGCACTGCCCTGCACACCAACCACGTGATGAACAGACCAACTAGCTCAGGCTCAGCAGTGTTATTAGTGCTCTTCATGGGTTGGCATCACTCTACACACAGCTAATAAACCTTTCTGACCCTCCTGCTCCTGTGCCTGACAAGTCTCAGGGCTCCAACAACTGTTACTGGGCTAACAGACCCATCTGGAGCATTGAGAATATGCTTATACTCAGCCCCATCAGCACGGTGGAGCTATCTCAGCATATCTGCATCCATCAGCAGGGCTGATGAGCCATACTCTGCATCACGACATGGCTGTGCTGCTCCTTCTAGAGCCCTGGCAGCTGCACTAATGGATTCAGTGTGCTGTATCTCAGGCATGGAAAACCCGTCATCCATCTTATTGAAGACTGGCCTTGTAAAATCCAAATCTTCTTGTTCCTGATACTTCCAGCTTTCAAAGAGACTCTTCTACTGCATCTTTCCATGCTGTTGTGATTTTGCTATCATTTAACACACGCTAAAATGCTGCCAGTGGTCTAAATCATAGCAAATGTACCTGGTAGCTCATTCACAAACATGAGGAGACAAAAAAACCCCAAAAAACAATTTTTAGAGCAGTAACAAGACCAAAGCTTGACTGTGACTTAGTGCAGACCCGCTGTGAGCTGAGTGCTGATGACCCATTGGGTGATTTCAGCCGTTTCCTGCCACTTTCTCACAGTGACCCATGCACTAGGACTCTGAGACTCACTGAAGTCTTTCCTCAAAACAGCCTTCACAAAGGCAGACTAGCACTGAGATGCTCTTTTGTTTTCACCTGTGACCTTGTTGTTATAAATAAAATTGACAGTTATAAGCAATTCGTTTGAGATGTGTTTTGTTCTGAGTCAAAACCTAAATTATTAAATAGCTTTTGCAAACACATGTTTAATTTCTGGAAGCTGAGTAATTTTACAAGACAATGTACAGTTGTTTGGTTTGTTGTACTCTTGAGGTAAAGAGACCAAGTAGGAGATGCCTCATCTTTGAATTATTGTAGATGATGGGCAGCAGGCTGTGGGACCAATTTAGTGATAATGTCAGAAGGAAGCTCCCAACAGATGAATAATGATGCTCATGTAACAGCCAGACAGCTGAAACCTGTCCTGCTCAAGGCACTACAAAGATAGACCTTCTATATTGGCCCATCCAATTATTCTTCTCTTGTTTCTTGTTTCCCAGCAGATAATTGGATTTTAAGGGAAGGCATCTCCAATTTCCAGGGCTTCATTTCTCTTCTGTTTTCCTTCTGATTTCACACAGACTTTTATCCCCACATCCAATACAGAATCAGCCAAAGCCTTTCTAAACTTCTAAGCTACTCTTGAAGAAAAAAAAGTGAAAAAAAAAGTCTTCAAAAGTAAAGGACTTGATCCTGCTAGGCACAGAGGAGGGTTCCTAATGTGGTGAAGGCATCACTGTTGCAACTGCTAAAGAATCTGCAGGAACATGGGTCTCCACAGATTCAGTCTTTTAAAAAGAATAAAATACTATTTAACTGAGAAAAAGGAACTTCAGCATTATTTAAGCACACATTTAAAATGAGAGTAAGAAAACAGTGGCTGTTTCTATCCTAATATTACGATCATTATTCAGAATGCATTCCTGTAACAGCTTTTCTTCCGTAACAAAAGGAGGTATTATAACACACTGTAGGAAACAATATATATTTTATTAAAATATGATGAAGAAATTTCTCTTTTCAAACCTCATGAGATGCATATAGCTAGCCAGTTTTCAGTGATTTTTTAATTGTTAGTTCAGGGTTTTTTCTCCTTAGCAGAAAATAAATGCTTGTAACATCTTAGAGAAAGACCTCAGTTGACGACTATGCTGTACCTTCTTGGGTGGACAAGAAGTATTCATTAAACCACCTTCTGAAAGGCTGAATTACCAGTTGTATCTCATTCAAAAAAAAAGTCTTGCTTTCATCCCAGAAAGGGAATATTCCTAAAACTCTCTGGGCAATTCTTTCCCAGCAAGTACTTCCCCACCAACTGAAGGAACTGAGCACACCCTGTAATTTATGAATCTGTGCTTTCCCTTCCCACACCAGGCAAGGTTGTGCCTACATTTGCTAATTCTGGGAGTGCCATGTCTAATGATGCCCAGTGAGTCATGCTGGGAACAGCCATAAACTGATGGACAGTTGATGGGGAAGTACTTGCTTCCAGGACCAGCCCAGCACTAGCAGCAGCACAGCACCTGTGTGACAGGAGACAGAACACCAGCAAGTGCAGTGCTTCACAGGTTTAAAATTCTAAGTCTATCCAAGCTGCTTTTGAAAAGCAAAGTGTCCAGTTGCAGACTCCACCAACTGCTCCAGCTATACCAACTGCTCCAGCTGGTCTTCTGGAGGGTACATGTTTGTAGGGTCTCTAAGAATGGCATCAGAAAAAGCACTAGAAAACTGAATCATAACCTATGCAAAGGATTTGACACCTTGAGAAACAAGTAGGACCTTCCAGGAGTAGCCCATGGAGGGATCAGAATGGTTTTCACTTCATTCTTCCTCTCAAGAGTTCATCAAATCTCATTTTTCAGAAACAGCCAGGGAGATTCAGGCTGCTAAAGTAATTCCCAAGAGCTGCTTGGACTTGCTCAAGTGCAAAGCAAGAAACCATAAACAGCTGCCCGCCTCTGCAGTTAATCTCTGCAAACTGCTTGCCCTCTGCAATACAAGCAAAGGAGCTCCAGTGCCTATTTTTACCAAAGGTTTTTGTGGCATGCTTTGACACACTGTCCAGACAGAACACATAACTTGTGTCTTGTTATCTTCTCTTTATTCTGGTCTCCTCTGTAAATCTACAAAGTAGTACCTTTGTTAAAGCAGCACATAAGTATATGCTATATAAAATCTCAAATACGGTCAATAACAGTTCTATAATGGCTACAATACTGCCTTGCTATAAAGCTTAAATAATGAAATAGGCCAGAAGAAACCACAATGACATCTCACCTGGTGTACTTTTTCAAATGAAATGACCCTTATCCCTTTTGACAGGTTCAAAGCCAGCCCAGGACACGCAGCCATCTGCACACAGGACGGCAATAAACGTGACTTCTGTTTCTGCCTGAAGAAGGTGCCACCTTCAAGCTGGGAGTAAACACATGCAAGCCAAGGCACTCCAGGAGAATTCAGACATTTTCAAATCACCCTCATTCCTCAGCCATCACTCTTTTTAGCTTTGGAAAGCGTCTTTTCGTTTAAGCTATTCTTATCTTCACACCTTATTTTCTGTAAACCTGCTTAACTCCCTTCCTTAGTGGTTTTGTGTGACTATAAATGAACAAACAGCTTGTTTTCCACAAAGGTCACATTTTCCCTTGAAGGGCAATTTATACAAAGCTCATGGGAGAACTCTTATTATTGCCTAAAGGTATCTGTAATTCTGGTTATGCCCTTTACTAGCATTATGCAATTGCCATGATATAGGCTGCCCGAATTAAAAATACAAATACAAATACAAATGCATTGTCAACTGCTCATGTAGTCAAGACTGATCTTTAATTATTTATCAATCTTTCATGACTCAGGGCTGTGTAGAACAAGTATTGTTAACTAGGATTACTTGGATAGCTTATCTATATCAGTTAATTATTAACTGATATATCGTACACATCTATGTCTAAATATCTGACACATCTATATCAGTTAATTATTATAACAATTATCTATTACATATCAGAAACCTGTATCTTTCCCATTTAAAATCTAGGGCTGTTTTATTAAACATATAATATTGGTATTGGCTATTCAGAGAAGTAGAAGGGTTAATAATGAGGTAGGTGTGCATTCAAAATGGAACTAATGCACATCGAAATCGAGTTCTAGCTTGATTTCTACCCAGTTCTGGCAGAAATGACATGGGAAAAAGAATCCCCATGGCAGTGAACAATGCACAAGTCTCTTCTGCAACAGCAAGCAGCACCTCTTAGGTAAAAAGTGTTTATTTGTCCCCACTGACAGAGAACATAATTGGAAATGTTAATATGCTTGACCCAGAAAAAGAATATAATCCTTTCAAAATATCAAAATTGCTTCAAAGAGCTTCTGAAACATTGAATCTTTTCCCCCTGACATTAAAATAAAAGCAGAGAGAATACTAGTATAGACTCCCTGTGTAGTACACTGTCCTGCCAGAACTGAAATAGAGCCTGCAGGACAGAGATCAGTCGGGAAGCTTTACATGCATCTGGCCCCAGCTGAGATTGCTTCAGAGCAGTGTTGTAAAACTCCTGTTCAGAAACCAGCCTGGACACAATGCCCTTTAATTCCAGATTCAGAGGTAGCAAAGCACATAGAGCAATTCCATTCATCGACCACATGAATACCCTTAAACCCAACAAATTTACCTACCTAAACACTCTAGTATACACTACTTATTTAAACTTCCAGACACACTTAAACTATCTCATGGCACTTCTCAATGCTGCAAAGATATATGAGAAAACAGCCTGGGTTTAGGTGTGCTGAATTTCTCTCTTGCATTTTCAGGAGGAATTTTTAAATGCTTTTATTCAGTCTTCAGTCTGCTGAACGCTGGGCAAATTGTACAATTAGTTTCATCCATACCAAATGAGGGTTATGACATGCTAGTGAAGATAAGAAGAAATGACATTACTACTTCCCAGAGGTACTCTTTGAGAAAGAGCTAAATATAAAAGATCTAATTGTCTACTTACATAAGTTTAAAAACTTCAGCTTTTGCCAATGCTTTGAAGGAAGTCGAGAGTTCTCATCAACAGATTCTCTACAAGCATTGGCACACTACCACTTAGGGCTTCTACATACCTCATATTTATAGCAGAGAAGTGCCACAACACAGATTCCTGGCACAAGCAAGGAGGTTGTGTGATTCTCAAGAAGTAGCTGATTTTCCAGCTTCCCATCAATTCTGTTTTGCCCTGTAAAGGCATTTAGAATGTTGTACCCATACAGGTCTATTTTCAGACCTTTTTTCCCTCCTCTGTGTTTGCTCATCTGTGCACGTTCAACCAGTCTGTAAAGTTCTGAAAGGCACCAATTAGCCCATGACACTGACACTCCAACACAGTGCCTGAGGACCTTCCCTGGAGTTCCCACCTTTACCTCTGAACTAATGATACATAAATATCATCACTTCAACCTTCATAGTTTAAGAAAACCAAAGCATCCTGAGGGCAAATGTAGGTATAAAGGAAAGCCATTTATGTCTTCACTCTGTTGAACGCACATAATAAGACTGTGCCTCAGGCATTTTATCTGTCATTTTAATGTGTCAAGTGAACGGGTTATTGGCTTATTTCAGAGAGGGAACCGTCTCATTGGGAGGGGTCATCTTGACTTTTATGTGACCTGGCTTTCTCCCTGAATAGCCAGACTTTGATTCAAATGCAAATATCTTCAGGGCAGCTTTCAACACAATCAGTGTGTAAAAGCCACCTATAAAAGGAACCAAAAAATTACTAAGAAATAATAAATGTCAAGCATGTGAGATGTCCATTAGTTTCTTCCTGACCTAGATCCATAAAACAGAAAGCAAACAGCAGGTGCCTGGCAAATTGATCTTCATGAGTGCTCAGAAAGCTTAACCTTCCTGCACTTATTCATCTACATCACTCCACTGCATGTTTAGTCCATAGAACAGTTCCAGCTCTCTGTGCTTTTCACCTTTTTATTTATGGAAAAGAGCACCTAATTCACCAAACTCTGCTCTATGATTCTCATTACTCCAGCTTTGTTTATCAGGAGAGAGATGCAAGAAAATAAACAACTAGGCAGAACTTTAATCTTCTGCAAGACCTATGGAAATGTATGCAAAAGTTAGAACTAGTAGCAGAGACAATTTTTCAGGCAATTTCATACTAAAAAATTTTGGAAACATATCTGTGGTGTGAAGAAAGCTTCAGGTGCAAACTGAAATCCTTGGTCTGTACTTTGTATGGAATATCCCAGAGTTACCAGGAACACTGTGCAACCACAGACACTCTCTATGCCTTAAAGATTTAAAAGTGTTAAATATTTTGCAGGGTGGACTGCACATAAAGAGGTAGTCCAGTGTGAAGCCTTCACTTCCCTTTTTCAGTGAAAGGTTTAAAGCTCTATCAGCTTCCAATCCCTAAGTAAATCTGTACAGGCAGAGTGAGTCCCATCTTCTTGTTGAGCTATTCTGGCAGGCACAATTATACATAGCCGGCCTAGCTGCAGTGTATTTTCTCTGATGGAGAAGGCAGGAATGGAACCAGAAGGCAAACTACTTAAACTGGAGACAGATGGCAAGTTCTGTTCTCAGATATGCAGAGGGGTTCAGGAGGAGCTCTTCTCCTCCCCTTACAGTGTTACTGTGGACAGAATCTGACCACTCTTTTCCAGGGTACTTGTCAAATAACATAAGCAAGAAAGAGATGACCTAAATATCTTCCTGCTTTGCAGTCTCCACTGCCAGATTTCTTCAGAAAAGACTGACTGTTGTGTGTCTGCATTCCATAACAAACACTAATATATGTACCAAAAGCTGTTAAGTTGTATTCAGTCAGCTCTGACATTTGAAAAATCTCCTTTAGATCTCAGTATCAAAAATTAGCTTTTTCTGTAATGTTCTTCAAATAAACTGGGATTTTCAAGTGATCTTCATTGCACAAAGAGGTCCAGGAAGGATTTTCTTATGCTTAAATGGAATTTCTTGTATTTCAGTTTCAGTCCGTTGCTTCTTGTCCTTTCTTCAGATACCCCTAAAAAGAGTTTGGCCCCATTGCTTTTACACCCTCATTAGACAGTTACAGACATTGATAAGACACTCATCACAAAGCTTCTCTTCTCCAGAATAAACAAGGCAAGTTCTCTCAGCCTTTCCATGCTTGAGAGATGAACCAAGCCCTCACTCATCCTCATGGTCCTACATGAGGTTTGCCTCTGTAGGTCTGTGTCTCTTAGACTGGAAAACCGAGAACTGAACCCAGATTTCTAGATGTGTCTCAGCACTGCTGAGTGGAAGACAAGGATCACCTCTTTTAGCTGTGGAAATGCTTTTCCTAATGCAGCCCAGCAGGCTGTTATCCTTTGCTGAACAAGGGCACATTGCTGGCTCTTGGTCAACCTGGTGCTCCTCTACACCCACAGAAACCTTTCTGAGGTCTCCTTCCAGCCAGCCACTGATGTACTGTACGTAACACAGGCACGTAAACGGGTACAGGGACACAACCCTCAATCCATGCCTTTTCAAGGATATCAATTAATTGGACAAAAAGCAAAAAACCAGTCACAAATATAATCCCAGGATCACAGTAAATGCCTCCTGGTAACCTAAAAATCTTAGCAGAAAGAAAAAAAAAGGATGTAATCAAGTTGCCATACCAGTGAACAGAGCTCACTCAGGAAGAAAATACTAGATACAAAAGGGTTCTCTACTGCAGCAAGAAGCATCATCACAAAAAGCAGTGTCTGGAATACAAACAAAGCAAACCCAGAAATTAGATACAAAATTCAAGCCACTGAGACAAAGAAAAGGATTTTTTTCATCTGTTGTTGGAGGCACAGACACCATGTCCTTGAAGATAAAAGGTACAACAACCTTGTCACAGCTACTTTCTTCAATTCATTCCATGCCCTGATCCAGTCTGATCATGTACATTTTATGTATATTAGTCTGTGCTTAGACCCTATTTTTAGGCTGGATGAACCAGTTTCCTTCCAGTGCTGTAGTTCATCCAGGGATAGTTTGTTCCAAGGACTATTCTGTATACAGAGTATGCAAAAGAAGCTCTGTCACACTGAACACCCTTTGCTCTACACACTAGTCCATCAGCATCCCAGCAAGTCCTGCACCCTCAAACACTCCTTACTCTCCTACAGGCTGTGCTCCAGCCCCTTTGAGTCCCAAGCCCCTCTGCACAAGTTCTGAGGCCACAATCAACAGGAAAGAAAAGGCTTCTCTCTCCTGACAGGGACCAGGCAGGTTCCTGTAACGCTGGGTCGTTCCAGCCAACACGCAGCGTAAGTGCATCCTGCATGCCATTAGCAGAAAATAAAAGATACTTTGTGTGTGTAAAACCTACCTAGCAGAGGCAGAGGGGCTAAAGACAGTGAGGAGAAGAGTAAGGACACAGCCCTGCTCTTTACCAGTTCATGATACAAGAGAGCACATTTCAACACTTAACACTGCAGCCTCTGACTCCACTTCACTGGTAGTGGAGATACATTTCAGATGTATTTACACTTCACTGGCTACTGTCACAAGCTCAGCAAGAAAATCAAGAGATGGTGAACCAGTTCATTAACAAAACAAGTGGGGCCAGTAAACACCTTAGAGACAGTTCCTTTAAGGGAGAAGGGAAAGAGACACTGAAGTTCTCCCTAGAATGCTGGTGGAACAAATGTCAAGTGTGAATACATCTTAAATACATCTTCAAATAACTGCACTGACATCTCTCTCTAAAGATCTTTTAGAAGAGCACTTTTTTTCTAACTTGGCTGACAAAACCTAAAAGGTAAACAAGAGAGCGATTCAGGCACATTATTCCAGCACTGGCACGAACAGTCTCGTTCCCCTTCACTATTTGTTTCCTACAATATACTGCGCAGGATTCTCACACATGATCAGCTTTCAGGTATCTCTGCCACCACTGGAGTTAAGAGGTGACACACATGACTTAGGAGCACAGTAGTTGTGCTTCAGTAAAGCCATGCAGCCTAAAGGTAAGCAGTTCCTATAGCTGATTTATTAATAAAGGTAAATAAGGCAAATATTCATAACTCTTTTTGCTTTGCTGCAGGTAGAAATTGATAACCTTTGAGTAGCTATGAAACTGAGAAGGTAAGCTTTGGATGGTGCACCTGAGAGGAATGCATTGCAGACTCATAGAATGCTCAATGAAACTTCCAATTATAAAGCAATGAATGAAAAATTCATGTAAATGTTTATCGCCAAGGGCATTGCAAATCGAAACATTAAGATTAAGATCAAAGTTTATTTCCCTGGGAGAATATTCATTGAAGCAATCAAGAAATTTTTGCATAAATCCCATTAACTTTCTATAGCAAAACCAAAACACCCGAATATAACTTCCTAACCAAATTATGATCTTGGCTCTTGAACAAATAAGCATTATCACTTAAAAAGAATGACAGGTTTATGGGTGGAAAATAATGTTTAGGAAGCTGTATGAAGCAGCATCATTTTTTAAGCAGCCATCTCTCTTGATTTGAACCAAATGAATATTTCAAACTATCTTTCTTGCAATACATTGATCAAATTTGCCCTCTGAACACAGCAAGGAAAAAGTTGTCTAAAAGTCAATATTCATCTGGCAGTATATCTGAGGAGCACATCGGGCAACATCATAACCTGTCCTTCATCTGTGGAAAAGTCTGACTGACTTGTGATAGCTGAATAACATTATGTCTTGTCTAGTATTATTGAAATGTGGTTTTTTAGATAAAAGGATGGCATTTCTACAATACTGAACACTGCATTCCAAAATTCATTTCCTACAGTTAAAGCAGAGGTTTAGTTCATATTCCTGAACTGATGTCTGAAAGCTCAGGCTGGTGGGAGTTGGCATCAGTACTCTGGTATTCAGTTAATGGCTGTGAACAAGAAACCGCAGCTGACAAAGTCTATGTATGAAACCTTACTGTTTGTTCCAGTCCTGTCAATAGAATGCAGACGATAATAACCAAGAAATGGTTTTCTAAAATGCCTATAAAATTTTCATGAAAAAAAACCCCACCAACTTTTAAGGAAACTCCTCTAAGAGTTGAAAACCTTCTTTGGTAGCTTTCCACACCTGTTTTCCCCCTCCTGTCAGATGAAGAAAAGAGGTTTGCTTTCACTGAAAAAGGTGATGACTATTTTTGATCTGCTACTTGCATTAACACACTATTCCAAACTCCTCTTCTACAGATTACTTATGGCTTTGAGCATGCCATATATCCTTGAACTCTTTGCAAAACTAATTTTACACAGCAAAATACCTACAGAAATACACTGAAATGGCTCAGTTACACAGACACACACAGAGAGATCTGACTGAACTAAACCATCTCTCAGGATGGAAGAACATCAGAAATTGTTCCATGCTGTTTATTGGTACACTCAAGATTTTCCTCGGTAACTCTGCCAGAAGCCAATGACCTGGGAGCAGAAGAACATCAGTTCCATACTGTACAAGTTAAAAACACAAACTTTGTCACTGACACTTTACTTTCCATCATGGCAATTCTGCAAACTGCTTTCAAATCAAAGCAATGATGTGTGTTCATTAGCTAGATTGTAATGAGCAAAATACAACTTCCTCTAGTAATACTGTATTCTGCCTTCACCAGGGGAGAGTTAACAAGAGAAAAAGAAAAAACATCCTTACTGTAAGAAAATATCAAAATAACTTAAATATTATCTTGTAGAAAAGGCTGGAGAGGTTTAAATAGGCAAGACCATTAGGTACTATTTACCTCCAGGATTTTGAAGGGTTTAAGGACATACTAAAAACTTGTTTTCATTTCTACCTGAACTTCAAAGTACATGAGATGTTAGCCTTTAAAAAGACTTAAAAACAAACCCAAAACCCAACAACTACCAAAAAACAAACAAACAAAAAGAAACCAAAAAAAACCAACCCCAAAAAGTTGAAAGAAGAAACACCTTGCAGGGAAGATATCCACTCGTGAAAATATCTCAGCCCTTGCAAAAGGTCATTTTCATGAGGGAGAAATGAATACATCAGCTGCTTCAGTTCTGTCTTCAAAGGCTGTTTGGAAAGACTTTCATGTATGTCTGATTAGCAAAGGTGGCATGCAGCACCCAAGGCACTAGCTGGGATTTCTAGCTTGCTATTCCTTTAGAGGCTTTTTAAAATCAAAGCAGAAATACAACTCGTTGTTTCATTTCTAATATTTTGGACAGAGATTGAAATAGTTTCAGACTGACAAACTAAGAGAAATTACACATTATTATAACATTCTCTAACCAGTTTGGGATTTTCACTTTCAAAAAATGTCCTGGACACAAAGACAAAAACATAATTAGTTGCTCATGCACATAGGACTTTAAAAGCTGCAGGGAGTGGAAGTAGGATGCAAAATACAAGAAACACCCACAGGCTGGCATTCTTTGAACTGCCTCACTGCACTCTGCTCAATGCTCCCACAGCTCCAGCAGCTCTCAGGATAATCAGCCCTAACTGTGGGAGAAAAGGACCAGGGAGGAGAAAGAAAAACAAAAACAGCGAACTTTCCTGTTTTCCTATTCAACTGCTGCTTTTCCAGGCAGTTCAGCAGGTAAGTTTCTGGATGGCAGATTTCAAGTCTGAATCAAGTCCTTCTATTCAGTTCAGGTAGACTTGATAAGGACTGATATGATCCAATCTCTTTAACAGAACTGAAAAGAAATAATTCTGGATCAGAAAATGGCCAGCTTTCTTGATGAAATCATGGAAGTAGGTGTGTTGCATTTCTTCTCAAGATACAGCTGGACAGAGCAATTATCATGTCCCAGTTGCATTACCTTGACAGATATAAAACTCACTAGGGCTTTTTTCTATCTCTCAGAACTGGATTTGCTGGTTGGATTAGAACTCAGCAAAATTATGCTTTTCACTTCTTAAGTTACCATCCAATATGAAATCCCTGTTGTCTACACAGTGATACCTGTAATATCAGTTCTTAGAGTAGCTGAATTCTGAGTTACAGTGTTTCTGTACCTCAAAAGTGCTGAAAGAAGAGCACAGAACGGTTTCTGTAAACCAAGAGCCGTAGATAGTGAGAAACTTTTGGGCCCACCAGTGCCAGAATTCAATAAGCAGAAGTGAGTTCAGCAGAGGCCAAGCTGAGATGTTCAGGGCTGGAACACTTTCCCTGTGAAGAGAAGCTGAAGGAACCTGGCTTGTCAAATCTGTAGAAGTCAAGGCTTCAAGCAGGACTTAAGAGCATCCTTCCAGACCTTGTCAACAACACACAAGCAGGCTCTTCACAGCGGAGCACGATGGAAGCATGAAACAGCCATAAACTGAAATAAGATCATTTCAGACCTAATATAATGAGAGGGAAAACCTCAAGGACAATCCAACAGTGGAACAGGTTGGCGGCATGCTCTCCATATTTGTTGGTCTTCATGACCAGACTGAAAAAATCCATGAGTAATCTGATCTGATCTTGTAGCTGTGTCAGTAGGATGTTGGATAAGAGATCTCCTATGGTCCCTTTCAACCTGAATTACCTTATAATTCTGTGGTGGCAGGTTCATATGACAAGAGTAAAAGTATTTTGCAAAAGAGAAAAAAAAAGAAAAAAAGATACATCACTATTTAGGCTGCAGTACATATAGCAAATGAAATTGTATGTAACAGGGCAGAACTGAAAAAAACACATAACAACCTTCTAGAAATATTAGAAAAAGGTTTAATTTAGATGCTAATTCCACCAACCAGCATGTTTATTTTCAAGAGCAGGTTTGTTCCCTCAGTTTATTAGTAGTATATTTGCATGAAAATGTGATCTATGCTTCTTCACCACTCACTCATCTGCTCTTCCTGATTAAGCCTCATTTTAAGCCACAGTCTGCAATATAACTGTTATGCTACAGAGAGAGGATGTTGAGTTCAAGTAGAGAAAAGTTGCAGGAGGAGAGAGAATACTTAGAAAGAAATGGGTTTTTTTCCATAAACATCTGTTTCTCCATAAAAACTTGAAAAGAAAGAGTAAAGGAAAATACAACTGAGAATAAAAAAAAAAAATCCTGCAGTCAAATAAGAACTTTTCCATAAGGCAAAAGCACTCGAACCAACCATCTTCCAAAAGAGAATTTATGAGAAAGACGGAAAAAGACTTTTTAGGAAGGCCTGTTGTGACAAGGAACAAGGATTTGAAACTGTAAGAAGAAAGATTTAGTTTGGATCTAAGGAAGAATTTTTCTTACAAGGGTGGTGAGACACTAGAACAGGTTACACACAGAAAACTTGGATGCCTCATCACTGGAAGTGTTCAAAGTCAAGTTAGACAGGGTTCTGAACAACCTGAAAAGGTGAAAGATGTCACTGCTCATGGCAGGGGGGTTCAACAAGACGATCTTTAATGGTCCCTCTCAACTCAAACAAATTTAGGATGCAATTAAGAGATGGTTTTAGAATAAATCTTGCCTCCCCACAGAGAAAACTCTTTGCAAATGCATTTGCATTGTGCCCATTGACATGGATTTACCTAAAGAAAATACTTGCTAAAATGTTTGCTTGTATGAAAGAAAATTCTAAGCTCAGGGGAAAAAAATATTCCTTCTTTGGAGTTACAGCCCAATATTACATTAAACTGTATCATTTGAATAAGAGCAAAATAGCTCTGATCCCTTCAAATCAGCTGGAAGAAATTAGGACTACTGAGCAAAACAGTCCCTCCTGATCTGCAAAACTTCTCAGAGCACTCAGAAAATCTTAGGGTAAACCTGGCAACCAGTTTTACAAAAAAGGTTTCCCTTTCCTTACTGCTCTGTTTATTGCACACTATAAATACACTAAGAGTACAAAAAAGTGAAAGATGGCAGTTTCTTGAATCTTATGAAATACAATGATTTTTCTGTTCCACATATGATGTCTTCATGAACAGTCATAAAATTCTTTGAGAATCAGGGTTTTTTTTTTAATTTGCTTTTTTCACTTACTCAATTTTTTATAGAAGTAAATTCCTCTGGAAATACCTTTTCAATATTTTCTGGTGAAAAAAAATATGTCGGGAATTTACATATGTGGCAGGACAACTTCCCCCATCATCACCTACTCCTGTGTTTCCCAGAACTGGCACATAAAGAGATAGCCCAAGGGCACAAAGGCCCAGCAGGGGTCATCTCTGGCGCCAGGGGNACAACATAACAATTAAAAAAGTATTTGCAATGGAGGCATATCACCACCACTACTTTCTAGTAATAACATGTAAATCCTAAAAGCTTTCAGAAGTTTCTAATCCAGAAATAAAAGTGGTATGACCAGTATGAAAAAGGCAATGTCTTTATTGTCTTTCAGAACTACATCTTCTAGTCTTACAGCATATCCTTCTTTCCAGTTTGCCAAGCAAGCTGACCTAGATTTTGAAACAAACAGGATCTAAAAATAGTCTATTTGCTAAAATAAGTCTTGCACAGAGACCTCTGCAGTCAGCAATACTCTAAATCTCATAAGAAGGACATTCTGCTGTAAAAACATGGCATTTTTGTGCCAAACTTCAGCTTAATGCATTTCATTTATGAAAAAGTATTCTCTTTATTTCAGTGTGGTAAGATGAATAAGGTCCTAAAATACACCAATAGCGTTGTGACGTTTATATTAAAGACTTCCCAGAATATATAAAGTGAAATTCTTGGCTCCACTGATATTCACAGAAATGTTACCATCAACTTTGAAAGAGCAAAGTTTCCATTCAGAAAATTAATTCCCACAGACAGGTCCTAGAAGCTGGCCCTAAAAGCCAGAACCAATCTTCAGGTCCTATCTTTTCAGAAGTAGGCTCTAATTTCTTCAGCCCCTTTTTTACTAACCACTATCTTGAAAACTTCTGAGCTTGATCACTTAGTTTTTTCTTCTGCTTCATCTTCTGGTTTGGCTCTTGGGCACAGTAGAAGCCAGGGCTTACCTCAAACTTCCTAACACTGAAGTCAACAAAAGCTTTGCCAGTTGTTCCTGTGTGATGGTATTTTCAGAGCCATGCAAGCAATATCCTTTGAAGAATCAACATCTTCACTCGGAGAAAAACACAGGACAGGTGATTCTGTTTTCTCAAAAGACTTACTTCAATTGCAAACCCTTCTCACTTCTTGATCAGAAAACTCTACTGACATGAGTAAATATTTAAAAGTTCACATCCCACACTACCCACTGAAATAGTGGGCAAATGTGGACTAGAGCTGAGCCACAGAACTTTGTTAGGTCTGTTTCTTTTCCAAAGAATGGCTTCCTTCAGTGCCATAGACAGAATTTATTATTCCTCCTTCCACTGGCTGCTAAACTCTTTATTTTCCAGTGACTTGGAAGCCCATTCAAAAATAATACTAATTGCACAAGAACTTCAGCTTGTACAAATTAACGTGGCTTCACTGAATTTATTGAAGGATCAACATGACAACCCAGTAGAAAATTTGTCCTGGCTGTTTTAGATGTTGCATTTAGCTGAGTATTAATGTGGTTATGGCTCATACTTGTTCTTGCTGTCTCTCAGACTCAGTTCCTTGCTGTGAGAAATATCTGATGCACGCTGGTGGTTACAAATGAAAGTCTCCACAGTAACGATAGGTGTAATGAAGCCAATATCAGAGGCTGTCTGCTGATTCAACCAGAGAACATCTGAACCCTGCTGCCAAATTGGCTTTATCTTATCTTTTCCTTTTTTTTTTTAAGCTACAGTGACTGCTACATTCAGAGTGACCAAAAAATGTCACAACATAGCAACAGTGTTTATATCTTCCTGGCTGTATAAGACTAATTTTTACCCCACATTAAGATAAAGCCCACAGAGACTTCAGCTGAGCCAGCTCTGTGGCCAGTTAGAACTGGCCAGGATTGGCAGGATTTAGCCCAATATTGTTTCTGACAGATACACAGGACACCAGTGCAGTGGGCTGAGCTAAATCACGTGAGAAAGTTGATCTTTGTCAGTTCTTTGACCACCATTGCAGTTTCACTTTAATGTCTAACAGCTGAGTGATTTCATGTTAATCTAGCAGAAATTTAAAACAGGAACTTCTTTCTATCAACTTATACTACCCTTCAGGAAAAAGAGTGGCCCAGACTATAGCCTGGGCAAATCAGTGCCAAATTCAAATTATTTCATACTAGCTGGAGCTTTGACCCAAGAGCTAAATTTCACTTTCAGATATTTTAGACTAAAATGTCACACAAAATATCACCCAGCATCCAAAGGGCGCAGTGAAAGAATAAAAGATCTGTGCATGCATTACTCCACGCACACACTCATGCATGCACACAGACACTCTAAGCACAAACAGATGCCTGTAAATGAAGTGACATGCCAGTGAACAACCCAGGCTGGGATCAAGGTGGGAGCCCACATAAACCTACATATGCCTGCAGGCTGTAGGACACTTCCCTCACCAGCACAGAAAAACACAGGAGAAAAAGGAAAAGCACTGTCACGATAAGATTTAAAAAACCTAACCAAACAAACCAAAAATCCACGTGGAATTACTCCTCGTTTCACAGTCAATCTTCCTAAGTGAACCTTCCTAGTGTGAATGAAAGCCCTACCTTTTCCAAGAGCACAGACATCCAGTTCTTTGCAACTGTTTCTGGTTTTCCCAGGTGGAATTACAGACTGTTGCATGTTCAGATATGTGTGCAAGAGCAATGCTGCCAGGGATCTTGCCATCATCAACTCAGCTGCCTGGAAACTGTGTAAGCCTTGTAGAGTGGCTATTCCAGGACCTAACATCATTCAAAATGGAAGATAATCCAGTAAATTTGCACCCTGGGAGATGGCACCTTTAACCCTTTGCCAAATAAAAAAAGCTGTATTGACGAAAGGTTGAGCCTTAACTTCTGGGTGCTGAGATCCTATTCAGCAGTTCTGGAGATTAATTTCTCTTGAATGTTGACCCTAGGCAGTAGTTGGTCCCTTTTTTTCAGATTTCCCACACTATATCAAGTCCTCACTAAACCTACTATGAACAGAGCAGTAAATGGTAGCTAGAGATAACAAATGGCTAAAGCCAACCCAGGAAACCCAGGGGGTCCAGAAGGATAAGAGGGGGACAGGAGTATCGAGGGGGAAAAGAATCAGAAGAGGACCAAAGTTCCAAGAAGAATGAGGAATAAAGGCAAAAAAGGAAGCAGAGATTTTTACTTGTGGAGAGGGGTCTCTTGGATACTTTTTGTGTCCCAGGCAATGACGCTACGAATCCAAGGGTCTGAGTATAACCATTCAGTACAAAGATTTCAATGAGTATCAGATTGGATGTTAACAGCAGGTAGAAATTCAGATTTCACCTATTTTAAACATAAGCTAGTTTTTAAATTATGTGTTCCCTGGGAGATAACAATTCCACATTCCATTTAGGGACATAATTGCATCTCCTGGAAGTTTCGGAAAGTAGTATCTCTTATTTTTGCCAATGTCTTCCCTGACAATCTATCATTTTAACCAATGCAATTAGGATGAGAGAAGATTGAGTATTTTCTAGGTTTAGTTTCGAAACAGCTTCTAAGTAGGTCATGTGAATCACAGTGTCTGCCAAAAGGTCAAGCTAGTGTGATTTAATCAAATGTGGCCAGTGGGGACAGTTGTAGAAGTCACATACAAACACTTCACCACACGTCAGCACATCAATATGCTTATTCTAAAATATAACTCCTTTTTTCAGCCCATGAAAAGAAAACCCTCAAGAAAAAAATGTGAATTTTAAAAGAATAGAAGATTGCCTGCTACATGGTATTATTGGTCAATTAATATAACATCTAAATCCATCCCATATATCTAGAAAAGCAAGCCAATCCTGACAAATGGCCAGAACCAACAACAAATGAAGCAGCATTATAAGAGATGTTATCAGAGTTAACACATACTTGTTTATTTTAAATAATCTGTTTTCTTTTGGTATAATATAAATACTATGAGTTCCTCATTATGTATATAAAAATCTGAGAGATAAAAAAGTGAAGATTCAATATATACATATCAAATATCATATTTTTGCATGTTTTTCCCTCATGGATAGCAAAATTAATGGTTTGCAAACACACTAATTTAAAGAACCATTTATATGAACGTGTTCCATAAATTATACCTTAAATTATTTACAGTATGATATACCAGTTGCTGTGCTCATTTATTTTCTATAGGGAAAATTCTCTAAGCACCATCAATATGCAAAGTTTTTTTAGTCACATGCAAGTTTTTCTAACCATAATTAATTTGGCATTACAATTATAATGAACATGTAGCTGCACTTGCCAGCTCCTTACCTACTATCAAATTAGCTACTTACCCAAAACAAGCAAAACTGCTGATCCTGGCATTACAAGTAAGCAAATTTTAAACTCACCCTCTTGATGGCAATAGCTGCCAGTGTCCAATTTATCTTCTTTAGTTAAAAAAAACAACAAAAAACAAAAAAACACCAAAAAAAACACTACAAAAAACCAAAAAAATCCCAAAAAACCAAAAAAATCAACTCCCAAATAAACCACCCCTACTTTCAAGTAACCAACATAAAGCCATGTCCTGGAGTTCACATTCAAAGCTCTTTTTTTCACATCAGTTAAGTTTAAAGAGAAGGAAGGCTGCCACAAAACCTACCAAAAGCAATGCATTTATTTCTCCTTCACCATGTGAATTTGCTGCAGATATTCCAATAACCAATGGCTAAAATCTTAAGATGAAGGACCTTGTCTTTATGTGTAATCTCAGCAAAGAACTAATGAATATGCTGCAGATGGTAACTACCACATGCATAAATAAGTAGGAAGTGTAGTAAATCAATGGATTATGATCTCGGCTATCTCAATGTGACAGACTCATTCTGGGATGCCACAAGAATATTCCACTGCAGAAAGGCTGTTGCCTCTGAAGCAAGGCCAAGCACTAGACTTTTCGTGGAAGTTAATAAACTTCAGTTCTAGGATTTTGACTTTAAACCAAGTGGCATCTCTGCACGTTTGCTATGTTCCCTCTGTCCTGAAACTCATGGCAACATGTCCCCATGTTGAGGTCAATACAGTCACACCATTGACTTCAATATACGTGTGATTCAATCCCTCAGGCTTCTTTCATAATACATTCTTTACATCAGTGAAAAGATCGATGTGGGGAACACTAATTTAACAACTCTCAGTACAGCCAGCACTTTTTTTTTAATATTTAAGAAGCTCAGCATCCAATTCATTGCTGGTGGGAAGGCAACTGCTCTGAAAACTATATACACAATTTCTGCATTCAATTCCGTGTATTTCTTCATCACACATTTAAGTTTTCCTGCCAGCAGCTAGAGGACATGTTATATACATACAAATAGGTGAAATTTTAATTCATATCACATCTGGCAGAAAAACTGTATTTGTGAGGATTTTCTGGCCTTGATATCAGCACAAGTTGGCAACTGAGAAAACATATTTAACATTTTCTTTTTATTCACTAAACTGCTTTGATTCAGAAATTCTGCAAAAGATCTGCCATCTAATTATCATATTTAAACAATAAATTCCATGTAGATATAATGAAGATATGTATTTTATTCAACAGAGTAAAAACAGACTCACAAACACATTAAAAACAAAGAGCAACAAACAAGTCACCCGACGAGCCTCAGCACATTCTGCAAACCTGTAACTACCTCTTGTACATAGCTGTTTCTGGCAGCTCCATTTCAGCTTCAGAGAGAGAACAGCTTACCAAAGTTTAGAAGGCTGTCAGCAGACACAAAGAAACCTTTCTGTATTTACTCTATCAAGAGAATATCAACAGCAGTGGTTTATATGATCCTCATCATTACATACCCTTAAAAATACCCCCAGAAACATTTCACTGCCTATCCTTGCAGTAAACAAAAACAAATCCCTTGTACAACTTACATACTGCTCTCGGAAGAGTTATTTCAAGTTAGTGTAATAAAATATTCCCAGGATCAAAGCAGGGATTAAAAAACACACAACTATACTAAACACAGGGGTTTTTTTCACAACACTGACCTCCTCCAACTTGAGATGGGTAGAGCCAAGTAGAGACACACAAAAGTGACTGGCTGCACTTGTATGTGCCTGTGCCCTGACCTGGGAGCATGGACTGTGAATGTACATTGCTCAGTACACACAAAAGAGGTGCCACAGCACCTGCCACTCTAGAACCACATTTTTTAAGATTTCCAGTTGACTGAGCAGGTAGATTTCCATCTATTTTCTCTCCTCCCTTCCCTACATCACCTTTACCTGCACATTTCAGCAGGTTGTGGTTTTCTGCCCTATGACCTACGACTATTGGGACATTTGTTTTACTTCATCTTTGCACATGAGGGATTAATTATGCATTAATCCTTCTGATGAAGAATGAAGTTTTGTCTCATTGGTATCATTGGCTTCATGCTGTACAGTTCACAGGTTTCTTCATATCTGGGCAACTGGCATAAGTCCCAGGGGCAAATAGATTAGGCCCAGTTTGACAGGACAGAACAGATTTTAATGGTAATGCAGAGAAGTTTCAAGAAAGATGTAAAAGAATGATATATAAGTAAGAGTGACTAGTGCTTAAAAGTTTTATCAAGAGGCTAATGCTGATGTGTGTGAAGTCTTCCCTGCATAGCAATTTTCATTTGTCAGAACACCACTCAGGATAATTTTAGCAATAAAACGAAATCTCAAGAGGCATGTTGGGTTTTTTTCCCCCTAGATAGGCAACATGTTTTACATAAGCAGTAAACAGCATCCTTGACCGTTTTCAAAATTGTTCCCAGGACATTTGAACAGCTTTTAGGTAGTTCAGACTACTAGAGAAATCTCAGTTTTGGTTTTGGGGTATTTGGGATTTTTTGTGTGTGTATATATAAATAAATATATGTATTTCTATAAAGCTGGATTGATTTTACAATTACTCTGGCCTGTACTTTATCTTAAAAACACAAATATTTGTATATAAGCCAGTGACATTTGTCATATGTTTATTACTCAATACAGCTGGCAATGCCTGCATGAGGAGAAAGTAAAATGGAGCAATATTTTCATCAGTTATGCAGCAACAAACATAAAACCCACAGATGCTTCCTCAAAGCTTTCTTCAATGGGAAAACTCCAGCAGTTTCTTTGACCACTTGATGCAGAGAGATTACAGATCATTTTCAAGTGTGTAGACTTGACTTTGTGCCTCTTCTATTAATTTTCATCATGACTTGAGACTGCCTATTTAGCCTCACAAAATAGAGCCTTTTGGTAGTCAGATCCTGTGATACTTCTGTTCTCAAGACTAGAGGGCTGAAACCCACTCAAACACTGAAAAGGTAATTAAGAAACGCAAGAAACATAAACACTCCATTTAGCAAATGGAACTTTTTTGGAAATTCTTCTGCGTTACTCACCTGGCATTATACATTAATTAATTTCATTAAAAGCTTTGAAATATCATAATGGGTGGAACTGCAGAAGAGAACAGCTACCAACAGAGGCAACATAGAGCATTCTGCAGAACCTGGCAAAATCAAACTTGCAATGCTGATAGCTGCAATAATCAAACAAATGCAAAGTTTCCTTAATATTGTGTACAAGTGTATTTGAATCTGTTCTCAACAGTTCTGCAGTACATTTGTTCTAAGTCAACAAATCCAGACAAATAGGAAAGTTTGAAGCTAATTGTTTTTAAATTACCTTATCTTAAAATTGTTCTAACTCTCTATGATTTTACATTTATTTAGTGCTTTACACAGACTAGAGATAATTATTTCCATTCTTTTCAGGAAGAAAATCTTTGGTCCCAAGCACTACTTTCCAGATAAGTCTGATATGAAGAACAAAGTAATTATTAGAGTCTGAGGTGAGCATCTGAAATAACCAGGTTTTTGCATACCTAAGTAAATCCTTCATTTCTTTAGCAACATCTGCATGTCACTCTGCCTTGCAGAATTATTGCATGATTTATAATGTTATGAACTTTGTAGGTAATTATCTCCCACTCAATTGATGATATCTTCTGGAGGGTTGACTGCTCCACTGATACAAAAAATTCTTTCCTCTTCATGGCTATCAGCAAGTGCCAGGTCAAATAGACAGAAAATTACCTGTCACCTATCTTGTTTGAATATTGAGAAAAGTGAAAATGTACTTGGGGATTTGGGTAATGGGAATTTTGTTTCTTTCCTTCCTTGTTTGGTTTTTCTTAATACCAAACACCCACAATGAAGTTTACATGCTACTTCTTTGAACAGAGTGACTCCTGGAAATCTTTGAAAAATAGTTTTGAAGGAATTACAACAGTTTGTAATATGGAAGGATCAAATGGCAAAAGCTCAGGAATGCCTGTTTAGGCAATCCAAGAATTTATCACCTTTCAAGTATATTTTACTTCTTATTTTTCAAATACATAAACAGTTTTCTACTAGCTTTTGTTCTACAAAGCAGGTTGAGAGATGTTTGACAGGGTTCTCTTTTGCCATCACAGACGTAATTAACAACACAAAAATAGAAGCAATTTTTGCAAGCAAATTGCAGTTTCATATCAAAACCAAAACAACACCACATTTGCAGAGCTTTATCATCCACCACATGTTAGCAAGGGAGGATAACGGTATAAATACCATACTTTTTGTACAGAAGTGCATCCTACCATGAAAAACTGAAAACAAGAATGCCTTCAAAGTACAGTACGTCCTTTGTCAGCACAACAATAAACACAAACAGCAACAACTTAATGCTGGATCTGGCAATGGGGTGGGATGATGTGTTGTTTGTGTCAAAAATGTTGTAGCAGTCTCTGTTCAAGACATATTATTAGGAACCCTTAGCTTTCAATAAGGCCAAAAAAGAACACCACAGTACAACTAAAAATTGTTAGGCTCCAAAAAATACTCCTACAGTGAAAATGCTTGTGAAGTTACTGAAGAATAACAGCACAACATTTTGATGTATTTTTCCTTACAGCTTATCTGTAGGCACAGAAAGGCTGTTATATCCATTTCTAAGAAAATAAAAACAGAATGGGCAATGAGGTGGGTGACAAAGGGCCTGACATGCAAAAATGGAGAGGTTTCTAAAGGCTGCTAAACCATCTAAGCAGTTCAGATACCTCTTAACAATTTAAATTATAGGACTAGTGCAGTATTTAGCAGATAGGTATTTAAGTGTTCACTGTTTTTTTCTTCTCTTTAATGTAAATGGTTCTGCATTTTTCTTTTATATGACTGTAAGGGAAGTTTTAAAAGCCTCCGTTGCTGAGCTTTGTCTGTCTGGATGATCCATAGCATTCATTTATGATGAGGAAATAATATTCTGTGAGGAAATAATATTCTGTGATAGTCTTGAACTCTTCTGACGTCTTCCAGGTTGCAGGCAGAGTGTGGTTCTGCTGTTAAAATAGATGGGCTATTCAGGGTCTGTGTGACTGACAATTTCCAGGAGCACAGGAGCTCTGCACAAATGGGTGCACCCGTGGTGTAGCAGACAGGAGAAAGAGCAGGTGAGGTACAAGGCATGCAAACCTGCTCACTTTCCTAGAAATTTTCAGATGCAGCAGAGCAAACAGAAGGAGCTGTTTCTGCCAGTTATTGCAAAAGATGAGCTCTGCTGCATTTAGAACAGATTCTCTGACCCTCAGCTCTGAAATCCTTCTCCATATCAAGCTAAGCTATTTAGGGCTGGCAGCAGAAATGGCATTTAGTCCTCTGTGCTCCCTTAGCTTTCTGTAAGGGCTCCGAGCCAAGCTCCCCACTAATCTACCATGGCACAGAGGAGATGAGAACCAGCTCATAGAGTGCAAATCAGATCATACAATCATAGAATATGCTGAGTTGGAAGGGACCCATCAGGGTAAAGTCCCACTCCTGGCCCTGCACAGGACACCCTGAGAGTCACATCCTGTGCCTGAGAGCATTGTCCAAACACTCGCTGAACTCTGTCAGGCCAGAGCTGTGACCACTGCCCTGGGGAGCTGTTCCAGTGTCCACCCACTCCCTGGGTGAAAAATTGCTATGGTACTGCATTTCCTCAACAAGAAACAAACTCCATGGTTTGGCTTTGAGAATACAGCATACACTAGAGACAGGCAGGAAATTCAGCTACAATCTGTGAAGGAACACGGGCACCAATTTGCTGAACATTACTGTCAGGCCATTCATGGGACACACTGGGAGAGCGGGCAGTCCCTGAGGGAGATACAGGAAGGCTGTAAAGAGAGCACGTCAGACAGGAGCAGCTAAATCACAGCATTCAGCATTTGGATTCAGCTGAACCATGGTATTTAAGGTATCAGGATGCCTACTATCCTTCTAGATCAGAGTCCTAGATTTTGCAGTGGGTGTAGAACCGTGGATTGCAGTGAGCTGTTCCATGAATGTACAGCAACCCACTCCATGTCTGCAAGCACTCGATGGAGCAAACCTTCTCTGGCTATCAATGTTAACGAAATCAGCCTCCTAAATTTCAAAAAGAAAGATCTTTCTAAAGGTAAAGAAAAAAGGAAAAGGCCTATTTGAAGCTTTGAAGCCAAGAAGTATATCACTGTTCTTCTGCCTAAATCTGCACTACTCAGATAAGAGAGTTGCTCTTCAGTAGCCACATGTTTAAATAGAGTTGAGGATTTCCACATTGTAAGGCATGTCAGCGCTAATAACTTGGCACAAGTCAGCATCTGTTATCAGAAAAACCAGCCCATTCACTTATCCATAAGTTTCTGGTTTCAATATGCCTCACTCAAATTACATGCAAGACAAATTTGCACCAAAATCATACAAAAATGCCAGTCTATACAGGGGGGTGTTAATAGCATTGATAGACACAGTACCACAGAAATTAAGGTAAAACATAACCATTGCACTTACGGATCCAAACCATTTCTATATCAAAGTTTTAGTTGCCTTTTTCCCCCATATGCATTGAAAAAATCAGCATTAAAAGAACAGTCTATAAGCCCCTCCAGCTATCCTCCCTAGTGAATTTACTCAATGGGATAAAAAAGATTTCTCAGATTCAAACAGTTGCTGCCTGAGGTACTAGTCAGAATAACACCCCAAACGAATGAAAAATAGCACTCAGCTGTTTCAAGTGCTCACCTGAGAGACAGGATTCTAAACTCTGTCCCTGACACTGTCACCATCTTAATCCTTGGTTATTATTAAGCAGCTACAATTCAGCACTCCGTGGTATGCATATATGTGTATACATATATATATATATGTATATATTTATATTTATATATTTGTGTGTGTATTCACATTTGTTCATTAATCTCAAAGTCTGCAAACATCTTCCAAAACCACAATGTTTGATTTTGAATAGCACACGTTTCTCTCTTTACTCTAATTTCAGCCTACACTTATAAAACAGGAGTACTAATCCCCTCTTACCAGTTTCAGGGTTGTGGAGGTTAATTTATTAATGCCCATGAGATTGTCTGAGGTAGCCAAATTGAAAGCCTGGATAAGTGCAAACGTACCAGACCAGCAGGAATGCTTTAACTAAACTACAACCCCAATACATTACTCAATAAAGCTAATCAAAACACTATTTAGCAGGAAACCACTACAATAGCCAAAGAATATTTATAGAGGTTTTACAGAAAAAAAAATTGCGTCAGCATTTAACTGTGCATAAACAATGATAATTATTTTCTTAATAATTTTGCATTCATTTTTCTGAATTTCTTTGTTCCATTTTAGAGTCACTCCCTCCTAGCTAGGCCAACTTGAAATAACTGAGAACACCAAGTCTACTTCTCAGTATTCAGCACAGAGTTTATTGCAATTTACAATGCAATTAAGGGCTGTTTTTTAAGAAGAGCCCACTCTGATTTTGGGGATATGGTCAGGCTGTTCACAAATATAGAAAGGTTATTGTAACACTTTTCTGCATCAAAGTACAGGAAAAGGACAGAGAAGATTTAGACTCATTTAAATTAATGATAGCCATGTAGCTAGGTATATCACAACATCTCAAACACAAGGCAGAAGAAAAGTAAAAAAAATATTAATAGGAATTTTCTCTAATCCAATACTCCTTGATTAAGCAGATATACCACAAAAACATGATAGAAAAAAGGCTGCAGGTATAGAAATGATGCAGTAAAATAATAATATTTTTAAAAAAATATTTTTCTTAAGGAGTATATGTGATAAACATTGTTGACAATATAAATTGTGCTACCTCATTGTTACATATCAAGTCATCTGTGTTGTAGACAGAATTAATTCCCACCCTTCCCTCAATATGGTTTAAATCTGCTGCTGTTTGATTTAGTTAAATCCCAACAGTAACTGAGCCTGAGCCCTGCCCTTGCTCACACAGTGAGTTTTGAGGGTGCTACCTGAGGCACAGAGATGTGTTGTAACTGATCTGGGACCTCCAGGAACCAGGGGACTCTCACAAGTCTCAGCTCTGTGCTGAAGCCCCAGCAGATGTGCAGTGACTGGGGAGCTCTGGTTGAGCAGAGTGGGGCTGGAGCACTGCCCAGAGCCAGAGCCTGGGGTTCAGCTCAGCCCTGTGGGCCCAGGGGGCAGTGGGCACAGCCAGCCATGCCTTGCTTCCAGTTCCCTGCAAGGTCTGCAGCGAGCTCCTCTCTGCACTAGAGCCACTTCTTATTCCTATTCGTGTGTGGAAAAATATCCCTGTGGGACTCTCTCTAAAAAAAATGCTTACAAAACTAATTAAGTGGAAACTGCTACTGACCTTTTAACACTAATTATTTCTGACAGTGTTCTAGAATAATTAAAACAGGAAGAATAGAGCTCTTAAAGGAAACAGCTGTAGTGTTCTGAAATGCTATACCTGCCACAGCTGCCTCTCCTGCCCCACAAGGACTTTCGCAACCACAAATGCCTGTGCAGACCAAAGTCACCACACTGTTCTCTCCTCCTGCCTCCTCCTCAGTGCTCAGCCCAGGAAATGAACACTAAGTGCCCCTTTGCTCTGCCAACAGCTTTACTGACTGTAAGGAAAGCTAAGTTTGGGCTGACTCACACCAAGGACTGGCTGATTGTGCAACATGGACATTAGAGAATTAGATTTACTCTCTGCTTCAGAAAACAAGCTCGCCCAGCAGCATCCCTGCCCCCACCAACCAAAGCATCCAGTCCATAGTACAGACACATCAAGGAAACTAGCTCTAAAGCAGAGAAACTGAACAAAGCACTAAACCCTCGTATTTTTAATTATGTGCAGCAATTACACGGGAATCAAAATTTCTTTATATCAGTAGATTGAGTAAAAGCCAAAAGGATCACTTATTCATTACTACTTTACAGTCATTTCATACTTTGTTGAGCAACTTAAAAGCCTTGAGAGAACAAACAACTGACAATTTTGCTTTGAAAGGTTAAGCCCAAAAGGGAATTGGAGGCTGAGGCAATAACTTTACTTTCTGAAAAATATACATTTTGTGGATTGTAATTAGAGCTGTGGAAATAACTGTTTTGTCAGCCCACTGGCCAAAAGAAAAAAGGGAAAATAATTTATTCTAGGTCAGCAACATTGCCTCTCTGTACAATCATGACAGAGCAGAAATGCCCCCAGTCAGGGATAACAGCTCTGATCACATGGGTGGTCACTCCTAGACCTAGGTAGGATTTGTCATCTAGTCCATAACTTTCTTTCTGCTCAGAAAACACCCAGGCTCCTGAGAAGGCCATGACTAAAACATTTTAATACATGCACATGATGGTTTTCCACTTCATTATTCATTCACCCTCTTCTGACTTCCCCCACCTTTCCCCTTACAACAGCAGCTGCTCCCCAGTCTATTGTTTGGTTTTCTTACTTCTCACTTTTTAAATCAGTACAGATTGCAGCTCGAAAAATGGGCTGAGATGCACACTGCTCATTGGGCTGAACATTTGCAAGCACGAATAACACCCACAGCATGGGAAAATATAAGATGACCATCACAATCAAATTAGTTTGACTTTAGGTTTCTTCTTTTGCTCCTCCTTCTTGCAGCAAATTTATTTGATTTTATTATTTTTTATTAGAAGCAAAGATCCATCTCAGACTTTCTCTGGTTCTCAATATTTGTGTCATTAAATAGCACAGTTATTTTTCTCCCATTCTTCAATTCTACTGCTTAAACGCCAGTGTAATCCAAGGCCTGCCACAGGATGGAAAGAATGTTTTTTACATGTTCACCTAGCTGAACTCACCATACTTTTTTCCTTTACCTTAAAAACCTTAAATTAGATAAGAAAAATCCTCCTAAATGAATAAAAATTACTCCAGGCACATTAAAAAGAAATCTCCTCCATTAAATTCAGCTTTTTCACCTCTATGACAAAGCTGAAAGCCAGTATAAATTTCACTGGTTTTTTGTGCAGCAGAAGTAGAACTAAATTTTGAGCTAGACAAAGATTTTTGAAGTTCAGATCTGTGATTCAGACCTATCACCTATTACATGCTCACAACCAAATACCATCATATGAAGAGGAAAAGAGCAAGAATTCTAAAGCAGTGGGATTTCCTTTGTTAATCTTTGAGAGCACTGAGGCAAGAACAATTCCATCCTGCAGTGCCTCAGACTATAACAATCCCCCTGATAAATTGTCTAAACTTGAGAGATTAGTGCTGGTTGCAACATTGTCCTGTAGATAATTTTCTGGATTTCTATGTATTCCTATCTATATTAATACTTACAGTGAAATGAATTAAAAGAGCTGTAAATTTATTAAAAGATGATATAACCAAATTAAAGACTATCAATTCATAAACTTTACTAAGTCATCATTAGACAGATTACATTTACAATATTATTTTAGTAGATTCACTTCACTTTTGACAAAACCCATCATATTGTCAAGAAATTTCACAGAAATTACTGAACAGAGACATTCTAATATAACAGCAGCCTTATTATTTCACTCTAAGGACAAAGTTTTTATTCAATTTAACAGGACAAGAATCAGTTGAAGTGTATACGTATATAAAAATTCTTAGTAGCAAGACCTTAGCTTTGTATTTTTACCTCAGGTTCTGCCTGGTAAAGGATGAAAGATGATTTGTACCATATACCCTATCTGCTCCTCTTGCACCACTCTGTTAGATTTAAGGCAAAGACTCTTTGGTAGCCCTTTCCTGTTCACAGATCAGCAGACTAGCAGCACATCAGCAAACACAATGCTGCTTAAATTGCATAAGTACCTCTCTCCAGCTACTATACTCAAAAATACTTCTGATTCTATGTGGAGCTTGCCTTTAGCATATTTATAACAGCAGAGCTCTTCAAACAGACAAGTACTACACACTCTGGGTGCATGTGCCAAGAGATGAATGGAACAATGGTTTCCTACATACAGAGGTATTAATAATTTTTGCTTCCAAAACAGATTAAAAAAATTATAACAACCTCTCCATCAAAGCACCTCAGGAGAGAAAGATTTCTGAAGTCGTACAAGTACATCTTTGACATGGAATGATTTGGTCTTCAGACAGAACATCAGACCAAAAACCTTCTCTGTAGCTTGTATGAAGGTAAACCAGCCATAATTATTCCCCGTGACACTGGTGGGCTTTTATCTGCCTTTCTCCTATTCTACTGTAGTTGGTTGCTGTTTGGATGTTCAGTTTTTTCCAAAAAACAAAAAATTAGATCCGAGTTGCAAACCATACCCCTCCCCCTTCACCTCAGGGACTACTCTGAATCTTGGTCAGAGGAGAGTTTACTGTGCATGCTCATTATTTCTATACAATGATTACCTTCTTCTGCCAGGACTATCTGCAACTACAGGTGTTGTCATTTAGCTAATTAAACCTAGGTTGTCCCAAATCCTGCAAATCTCCTGCAAATCAGAGGTTCCGGCAGCTGAATTACCTGATTTGACTCTGCAGTGATTGTGTGAGAAAGTGGAGACCTAATTAACAGCAGAACAATCAGTTGGTTCTCTCCGTGTTCATTAACAGTCTCTGTCTGTTTGTTAGGGACACCAAGTAGCATGCTATAAGACCCACAACATTCTTGTACTCCATCAGGAAAAAACGAAATTAAAGCAAAATCCAAGAAAATCCACCCCTACAGATTCTTTTTTATATTTTCCCTAAAGAGCAAACACTGTGTTAGCTAAAAGGATGAATGTGTCTGCCTAACAAACTCGGCTAACGTTGCAGAGAAGCAAAGTGAGTCTGAAAAAATGGTACCAATTAATGCCACTTTGTAGTCTCTTACAGCAGGTGGGGTACTAGATGCCAACACAGCCTGAACATCACACCTGCTTAGGCCTAATAAATAACATTAAGGGATTAATGTTTAGCTTACACACACACACACATACACACACACACCCCACGGATTCCTGTGACCTGCCTTAACTTTAGGACTTCAGTGTAAGTTTTCACCATCATTTTATGCACAATAAAGGCTAAAAAGAATGTAGATGAGCTGGTTTCAGTACCTGAAACCACTTTTCCTAGAAGAGATCACTTGACTTCCTGCCAGTTGCAGTGCTGCCATCAGTATGCTAAATGTACCGTGTGTCTTCCTAAAATAGAAGCAGCCTCTGCAGCCCTGGCCCAGCAGGCAGCATCTCGGCTGTTCTGAACTGATTTATCTGATCAGGTGTCAGAAGCTGAATATCAGACCTAAGCTTCTTCCCCAGCTAACTGGGATGACAGCACTGCTCATTCCCTTAGCCGTAACAATGAGCAGCAGTGGAGGAACATGATTCAGGCCACCAGAACATACCAGGTCCAAAGCACAGAAATGATGTCTTTATAACTGGAGATGACCGAGTCCTACTAAGGAACAGAACAATTCCCAGAAGTACATATATATATTTGCAGTATCAGAAAGCTGGATTCATGGTGCACTATGTAAGGACAACTTACAACCCATTTCTTTCTCCCTTACCCCTCTGGGTGATTTATGAGTCAGAATCTGACAAAGCTAATGGCTAAAAAAAAAAAAAAAGAAAAAGCCATGCAGAAGGATTCTGCCACAGTCATGTGGGAGCACAAGCCTCCTGTTTAAAATAGGGGATAGCCTCTCTACTGGAGAGGAGAGTAATATTCAGGAAAACAGCATTTTTGCTCCTGTAATTGAGTGACAGCAGAAAGGCAAGACAAAAATATGGGTGAAAAAGAAAAAAGCAAGGAAATCAATGGCATATATTCTTTGACTAACTAAAATGCCTATTCTTTTGTGATTAAGAAAAATTAATAGGAATACACTGATGTCTTAACATGCAATTGTTCTGAAGCTCTATCACTCCCTTTCTCCTGGGCTTTCAGCAACTGGCTGATTTACAGAGATACGGAGACTGTTTTAGGACTAGAAGTGCAAAAAACTGCGAAATAATTGTAATTCTGAGTCATTTATTGCTGTTGCTTTGAATGTTCTTTAATGTTATAATCAAGAGAAACTAGCCATAAACATCTGCATCATTTGTTTTGTTGGGTTAGGGTTTTTTAAAAATATATTTCTCTCTAAAGCTAAAGGAATCCATCAGTGATAGTGAAAGAGAATTGTGATAGTGAAAGAGAATTGTAAACATCTTTCTGATAACTTTCAATAACCCAAGACAAAGAAACAGGCAACAAAAAGGTCTTGGAAGTGAAAGCAGAGAAACAGCCAAACTCTTCACCAGCACAGCTCATTTGGGTATTGCTTCTCTTAGACTGGTAGCAAATATTAATGAGAACATTAAATAGCATGGGAAAACAGAAAGAAGAAATCAAGTCTCAGAAAAAGCCTCAAGAAAGAAGAGCATATATAAAATGAGTGTAATGACACTTTAAGCCTATTATCCAAGGTCAGACTGAATGTGTAAGCCCCTCATTGCAACAGGTAAACAGATCACATTCCAACACAGACAGACAGCAGCTTTCCCCATGGCAAATACACCAGCAAGCACAAAAATAACAGTCTTTACACACCCTGCTAGCCTTGCTCTTACTCTGAAACTCCATTTCTCACTGCACTCATCAGCAGGCACAGGGCACTCCAGCTGCATTATCTGCTGGCTTTGATGGTGTGTACAATTACAGGGTTTTGCCCATTTACTCAGATATACCCTGCTTTAGAAGTGATCTCTCTCTTCCACTATAGAAATAGCAGATCACAGAATGTGAAAAGACTATCAGAGAAAGGACTTCAGGTTCTTACTCTGCTTATGCACACTTCCCTTTCCCATGTGAGCTGGCAGCAGACAGGCTTAATTCAACTCCCCTTAATTGCACTGGCAGCTCACTTACATTCACTGACTTCAGCTGGAGCAGAATTAAGAGTGGATAATTCAAAGCTTAGAAGTCTTTTTCTCCTAAAATGTGTGCAATGAATCTTTTCAACCTAATTCAGACACATACCTTGGAATGTTTTCTATCATGCATGCAAGAAAGGTGTTCATGTTGATGTTTGACACCTTTTAAGATTTTCCTTCTAAAATATTTATCAGTACAACTCCACGGAGAGCTGCACATTATTGCATAGGTTTAGGATCAATTTCTGTGAAATTAGCTTGGGAAAATTATAGCTAATTAATATGAACAGTGAATTTGCTCTCATGTTCAGTCAGATGCAAAATCCTAATCTTCATTTAACATGAACACACTCTGATGATTTTTCTACTAGGCAGCAAATACAGGGCATTTCCCAAAGATCTTTAATGGAAGAGATGAAGGATGAATGTTTGAAATAGATAAATGGAAAAAAAAGGGGGGGGGGGAGGAAGAGAAAGAAAGCAAAGGCTTGCTATTTTTCCCAAATGCTGATGTTCACAGCAAGATACTAAATTATTCTAAGACACAAATTATGAGCAATTAGGACAATTCTCATGTCCTTCTTGTGCCTATATTGCACTTATGAAAAAAATATATATTTCTGTTACAGAACGCAAACTCCCTCTGCTTCACCTGAATGAATAAGGGAGAAACAAAACAAACCAGTGCTCTTTGGAGACTGTGTCTCTCTTGCATGAGCTCCAATTACCTAATCCATTAATTTTAAGGCAAATGACTGCAGGTAGCAACCCCACATGTGAAAAATTATTCCTATGCACAGGAATGCTCAACAGAAATTCAAAACTGGTAATTGGACATTCACTTAAATACTGCATTAATAAAAGCTTTCTATGATTAATAAGATTATCAATCATAACATTATTAATAACATTGCTTTGGCCAAACTCTACTTTTCCTATTCACTTATTTTCCAGAAAAATCTGCTGTTGACTTTCATAAAAGGTTACTACATGGACAAAGCCTCTGGGCTTTCTTTCTTCAGCTATTATGTGTCACTTTCAAATTAACACACATGCCTTTTCTTTATTCATTTTATCACTTATATATAAAGAAAACAAATATTTTGAGACAAGATCTACTGATTCTCCCAAGGAACAAATGCATTTCACAGCTATGAATTTAGGTCCATATTTGAAGTACAAAGCACTGTGCAATTATTTTGAATGACAAACAAAGCACACAGAGTGACAGAGGTACAACTGGCACAGAATGTGCTTTTCTTACTCCGGTAACCCCATACAGGAACGTTACAGTCCAAATTGCAGAACAAGCACTGCCAACCTCATGTAACACCCCAAAGCCCCAGGCTATCCACTGCCACTCATTGGTGAGGAAATCCAAGTTACCTGGCTTTGGGATAGCTCAGGGAGGCCTTGAGCACATTTTCTCTTTGTACCTCTCATTTCAGCCCCTGTGCTGGAGATCTCCTGGAGTAAAATCTGAACGTAGCCACACTGGAGCTGGCTGCAGCTTGTGGCTCCACAGGCCTAAAATGTGTTGTTTTGCTTAAGCCTCACTGCACAGATGCATTCCAGCACCAACAGTGCTGTTGCAGATGTTAAGAGTTTTGATAATCTAAACAGAAAATGCCTATTGTCAGCTGTGCTGCCAGAACACTGGGGAAGTGAAGCAGAGGGAGAATAATTTCATTTAAAATGCTGACTCTAACTTCAGTTCTGGCTTGCCCCCCTCTTTTATCTTCTTTGTTTGCATTACCAAACCAAAATAAGATTTTTGTCTGTGTTTTAGTTTTTGCTCAATTACGCTTTTGAGAGAAAAGAAAAAAAACTGTTCTTCACCTACAAAATCCACTGGCTGATGAGAAGGATGCCAGTGGTATCCTATGGCCTGTTGAGAAGATGAACAGCAGGATTCATTTCACACACACACAAGCAGCAAAGATTCTTCTCCCATTTTTTCTTTATTTATTACCAACCAGTCACAAGTCCACATTTCTCTTTCTAGGTCAATTGGGATGGCTTAGGACCTTTGACTCAACAAAAAGTAGTTGAAAATCCCATTTGGCTTTTCTCAAGCTTTCAGAAATTATATTAAAGTGTCTTTTCGCCTTTGCTCCTCTATAAATTTGTAGAGTCTGTGCTAGATCATTTCCCCCATATCCATCAAAGAAATAGGAATGCAGCTTTCTTCCTCTTTTTTTGGACTCAACCCTTTGGAGAAGAGTTATTTACACCACAGTATTCTAAAATTATGAAAGTTTTCCTGTCTCGTGCCTGTTGTAGAGAATGTGAGGTATTCTTATATAATACAAATACAAAATCTGCAATTTGGGTATTTCCATGTCTTAATATGCTGGCAACAGAATATTGTGAAATTCATCTTGAAGCAGAAAAAATTGTACTACTATTGTAGAGCAAGTAAATTTTTTTGGCTTTTTTTGTTCTGGGATTTTTTAGTTATGTAAACATGCCTGTATGTTGTGTTGAATCAAAAGCAATGCATGAACAGAAAAAATACTTTTTGCATATTTCAGTTGTTTATGGATATACAAATAGAAATTACTAAAGGTCATGATTTGCAAAAAGCAGCTTAACACTAGTTTAAAGAAGTATGTAGGATCCTAGGTAAGTGTTATCCTGCTTTTCAATTAGAGCTAAAGAGAAATATAAATGCATACTTTAAAACCCATTAATGTTTGTCTCTCAAACGCATATGTGCACACATCCTGAAACCAGAAACAAAAAAACTTCTCTGCTCGTCCCAACCTTGTCAAATTCTATGAAATCTTACTTTAGGTGTTACTTTTACAGACTATCTCTGCACTTACCTAGCACTTTTCTATAGATATCACAGATTTCTGTAGGACAACATCACAGATACTTCCCTGACAAGGACTGGTTTTCAAACAAATACTTTGGAAAGGGAATCTGGTAAAATGAATTTTTTCCCCTTTTGCTTCATGGCATGTTCCCTTTGAAATCCTAACCAATTTTCCATGATGGCAACATCACTGAACTTGAATTTTGTTTTTGTCCATATGACTGGGAGGGGGATAATGAGAACAAAACCCCAAAACAAACCATCCCCATCACCACAAAACCCCGCAACAACCCACAAACAAAAAACCACCAAAACTCCACAAAACCCCTAAACTAATAGGGCTTCCACGCAACTCAGAGTTTTGCTTTTCACCTTCATGTAGGCTTTTACTTCAAAAGGGAGCAAACTGTTTTTAGCTGCAGCATCAAAGTAAAGAGACAAGTCCTGAGATGAAATGTTATAGTCTTTCCATGGGACACTTTTCCAACACAGCGTAGTGTCTCTAACCTAAAAATGTAATTCAACAGAGCTAATACTCTTTAGTAAAAAACTGCCAAAATTTACTTTCCACAAAAGAATTCAGAAATCATGGCCTCTTTAAATTAAGAGTCATTAGCAGTATGTTAAACCACTAAGTTGAGGAACTTTCTCTTTGTTTCTACTGTTAATGGAACAAGCACCCAGTAATGAGAGAAGATTTCCAACAGTTTTCCTGCAAATTTCTCAGCAGAGTCTGAAGGGTCTCCATGTGCAAACTGTGGAAGCCTCAACACAGAGCAGATTAGCTGTGTTGATATGGAGGAGAAGACTCTGTACATAGACACTATAACAAGAAAAAAACCAAACCTATTTCTAGTTCCTTCAATAAATACTTAACTGAGTCTAAATTTTCCAAATAACTTATTTAATAACCATATTCACATACTTAGAGTTTTCCAATATTTCATGTGAAAATAAACACTAAAAATATTTGGGCTTCTTTCTGACTCCCTTTGATATATTGTTTTTGAAGTGAAGTGCATTTCTCAGGAATATATTAGAACATTTTCTTAAGATGTATGGCTGGCTGGTCAGCCAGGGACAGCACTTTGCATTGTCTGTCTAGCTCTATCCTCTAAAGTCTATCCAGTGAGAAGGATATTCTTACATAAACTAGTCTTTCCAGGTGTATATGAAATAGTTTCTCCATTCTCAAAAGCAAGTATTAGAATGTCACATTCTTGCATTAAATTGTCCAACAGTTTGGAAATCAGCCCACCCTGCCATGGAAAAGATGACAGGGCAGAAATTACCTGCACCATTTAAGTGAGAAATATGAGATCAGGCTTTACAGGTAAAGTAAAAAAAAAAACCAAACTAAACCAAACAAACCACCAACTAATCACTAGAGGTTCATATCAGAGACAAGTATTAGCTAAAATATTAGCATAATTCTTGCCTCTGTAGTAAATACAGATCATGTACATTCTCACTCTAATACACAAGAGGATCACAGAATCATTTCCATGCCACATACAATGTCAAACAGATCTATTTGATTTAATCCAGGGAACTGGAGAGTCTGCTTTAAAAATACTTTAAATGATAAAGATTGCCAAGATCAGTAGTCTTTTTGGAGTTATTAAAAAAAAAAAAAAACCAAAAACAGCCACATGCAAGAAAGCTAAATAAATACATTAAGACTTTTTTCTCCCTTTCACCAACATAATATGCACTGTCACTTTGCAAAGAAGAGATAAAAAGGATTAAAACCTCCTCTGTTTTTCCCACAGAACAGGAAAATTGCTGAAAGGCAAAGCAGAACCTGGCTTCCCTACATGTCAGCTCTCCATACAATGTATGCAAAACATCCCTGTAGCAAGAGGACAACTGTGATGAAAGCTGAATGCCAACCTTCCAGCTTGCTGTGAAATTAGCTGTAAGGGACACCACAGTTACTAGGACTGTCTTTGTTTATCACATGCCACTCTATTAATTTGTTACACAATCATAACCCTACTGAAGCATAATTTAAAAGTATGTGTTTGTTTGCTTGCAAAGATGAGATATATATGTATTAAAATCTTTTTGGTTGTGTAGGTGTTTGATAGCTTGGAAGATGCACCCAACAGCACTTGGTATTTAAAGAAGAGCCTTTTAAATCATTATGACATCTTGCACTGTATTATTTATCTCAGTATGTACAGGGCAAGGCCAGCACAGACAGCAATACTTAATGTTTCTAAATACCAGCCCATGTACAGGTATAAGAAAATTATCTTAAAATATCTATCAGAAACACACTTCTTCTTAACCCCTCCAGCAGCAAGAGACTGATGTCTGTTGAGCTGCAGTCCTTCAGCATGTCACGGCTGGAGATATTTACATCCTATTTGGCACAGAGGCAGGGAGCCTCGTGGAGGAGCTGAGGGTTTGCACCATCTCAGCATCAGCCCATGAGCTCCCTGAACATCACAATGAGGGCTTAGTGACAATGAGAGTCCCAGAGGAACTCCTGCCTTTTTCTTTGATGGCAATGAAAAATTTACCAGGACCATATTGCAAATAGGGCAAGATCCTTATTCTGCAAACAGTTTCTCTGACGCTTAACAGCATTTGCTAAGAACTTCTCCAGCTTAACACAGAAATACCTTTAGGTCTGTAAGCCAGGCAAGAGTGACTGTGAACTGTGCTGCTAAGAGAATGATAACAGCATTTGATGCCAGGCATTCCTGTCTAGTCTAATACTATTCCATTTCATGCTTTTTGAGCTTGATGCACAACGTTTCTTTTTATAAAATTGAGTGCATTATTCCTCTGAAAACACTAAAAATGTATCAAAAGCTGCAGCACAACTTACTGAGAAGAAATATAGTAAAACAGTCTAGTGTCTTATACATAAATGACAGTTAACTTTGAATTTAACCATGCACTTGTTAAATCTTCTAGATTCAGCTCTGACCATACACCAATTTCATGTTGAATAAAGCCAAAAAACCCCTACAAACTTAAATTATCACCAGGATTCACCAATGCTTCTTCTCTGAAGAATAGTATTTACAGCTAGGTTTCACCTAAATTTGTGGGGACTGGGAGAGTGGTTGGGTTGGGGTTTTTTTGGCATCTTTTGCAGAAGCCAAGGTACCAGGCTGAGGAAGGTGGGTGGAGGCTGTGAAATAGTGTTTCCATGGGACACCTCTGTGTGACAGCCAAAAGCCACAGGGCTATTTTCTGGTTTCCACACTGGTTTCCACTCCTGTCTTTCACTTGTAAAACTGACAGCACAAATGGGGTCAGTCCATGCTGGACTTTTTGTAAGTATTTGGATACTAAAGAAGTATTTCTTTGAGTGTGCTGTGCCATCACAGAGACCAAGGCTCTCTCCTGAGCTCCATCTGACACAGTGCCCTTTGGGAAGCCAAGGGCATGCAAAGCCATGTAAGCCCTCTTCCAGGGTAACCCACCACATACATAGAAGTTTTGGACAAAAAGCAAACAGTCCTGCCTCTTTCAGCTAACACCTTAATTTAGGGGAAGCAGGTTCCATTAATGTTGTCAGGAAGCATCAAAAGGAATGAAGGCACCAGAATAGATCAAACATCCAGCTCTGTCTTGCTGAGAGTTATATATACACTTCAGAGAGGGGTATGGCTGGTCAGAAGAGCAACAGAAGGCAACACAGAGTGGGTCAGGACACAAACAAGGCTTTTTAGCAGGTGGTCTAAAGACTTCAATGAGCTCCTGAGCTTGAGTACATCTCTGGCAGCCCTCAGAAAGAACCAGTTCCTCCTAACCCTGTCAAAATAGGAAAAATAATAAAACTGAGTAAATGAATTGAAACTATTAATAGTATTTGAATTTTTTATTTTGACCTTGTATGAGGTATAAGCCAGGAGCTACAGCTTCTACCTCTCACACTGTTCTTCCTTCCCTCCCCACACTACTTTTGAAAGCACCAGCACAGATGCTTTCCCAGCAGTGTCTTGTTCTGCTGCCAATTCCTTTGTCTTGCCTGCACTGTCACCAACTGTACTCTTCTGGGGGTAGCTTTTCCTCTTCCTAACAAGATGTATTTCACAAATCACAAATTAAAGCACCGCAACAGGTCTCCTGACATGAACAGAAAAATTGTGCTTGCTGGAGCATGAGCAGAAAGGAGGAAGAGATTCATTGCCACCAGACATAACTAGAAACAGAACAACTAAATTAATTAATTTAAAAATTAATTTTAAAAACCAGCTATGTGGGAATTCTAGAAGAAATGTCAAAGAGATGACCTTAATGTAGAAGTGAAGACAGTACAATGGTCATGGCACACATGCTACTTCATGTGTCTGCAAACCAGAGGAATCTCTAAGATGGGTATGGGATGCCTAATTACTTTGAGTCACATTGCTCTCAAAATGTTTTCCCACATTTTGAAAAAGCATGGTGAAATATTTAAAACATGCCAGATTTCTGTTAAATGCTTGAGTGCTTAAGTTACTTCTACAAATGGGCAGTTTAATATCTTTAATATCTTTAATATTATCAGCAAATTAATCTCTAGCTAAAATATTTTAAAGCTAGTCAGATTATTGAATGTAAATCTAAATAAGCTAATCAATTGTTCAAATCAATTCAAGGAAAGGAATAATTTGTTATGTGTGTTTTGGGATCTATATTAACTCTCTGAGGCATATTGCAAAAGTTATCCCAAATTCCTTAATAGCAAATTTAACTAAAGCAGCATTACTTTTCCTGTGAAGATCCTTTTCCATCTGCATGTTCTATGATGCCACTTGCTATATTACAGGTTTCTCATTCATATTTCTATATGTAGTATAACATTTCAAGACCAAAGCCAAAAGAAAACACAAACACATTCAATTCATTAAAATTCCTCTTAGGTCATAATATAATTAAAAATAAGAGAACAAGAGAGAAGACAATCATTGCTAGTTCCACAATAATATTATTAGGTTAAGGACATGACAATTAGCAATCCATTGTCTGTGATTTTATTTCTACAGTTGTTTATTGTTGTTAGAGAAGTAATTGCAGGAGCTTTGTTCATATGATTGCACAGGGGCATGCAGTGCTACAGATGAACATTTGTTTGCTGCCTGAGATAAGTCACCCTAAGTAAGTACATGCAGGGCTCTGAGAGCTGTTTGGGGCTCAGCCACAAACCAAACCCTACAAGCACTACGTACACACTAATTTCTTTAAGCTCCCTACAATTACCAGAGTCAATAATTGGCTCTTTATGGCACTAAATAAAGTTACTCTTTATGGCACTAAATCTCCTTAAGTAAAATTTTGTGCAGATGACATCTGTTCCTTTTCATTCAGCAAGACAGATTATTTTGCTCTCAATACATCTCAATGCTAAGAACTTCAGACACATTCTATGAGCTTTCTAGTGCAATGCCCTGAATTATCATTGGTTTTGCTAAAGCACAGATATATTTCTGGAATTGTTATTTGGCTTAAATTACAAGACACGGCCATTCTTAAAGCTGGAATTCTTAAACCTCTCTCATGTCTACCTAAACTTTGGAAGCACAATTTTCCTGCGAGCTCCTGATGCTCTGACAGTCCCCATTTCAGTGTGAGTTGCAGCAAAGATCTTGCTCCTGGGTTTGACCATGGATTAGATGATTCTGTTCCATTGCTGATACTCCATTGACAGCTGAGATATGAGATTTCACCTCATTTTTACTCCTTAGTGTGTCGTATGCAACTCACTGGCACTATTGATTTAATAGAGGCACCATGGCCTTTATAGGTGACATTTCATCCGTATACTATTAGGTAGCTTCATATTTATAATAAATACAGATGAAGTTATCCAGTGGTTAGAAACTGAACAGCACTGTCTCTCCACCTCCCTTCTAATTTGATTTTCTACTTCATTTTCACACGTGCATGTTACACTGCGTATTTTAATTATTTTAAAATTTAAAAATCCAGAAGAAAGAGGTCTGCTACATATCTGAGTTAAATAAAATCCACTCCTTGCTAGACTCATTCTTCCTTTAATATTATTTCAGACAAATCCAGTGACAGTACATTGAATCAAACACAAAGGTAACCACAAAGTTCACACAGTCTAGATTTCTGCGGTTGTTGGGTTTTTGGTTTTTTTCCAGTTTTCGTTGTTTTTCATTTGTTTGGTTTTGGGGTTTGGGCTTTTTTCGTCTTTTTGGAAACTTTCACTTGCATTCTCCTTATCTGATGTGTACACTGTCTCCGACTGCATTTTGAGTTTTCTTGATGACAGTGAAAGAGACACTCGTGGTACTACATAAATTTATGTCAAGCTTAACTGAATGGTAGGAGTGAAGAGTATTCCCTAAAATTAGACTGACTGTTTCCATGGAAACAAGAGAGAACAAACAGAATTGTAATCACTTTATAAAATCAAAAGAAAGGGCATTTTTATATGTTTTGTTCACAAAACCACAGAAGTCAGTAGTTTATTATTTATGGGATTTCACTTTTAGGCATATTTCTGAACCTAATTTTGTTTGGAGGAAATGAGTTGCTGCTTTTGAGGTTGGGGAAGCTCTCATTGATATAAAAGGTATAGGTTACCACTGTTAACAAAGAGTATGCTCTCCCAAATAACACAGATGAGAGCTTGAAGACAGAAATATGGTTTGAAGACATTAAGGCCAATGTTCAAATGGAATTTAACATTCCTCTTCAGAAAAGCAAAAAAGAAAAGAAAAGGGAGAAGGATCCTTGTTTCCAAATTGCTAGCACTGGAAATCAACCTCAACCCAGACATTATCACAGTGACACAGTATCTTTTCTCTGTTAAAGAGGAAAACAAAAGGAAAATAAATTCATCTTCCAACATGGGGAAGGGGTGGGATGGGAATTTTTAAGGAAAACGTTTAGGAGTGATTTGCTAAATTACAATAGTTGATTTTGTGAAATCACCCTAGTCCTCTGCCCCAATTAGATGAACATTCCCTACTGAGATCCTCCTGGAATTACCACCCCAGGATTTGGTATGGTGCTCCAGAAACAGAGACAACTGCTAATCATGAAGGATACCCTGTCTTCCGACTGGAAAGGCTCTCTGTTCCTACAGCTAAGGATTAGTCCTTCACTGCAGCTCACTAAGGGCTTCAGTTCCAGCCACAGAACTTCCCATGGCCCTCTCACATTGTCTGATTGCTCACTTGTGTGTCACATGCAAGTTTTAATAGTTATTTTAGCAGTTCTAATAACTATTCTGAAAATAACAATGTCAAATGTCACAGTCTGCACACACCAACAAAGCAGCTCCCTGACAGTGATTGCTACTTGACAGTTATTCAGGTTTTAATCCCTTCTCTATGTACTGGTGAGCTTTCTATCATTCTCATTTCATAGGCAAAATTCTTACCATCAGCAGCTCACATTTTCTGTAAAAATTATATCAACAGTATTGCCTGCATCAGGTAAAGCTGTAATGCAGACAGAAGAGACAGACCCTTTCAAACTAATGATCTTCTGGTTGTTTAGCAATACACTTATTTCTTCTTTTGCTGTAACCTTCTTTTAATACTTTATTATTGAATCCTGTGACAACTACTCAAAAACTGTGCAAGGAATCAATGACTGATTGTTCCTCTCTACCTTCAGCCATCACACAAACACACAGCTTTAGCTTCCTTCACTTTTAAGCAGTTCTTCCAGTGTTCTGAAATGAGCTAAACAGATCAATAGTCAGTAGCCTGCACATCTCCTCAGGCAGCCCTCTTAAACCTTTGTCATGTGAGTTTGTTAGTGAACTCTAGCTCATTGTATGATGTGAATTCTGGTAGTTTTACTATCTAAACTGATGACATATCATCTTTTTATTAGCTCCAGAAGGAAGGGGAAAAAAATATCAATACCTCTCCTTTAGAGCTGAAAGAAGAGACAATCTGGGACAACAGGGATTTTCCTGCTTCAAGTGATGTGCTGTACCTACTCAAAGGGGTTGGGAATAATGCCTGATAGGGCACATGTCCTTTAGCTCTAGGACTGGATACCAGCGTGCAAAGAGACAGATGGGAAGCATCAAGAACTTATCACAGATTTGCTTTCAATCCCACTGTATTTGGATTTGCCACCAAAAAAGTGAAAGACACCCTGATTGGGCAGCTATTAAATTTTACCTTAAAATTCCAGAGGAGCCCCACATTGAAGACATAAGCTTTACTCTCATAAAGCAAAGTGGCATGAACTTGATTATAGTATTGGAGAGATGTAACAAAAGACAAGCCATAAAAAGAATAAAGCCAAAATCCAATAATTTCTCATTTTTTCCAGCAGGATGACTGTAAATTTCTTATTAGCCACTTACAAACTACATAATGGCAAAATATTTTCTGCACATTTATCTTTTATCACTATTTACTTTATGAATTCAGTTCTCTACAGAAGGTACACATAACTCTACACAAGTCTGACTGCCCTTTGGGGAGTGCAGCTATCTTCTGCTAGTTTTGCAAGTCCAACCTATTACACATCAGAGTATATCTGTAAGAAGTCAAGAAAGCTGAGCAACAACTTGATTTCTATTGACTCTCAACTGTACTTCAGCTCAAATTACTTAAGAATACTCTTAGTTTTGCTTTGAAAATTTTCACAATGACAAGTACTTTACTAATGAAGAACAAGAATTTAGGTTTAAAAAAGCAAAGAGAGAGACCAGCCAAATCAACAGGATATCACATAGTCATAATTACAGTATATTGCTCCTCACATCTTCAGAGTACTTTACCAACACAAATTTTCAAAGAAGTCCTGCCTGATATTATCAGGTCATTAAGGTAATTTATAGAGTTCAGAGGAAGAGGAATCCAGGCATTTTTAAAGATCATACAAAAGAGCAGCAGAGCCAGTATCAGGACAGTATCATGTTCTTTGCTTCTGTCCTGGACTATGCTCTGGATCTGGGCTTTTCTGCCTTTCATATCCAAGAGGTTTTAGTAGCATTTAGTGATCTGCCATACACATATACTCCGGAGCCAGTGATAGAATAAATATGTCCTGTGTTTTAAGGAACAATATAAATGGAAGAGTAGAAGTAGTCATATGTCACAAGCACAGAGTGATAAACTAGAGCGAAGAAACTGATGCAAGGCAAGAGGACAAGAACACTCCCAGGGAACCCTGGCTAATTCCAACCTTCTTTTTTCAGAACACTGAAAGCTCCTATTTGAATTTTGAAGGAGAATACCTGCATAGAGAAAGACAGAAATATTCAGGACCAGAATGCTATTTAAAAAATTATTCTGGTTACTAACAAGACATCAATTATTTCTTTTTTTGGATATACACACAGGGGAGGCAAACAGACATGCACGAGTGTTACTCCCACCATACAACACAAGTCTTGTGTCTTCCTCTGACACAAGCACAAGCCATGGCTTTTCCCTGTCTCCCCACTGCATTTCAATGCTCGTACCATTTCCACCTAGATGGAAAAACTTGTGCTTTTCATGTCACATGGAAAAGGTTTCCCAGAAAACATTTAGAATCAAGAGAAAGTAAGATGAAAAGGAGCAACTTTTGCAACAGCCACTACATTACATTAGCTAGGTTTCATATTTTTCAAGACATAAATATTCAGTGTTCCATCACATTAAAAATGGCCTGATCAATCCAATGGACTTTCTCACAGAATGCTCCAAATATATAATGCTTTAATATCGAGTGCTGACAGTAAGCACAGCATGGGGAAGAACAGTATTAGAGAGTGAATGAGGGGAGCTGTACTGGTAAACAGAAGAAACAACTCAAGATGAAATATTTTTAGTTATAATAAAACAGTCTTAGGGATGCAAGAAAACTGCTGGGATTTCTATCTGTATAGGCCTGTGGTGCTTTATATCCCTTCCACATAATTTATATTGTTCCCACAGAAGTCAGTAGGCTTCATGCAGAAAAGTCAAGTGTATGGAATTCCAGGCTGATGGGTTGGTATAAACCTGTTGAAGTAAACTGAAATATTGCAGCTATTTAAGATGGCCATAGAACTTGTTTCAACTTGAGTGCATTAAATTTTGTTAATTTTTTTAGCTCAGTTTGTGGAGGGTTTTTTTGGGGGTTGGTTTGTTTTATTGTGAGTTGTTTTGGTTTGGTTTTGGGCCTTTTTAGTAAAATTCTTAGTCTGCTTAATGATTTATTTATTCTCAACCACAGGGGATAAGTCACTTCACAAATTGATCCAAAAGCATATTGACAGCTGGTGGTACTGATACAAGTATTTGTATAGTAGCTTTTCCCTGTAAGGTTCCATCTCCATCTTAAGTTTATGCCAAACTTCACAGCTTTATAAAAACAATGTATACATTTAATTCTTTTATGTACTTTCACATAGAATATCCAAATATACCAATAAACTAACATCTTCTGAATGAACGCTACTAAGGCATAATTTTTATTAGAATTGTGGGGGTTTTTTTTACTGTCCCACTGTAACTTGCTGGGTATTTTATGGTTTTTCAATGCTATTTTCATTGGCAAGGATAATATTCTGTGACACGGATCAGGAAAGGAACCAAAAAGAAAAAATTTGTGAAACTGAACCTGTGAAAAGAGAGAATTTAGCACAGTACTAATGTAAGAGTGAGAATACTGAAATGCAAAGCAGATGCCCATTCTTCCACTGCAACTTGTAACAGTAAGGAAAATAGTTTTAGATGTGAAACTGAGGTGGTCTTCAGAAAAAGTCACAGGTGAAGATGCAAGATTTTACTTCATTTTCTAGATCTTTCACAATTCACAGGATGTGGCCTTGAACACAGTTTACTTGTATGTTTATTAAAATCTAATCTAACATGACAGTGAAATTGCAATACTGTCTATAATACACCTTTCTATGCCTTCTTCTCCATATCTTCTCTCTGTAACTTTTCAAACAAGACACAATCCCACAGGAGGTTAAACACTCTTCCATGATCATCCTGTATGCTGCTACAACACTAATAATATCACAAAACATTTTATAAGTTCAAACCACACAGTGTAAGAAATATGACATAAGTAAACATACCTATTAACATCATATGAAAAAAATTCTAATGAACACAAGGTTTTCATATCTGTTAGTTAACAGAATTTTTCATAGAAAAAATACATTACAAAGGAAAACTAAAAGGAAAGTGAGACACTATATAAATACAGCTAAAAGATGGGGATTGCAATTATCTGTAACAAATCATTAATAGGCTTTGAATTCAGAGTTAAGCCATGAAATCTCAGATGCCCTAGCTTTTTCACTGTCAGCCTGCTGGCACAGACTCTTACATCAAGAACTGTGCAGTACAGAGCTTTCAACCATCCCTCCCAATTCAGGGCACCAGGAGAGCAGGATGAAGCAGCACTGGAATTAGAAATGATGCAGGGATGCTCTTTCACAAATGTAGATGTGAATTTGCCATTGCATCGTGTGGTCTGTAGTGAGGCATTGTAAGTGAATGTGACAGAACACTGCAGAAGGATAGTTGTGCTTCACAGCATTGTAAGGGAAGAGAAGTGGATAATGCTGATGCTTTACAACCATAGGCATGTTTTTCCACAAATAAGCTCTATACACAAATACGTGTATACAGCAAGTAGTCAAAAGTACTCAGGCTTCATTTCAGGGAGAGGAAAAGGCAGAAGAAAACACATTTACAACAGAAATGCAATCTTACAACCAGCACTGACCTTGCCATTGATACACCCAATTACAGCAGATTTCTCCTAATAGCTCAGGTCTGCCACATCTTGCAGAGTATCAGCCCTTCCACCTAGAGATTCTGACAATATAATAAAATGAAAGGATGAGTGAGAGACTCAGATTAGTAGGGAAGTTTCTCCTGCAGCTGTCCTTACTAAAATTTCCTGCAAAACCAGATCTCTACTTAGCAAACTTTTGGCATTTGTTTTTCATCTGCACCAAAACAAAAGGCTCCTCCACACCACTCAAACTTCAGCATTCAGATGCAGTACAGAAAATGCTCTTGAATTCCAAGTACCAAACAAAAACTATAAATATAGAGTAATACAGAGACTATTCAGGAATAGCAGTGTGGGCTCAGTAGGATTCCCAACAAGAAATGCAGTGTTTTCTGCACATCTAATAAACTCTGCCCATACAGACTCAACCTGCAGCACCCAGGGTATTAAAGAGTCCAACAGCCGGCAGGGCACAAAAGGAGTTCCCTTTTCAGTGTAATGAAACTTTTAATGCTATTTCAGTGCATTTCACATTCAAAGCACAATTTCTCAACCAACATATTTGATTTTTGTTTAAAAGCTGAACTGCCTGCAAACAGCACACAGAAGCCAGCCTTCACCAGAGTGAATTCTCAGCAGTACCACCTTGTCCCTTCCTGTCCAGTCTGTGAGCAAAGTATGTGCTTTGGAAGTAGGTTGTTAGAGGGAAATTTCATTATTAATAGAAATATTATTATATTAATATTTTGATAAATGAATAGATAATTAAATCAATCTTATATATTCTTTCCTCCTTCCCTTGCAATGTAACTTCAAATACATATACTCAAGACCTCCGAAAAACTCTGATGCTTTAAGATAATGTAGGAAGTCTCTCTATAATGTATTACTCTATTTGAGGAGATCTTAGAGATTTAAATACAAATACTTAGACATATTTTCAGTTGTTTGTGTTTTTCAACACTCCAATTCCTAACACTTTAGGCTATAATGAGTGTTTCTAATGTTTTATCTCTTATTTCACTTTGCAGTGAAACAATTTCCAGTCTTTTGTTTGTGCATGATAGCAATAAACATAGTAAACTGTATTTTTCACTAACAGAGACATTTTCCTGATTTTTATGCTGCCTTCATCTCAGAGTAAGCGCTCTGAAAAGCTGAACAACAAACTTTTCTCTAACATTCTGAAGTAATTGGGAGGAAGATCCAGTTAGTCATTCACAGGCAGGAGGTCAGGCCTCCTGCTGCACACAGATGCCCCCACACGTGTTGTGAGAGGATGTGAGCCCCAAGGCAGACCATGTGCTAATCCTGCCCTGGCCACAAATGTGTGATGAAGATCCCAGGAAAGAGAGGACACAGGTGGCTGCAAAACAGAAGCTGCATACAGAGAGGTCAGGGTCGGACACAAATACAGGTTCAGCACCTTGGTGTTACTTTAACAGCTTCTGCTTAACTGTCTGAGGCCTCTCTGACAGACTGGGGGCTAAAAGTCTGTCTCCCTGCTCTTTGTTCCTGCCTATTCCAGATGGGCTGTAGAGCTCTGACAGAGAGGGGGAAGAAATAAAAGACTAATGGCCACAACTATTCCAGTACAATAAAGGGAGCCAGAGTGCAGCCAAACATCAGTGGGAAAACGGTAAAAATTGCATTTTCCTCTCCTCATATTGAAGAAATCCAAATAGTTCCCTTGATGGCTATATTTAACCCAACCGAAGGAAATCAAAATCTTCTGCTTTTTTAGGACAACTGTCTGAAATTAATGTGCCTTGCTTATCTCCATTTTTGCCACAGCAGCCCTCCTGCCTCATGGGCAGGAGTGAAGAATGGGAGCTGTGACTTGCAGGATGCATTTCCCACTTCCCTCTTGCCCACCTTTAACTCTGTGCAGCAGTGCCAATGTCTGGCTGCTCCCTCTTGAAGCTGTGTTTAGCACACACTCACTGAAGTCAAATGGAAATTAACCAGATGTGTAGGAAGCCAAAACCTGCACATGCCAGACAGAAAAAGGCAGAAATCCTTATAATAATTGTTTTAGGACACAAACTGCACAGATACATTTTTAACATCATGCTTGGGACTGTTTTGCAGAAGACAGTCTGCCCCCAGACTTCTGATGTGGATTAACCTTTCTCATGAACTCCACTTTGGTAGCACAATTAACAGTAGAAAATGTTAACAAATATGAGAAATGGAAAAAAAAAAAAGGATTCTTTTTAAAGAACTGTTGATAAACATGAGTTTGCTGTGATTTCAGATCGTTTATGTCTGGCCCCTTTGATAAGACAAGAAAAAGCAACAAAATGTATTTTCTGGTTCCACCAGGGAGACTCTCAAATGGATTTCACTGCAAACAGCTATTTGCACAAGTGCTTCATCCAATTAGGAACGAAACCCAAAGAACCCAACATGACTTATCTGGCAATCAGGCACTTGCAGTCAGTATCTGGATTGTGCACACAGACACACAGAGGCACTTCACAAGTCATCAGCCTGGTAATCAAATACTGTTGTTATATAATAAATTTGACTAATGGGTACGGGGCACCTGCTGGTTTTGTTGCTGCTGCTATTACTAGCCACATTGTATTAGCAAATAAAAACTAAGGTTGCTCTTCTTCCATTTCAGTAACTTGTGATAATGGTGACATTAGGATCCCTGTTCTGAGCATATAATTTCTAAGCTCTGTCTACACTTTCATGAGCACAATCAGGCTTGTCAAATCTACTAGTCTAAGAATCTTCATCTTCTTTCTCAGCTGAATTATTTATGCAGCCAATATTAAATGAAGAACACTTTACATATAAATGTTTTATATCAACTTAATTAAAAGTTCCCAGTTCTCAGTCACTCAGTACTGGTCTTGGTAATTTGCCTAATTTTTATCTTCAGGGGGTTCTCTTGTGAGTAATCTAACCACACTGAACCTGTTAGGAATGAACAGTTTATTGAAGTGATATGTAATCTGTTCTTTTCACCCTAATTGTATTTTGGCGACTGACTGAATTGTGAATCTTCATCATAGACTGGATGAAAAAAGGCTCTTGCTGAAAGAGACAAAGTATTTCTTCCCTGAAAGGTGGTTTAATGGGATGTGGAAAGAAAAGAGCTCTGCCAAAGCCTCCTTTTCAATTGGAACTTCTTCCACACTGAGCTGATGTAAACTCTCAGTGCACATCGGGCAGCAGGGTAGCCAAGAACCACAGAAGGGTTTGGGTAGGAAGGGACTTTAAAGATCATCAGTTCCAACCCTCCTGCCATGGGCAGGGACACCAGGGACACCAGACTGATAGATCTGGCCTTGCTAGAATGCTATCAGTCATGGGGCATCCACAATTCTCAGCAACCTGTTGAGTACCTCACCATCCCCACAGTAAAGAACTTCTTCCTAATATCTAATCTAAACCTACCCTGTCAGTTTAAAGGGGTGATTCTTCACTGAGCAGAGAGTTGAAATCCTTAAGAAAATACAACAAATTGAAAAAAAAGAACCAAAAAACCCCAACAAAACAAAATACCCTAGAGTGAAACTATCAAGGCCAGGCAGAGATTTTTAAAGAAAAAACTTGCTAAAGACATAAAATTCAGAATCCATTCTAGATAGTGCTTGAAGGGCAGGCAAAGTATTCAGTGAAACTGAAACCACAGGATAAAGCTCAATGATATCTCTGTGCTGATGTTCACAGTGCAGGAAGAGCTGTGGGGACCTTCTCACACCAGAGCATTTCTAAGAATCACCAGGTCATACCTGAGAATCCATTAAAATCTGCAGTGTCTGCAGAAGGCTTTATTATTGAAATCAATTAAATTAATAAAGCCAAATCACCACCTGAACATGTGTGATAATATTCAGTCAAGAGTTTAAAAGAATTTGTTAATGATATTGCCTGTTTACTACCTGCTACTCTATAAAGCCCCCTAGCCCTGAAACTGACTTCCATATAAGATAAATGGATGTTGGCAAGGTCGATCCAAGCAACTATAAACCTTGAAAAAAGCTTTTCACTTGGGTAGAGAGGTTGAAAGTAAAATAAATAATAAATTTTCTGTGTATTTAAAAAATATGACAGAATGGAAAGCAAATCAACTTTTCTCCTTTTTCAATAAAAGTAAAATTTCAAATTTTTTAAGTTTCTGAAGCTGCAAACAAGCTAGCATAGTCCTGCCATGGAGGATCCTAGATCTTCTGAAAGAAATTAATTTAGAAAAGTCTCTCAATGACTTTTTAGGAAAATAAATTGTCATTGGATTAGAAGAAATATCCCCTGGCAGATTGATAATTTGCTAAAGGATAGGAGGTAAATTGTAAGAATAAACAATTCTCTTGTTGATGATAAATTAGTCAAGGTAATAAAGACCATAACAAACCCAGATGAATTCCAAAAGTACCTAACAATGCTGAATGAGTAACTAAAAGGCAGATGAAATTCATCATCAATAAATGAAGAAATGTCCTTAGGGAAAACATAAGTACAAAATTATGCGCTTGAAATTATCTTTTGCTACTCAAAAAGGAATGTAGTATGTCTGATACAGATCAAAAATAACATTTAGTTTGATAAAAACATAATTTCAATGTCCAGTAGTCTAAATGTAAATAAGAAATAGTTAGGGAAACAACAGAGAACAAAACATGAAACATCATTATGTTTTTATATAAATCCTTCGGGTGCCCACATTTTGAATCATGAGTGCAATTTTAGTAACCTCATAACACACAGAGTAGAAAGGGGCAACAAAGGATGATTAGAAACAAAATGATTTTCTAAAAATAGAGAATGAATAGTGAAGAACTCTTCAGAGTGGAAACCTGACAATAAAGATGGAGTATGCTCATTTCATGCATCTCTATCAATGTGGAGCAGATGAATAGGAAGTGATTACCGACTGTTTCTCAGAACAACACAATTACCCAAGTCATGCTATTTAGTGCTTCTCTTAAAAGCATAGAAGAATAAATATTTTTACATTCTTCATTGATTATTTTGCCAAAGAATACTGGGGTGATCAGGAAAACAAGCAAGATCAAAAAGGAACAATTTATGGACAGTAGGTCCATTGATGGACACTTACATCATCAATGCAGTCTTCAACTTGGGTAGTGCTCTGCCTGCAGATTTCCACAGCCTATGGAAGTGGATCACCCTGCACTAATCCTGCTTTTTCATCTGTCCACTACTGCCACAGTTGAAGACTAAAGATGGCTAAGCAGACTTTTGGTCTGACAAAGTAAAATTGTTCCTGGTTGTTTTGGGTTTTTTTCCATTTTTTCGAAGTACTACAACACTCTGGTAAATAAAATAGTGGCTTCCAAGGAAAAGAAGGGAGATAAAAGTATTGATGTTTTCAAATGGGGGGAGTGTTTCTTGCTTGCAGTGGAGCCTTACAGGCAGTGGCTTTTTATTAGGCAACACCACAACAGTTTAGGTCATGCACTATCCACTTATAGGATCAGTCTGTTGGATGCCCCAACACACAAAGGGGAGCTGGGAAATCTGCCTTTCAGATGGGACTCACAACTTAGAATACATCAGTCAGAGCTGATGCCACCCCTGTGTTAAGCTAATTCTTCATCTCTGAAGAGCAATAGAGAATTGCAGTTATGTCATTATTACTCCCAATCACGTGGCTGAAACATAGCCTTCACTGCTTCCATTTGGTGGTGTGTCCCTCCCCATCAGGTTTAATTAGAATCTTAATTTTTGTACAGATATACTGCATTTTATGTGGCAAAAAATGTAGATAACCTAACAATATTTCAAAAGCCTGGTCATTGACCTGAGTCACTTATTCTAGTTGCAGTGATATGTTTTGTTAAATCTAAGTAAAGATTTGAGAATTTCATCTCAAATTCTGCCTTTAATATACATTTTACTTCTCACTGACTCCAGAGAGAGCACTCTGAAGAAAGATATAGCCCCACATCAGCCACTAACTATGTTCATTGTCCTTTGGAGTGCAGTAGGAAAAAAAGTAGTGTCATATCTAGCAACTGAGCTGTTTGATTTATGCCTCTTTTCTGTTTTCTGAGGTTTTGGATTTGCATCCTCATCAGTTTACATTTGTTCCTACTGATGGTGTACTCTCAAGCTATTTCCCATATTTCCTCCCTCCAACAATAAATGTTTGCAATATTGAACTATAGGGACTGAATTCCACCCCCACTACACAATTTTTCCAAGGTCCCATCTTTGTTATGACCAAAGAATACCAGTTTTTACCTCTAGGAAGTCAGTATTTTACAGACTTAAAAACAAATTAAAAAGTACGGAAGACATTAAGATAGTCTGCAAGTTCTTTGGAGAAAAGGAAAATACCAGTTACAGCTGCATTCATACACAATGGGGAAGCAGAGAAGGTTTAAATTGCTTCTTTACTCCAGTAAAGAACACCAGTGCCCTTCTCCCCTCACATCCTCTAACACACATTATAAAGCTCCTAAGACATTGCACATCAGTGACTGCCTCCTCCTTGTGATGGGACACAGATGTGGAAGAGATGAACCACCCAGCCACACTGACTCTGCACCAGCCCAGGGCCCTCTCATGCCCAGGAAATTCCCCACCATCATCACACCAGGTCAGCATAAACAGGCTACACCCAGAAGAGCCTTCAGGAACTCTTTGGAAGTGACATTCCTTTTAAACACATTGATGGCATCCAAGGTTATTGTGTCTAAGCAGTACCTCCTAGGAGAGACACTGTCATTGGGTAAGTACCCAGAAAACTTTTAAAACAGGAAAGAAAGAAACATTGTGCAACAATTCAGTATATTAGACTACTAACCAAACCATTTCCTCTCCGAACCATTTTTTCCCAGCCATTCATAGTCAGAGAAGGCTTTGTGACCTATTCAATTTTCTGAAGTATGCCTGTGAAGACACAGTTCTCATGAACCTACCCTCTAAATCAAAACACCTGTCAATATCCTGGGTGCAGAACAGGAAGGTATTTCATAACAGACCTTGCTAAGGTCACAAACGTGTGACCACACCCTGCATGTCAAACACTCACTGCCAGGTTTTACACCAAACCAACCCATCTTCTGGGCACAGCCATAGCCTTTCCTCTCCTGCCAGATGAATATTGAGGAAGAGCTGTGCAGTGGCAGAGCCCTGCAGGACACACACAGCTCCTACCACCCTGCTGCAAGCAGAGCAGCAGTGCCACAAGGACCTCTCATCATGGGGGAATCTGACCAAGCAGGCTGGATATACAGAGAGCACAGAGGGGAGGCAGCAAAAGCCAAAAAACAAGAGAGCTCCCTTAAGGCTGCTCTGACTGCACAGAATCCAAGTAACGAGGGGTGGATCCTCAGACCTGTGTTAACAGTCTCTCTGTGGGATTTTCCTGTTCCCATTTCCTTCACCAAAACTAAACCTGCTTTTTCACAAGTTCTTTCAATACTTCCCTCCACTGACACATTCTGGATCTATTCCAATGTAAATAAGGCAAACTTTTACTTTACTCTCAGTTAGGTGGGTGGGGTTTTTTTGTTAGATTTTGGTTTGGGGTTTTTTTTAGTTAAGTTGTTTTTATTATTATTATTGAAATTTATGGCACTGTGCAAGTCATCTTGAAGTGGTTTCAGAGTCATGCACAGACCAGAGAAAAGCCTGCTGAGAATAAACATGTTGTAAACCAAATTACACCTGAAAAGGCAACACACTGTTTCAAATGACATATGGCTGCTGTACAGAGCACAGTGTAGAACATTAAAAGGCTAGAAGCTGGGGAACTGACTCCACGCATGTAACAATACAGATTGCTAGGACTGCTCTATTTATTTGGGTGGACTTTAAAAACAAAAATGACACAAGGTGGATACCACAGTTTTGCATATGTTTTATCAACAGCATAGATGAGCCATTTACAAGGCACGCAGAGAGATATTGCATTTTAACTTCAGACAAAGGTATATTTTAAAAACAGGAACATCTTTCTTGGGTCAAGCTGCTATAGTACAGAATCACAAAGTGAGTATCAAAATTCTCAACAGCAGGTTTTCTTTTGAATTCAATCCAAACAATAAATCTACAGTGGCTCTGCTTTCTCTGTTCACTTTGGCTCTTATCTAAATGACAAGTCCTGTCCATGTGCCATGGATAAGTATAGCATCGTGTCAGGGAAATGACAGAAGCATCCTCAATTCTGCCAGACAAATCACAGTAGATGGGACATTATTTTTTCTTTCACTATTTGACAGTGCCATCTGTAACTTCTGCCAATTTTCATGCATTACTCAAGGCAATTGCTTTCCATTGTTGAGAAGAAAAGAAGGTTGTGATAGAGCTAGCCATCCAAGTTAACAGTTAGCGCACCCATCTTTGTGCAACTTTTGTAATACTGCTACCTGCAACGTGGAAGAGAGGCAAAATGCCAACAAAATACGTGAGGGAGTCCACAGACCAACAAAGACAAATGCAAATCAAAAAAAAAAAAAAAAAGGTTTGTGCTCATTGTTTTGTGATTCAAAGAAGCCCTACAATTATACATGACCTGCTTTGTCCTTAAGGGCTAGAATGGGCACTTGATTGGAATATTAGTACAGGAAACACCAGGCTCATGTGGCTGGAGGCATATGATCTAGTAGGGAAACAGATTATTGTGCTACACACTGAACATATTTCTACCTTTTTCTGTACAAAAATAACACTCCAACTTCCATCATGCCATCTGCCCTACACTGAGTTCCTCAAATATTGCAGGAAAAGGATAGAACAGTAGGAATCTTCTATACCAATAACACTGTCAATATATAAAAGACAGTCTTCTCTACTACTATTGCAGGTGCCAAATGGTGGACTTGGTCTCATAATTATTAAACACATTAATCAGGTTTATCTTGTATGTGCAAGGTCATTGTAGGAGAGTTTGAAGAACTGAAGTGTTCCAGATATACACGGTCTTGTGCAACATTTCTACCTGAGTTCTCCTGTGATAGTGATTAAATCAAAACAGCCTTTTGTTTACAAGCCTCTCCCACAGCTTGGCTTAGATTCCTGCATGCTGATGACTCTTGCAAATTTTCTACCTTCCTCTGCTCAAATAAGGTCTTAGTCCTCAACATAACATTTTGCAAGTTGAGCAGAGCTCTTTGTCTCAATGATGGTGAGACACGACACCGGGAGCCCCTAAGTTTCTAACTCGCTCAACAAGTAGTTTTCTGCACGAATTGAGTACATTTTGCAAACTGGATGCTGGCAAAATGGTAGGTATGTGTCTAGAATTAATATTATAACCATTAGCACATGGTTGACAACTTAAAGAGAAAGAAGTGAGTTCAGGACCTAAAAGCTCTTGAGTCATATCTTCAAAAGACATCCACAGAGGACTGGATACTTCCTAAAAATAAAACTGAAGACCCACAGTCTAAATTTGAGTGCCTTTAGGTGCAAGTGTGCATGTTTCAACCACTTAGCCTTAATTTCTTTTTTATTTTGCAAGTTATTTTTGAATAGTCAAAGTAAAAATGCTCAAATCTTTATCATGCAAGCTATGACAGATGGGATCCCTTTGGATCTGCTGTAGAAAAAGATTCAGAAGGAGTATCTGCAGTATTCACTGCAGAAATTTCCAGCAGAAGTCAGATGCCTTCAATCTGACTTCTTCAATCTTCAAAAGAGGTGTGCTTTTTTAACATTCTTACAAATTAAAAATCACAAGTAAATGAATAAATTCCCAGGTGATCTTACAGACCATGCTGAAGTCCTTCTTGAGCTGGGAATAACAGGCAAATACTACAGAAAATATAATCTGTCAAGTTCTGTCCTAATGCCAAAGATGTAATCACTCTTGTCAGAAACATTATTGTGTCATACAGTAAAATTTGAGAATATTAAAATACCACAGCAGAGATTCGATATTAAAAACATTTCTCATTAAATTACTTGCTGCACATTGACAAAACATGGAAGCCCTGTGGGCTTGTTCCTTTAAAATGATACGTTTGATTCTGACAGAAAGAAATGTAAAGAAATTATGTACAGACTGATTTCCAAGTAATAGGGGAAACACAAGTCATGCTCAAAACCAAAAATCCAAGTACTATAGCCTTTGAGGATTATACTGAACATGCTGATAAATGATGTGCAAGTAGGTAAAATATCCTATATGAAAAAATAAATACAGGGATTACAGAAGTCACAGCAAATTCTGCACAGGCAACTCTCTAGTGTATTAATATTTTCATTTAAGTCAACTTATATTATCTTGTTTCTTTGAAGCTGTAACAAGAACCATATAAATTCTCCTGAAGTCATTAGGCACAGAGAGATACTAAAATGCACCTAAAAGTGCAGTTAAACCAAGTAGAAAATGTGTAAATTAAATTAACTAAATTAGGGGGGAAGTAGAACTTTCAATATGGAGAAGCAATTGATACTTAATGATGGCTCAAAAGCAGTTATGAGCTAAACATATCACTTCCCTTTTGATGCACTTCTTAAAACAACCCTCAGCAGGATAGCATAGGAAGCTGGGGGTTGCTTAACAGGTCACCTCCTTCTGCACTGCATTCATAGAGTTAAAGGATGGAATGGAAAAACTGAGAGAAGTATTGTAAAACACAGGTCCTCCTCCTCCAGTCACACGAGCCATTTCAGGAACTTACATCTGCTTCTGCAGAAGAAGCACTAAAGATATTCTCCTAGTCTCACCACCCTACCACTCCAAAAAAAGAGAGGTACCTTATGGAATTCATCTCCAAGCCTGCTTGTGAGATCCTTTCAAGCACTTCTTCCATTTAGTGTCAGAGTGCACTTAAGGCACTTAGGGGCCTTTCTGACAAAGGACCAAGTTGACCGTATCTGAGCAAAGAAGTAAAATTATGGGATGCCTGACTGCCATGAAGAATTCTACACCCAGATTCCTTCCCATCCTGCCAAGATGGCCGAAGACCATGGCTTCAGACTGTTGGTAAGAGATTTTTTTCCCCAGTTCTCTTTTTCTGCTCTTCTAATAGTACTTCCCTTTGAGTATATGAAACCCTTTTTAGGGTACTAAAAAAAACTACATTTCTTTTTGATGCAAGTAATCCCATTTCTTTAGCGCATGCCAAAATACATTTCTTCTATGATAAATTAACAAGATGCCTCCCAATCTTACCAGCATGCATTGCATAAAGCTAGAGAGCTTTATATTGAGGCTGTTCCTTCCTTTATGTTTGAAATCACACATCCCCATCACTGTCCCTATTTCCTCAATCCATCGGTGTCCAACTCTGAAACAAATGTTGGGTTTTTTCTGGACAAACCCTGTATTTGTGATATACTCCCACATTTTGATCCATCATTAGGGGTTCTGCTAAAGCAGTTTCCTGTTAAAGAGCATGAATCATCTTCAGTGTGTCTGACCTCCACTTCACTTGCGTCTTGAAGATCATCCTGCATACCCAGTAAGTGCATGATCAGACCTGAATATGCAAGTATGAGAAACATTGTCTGAGATGCTGCCCCAAAATAAGCCACAATCCGGCATAAGAACATTTATGTAATTATGGAATATAATTAGTTTGTTTCATGAAAAGTGTGGGCTGCATCAAAATAAAGAAATTGTGTTTTTATCAAGACAGAGTTTAAAGGGTAAGTATTCTTAGAGCAGCTGACTGGGATCATTTCAGCTGAGATATACTCTGAACACAGAGACAGGTCTATCATTTACAGTAATAAAAAGTCATAAATGTCTCTATTAAAGAGCGGTTTTCTCCATAATGAGGAATAAAGGGCTGAGGGGTCTCACACGTGAATGCTGAATGTATGGGTGAGCTATTTTTCCCATAAAGTAGTTCCAGACACTGAACAAGAAGCCAGGTTTGAAATCCCAAACTGACATTGATTCAGAAGCTAGCTTGAGGCCAGGCTTTGGATAAATGTAGTATTTCTCTCTGTGTGGAACAGAACAGATTCGCCTATTGCAGCAACAGCAACAAAATTGCATTAAAAAAAATTAAAGTCTGCCTACTGAGCTCTTTTGAGGCTATAAAATTGTGTAACTTTGTGCCAAAACCTACCATTAAAAAAGCAAACAAAGCAAACAACAACTATTTTGTCTTTAAGACTATTTTCTCTGATAAGACTCCAACACATTTAACAAAAACAATATTTTATAAAACTTTAAAAAGTCAACATTCTATAGCAACACTTGCCACAGGCACCAAGGCTGGTTTCTTCTGGGCCTGAGGGGTATTTCAGTGTATGACCTGTACCAGGTAACTTCTGCCTCCAAATAAGAGACTTCCAGTAAATACACTTACTTATGTGGGGACCAATATGAGAGAGAAAAATCTCCCTTAAGCTTTAGGGGAATGGAGTCTACAACATTTTTGGTTTAAAGTTATCTTTAAGTCATCGGCTTAGTATTGACACCTGGAGATACCTGAATCCCTGGGGTCTTCTGAAGTGGAAAAGCAGAATTTCTACCCCATAGCAATATTAGTCATCTGCCTTCCCACCCCTTGAAATCACCTGGGAGAAGTTCTACAGAAGCTGCAGTCCTAGGCAGGTGTTCTTTACCCTGGATCATTGTTTACTGCTTGGCGCCCTTCAGCTGTGTGCCACGATGTTTTCCTGCTGGCTCTGCAGCCACAGCCACTGCCCAGAGGCTCCTCACAGCTCCTTCCTCACCAGGACACAACTGCCTGGCATTTGCAAGCTCTATATAACAAAGGAGAAAGGCAAAGAAGAAATAGTTCCTTAATGAAAGGCATTTTAATGCCTTTTCTGTCATCACATCCAGCCATGTTTCCTTCAGTTGAAATAAAATCCCACAGATTTTAAGCCTTTTCTGCTAATGTTATGTTACATGCTTTTTCTCCTGATGTTTTGCAAAAGAGTTTAAATAATGCCTTTCACCCACACACTGAATTTGTTGGTGGCTTAGGGAAAGCAGGCTTCCTCACAGGTTTCCATTAAACTGGGTAGGCAATTCTAAGTCGGATTTTTAAAAGAAGCGTCATTTTGTTTCAAAGAAAGCAATCAGGAACTCATTTCTAGGGAAGAGAAAGACTGATATTCCAGAAATAAATTTATAAGCTGGGGTTTATGAGGCACAACCTCAGCACCCATAGCAAGGGACACTCAGAGCTCAGGCCCCACATGGCCCTTGTGAGGAACTGAGGGCCACGGCCCCAATTTAGTGCCTTAATTTTGGTTCTGAACTTACAAACAACCTCCTGGGCTGGGTTGTGATAAAGGTGGTCAGCCACAGTCATTCTTCACCCTCAGTCCCAGGGAACTGGGAGAATGGGATCCTATTTTCAGATCTTTGCTGCCGCAGAGCCGTGGGACAAGGCCGGGGCTGAGGGCCGTGCAGGGTGACAGTGACACCACCATGGAGTGGCACACTCACCGAGCTGCCAGGGGCTTCACTGGCTGCTGGGCAAGGAGGGAGAGGCCATGCAGATAACTAAGCTTTGTTTTATGGCCCAGCTCATGTGAAAATAAGAGATTTGAAAAATAAATAATAATTAAAGAAAACCCCCGCCACTAAACCTTAAATGAAAATTGGATCAGATGCATTTTAAATAGTCAGTCCCGCTAGAAATTGCTGAGAAAATAAACTCACATCTACATCTTCAAACATTCTAAATAGGACAGTTAGACTTTTCCAGCTAGTAAGAACACTGTACCTTAAATTAATTTATTTTATAACATATTTAACGTTAACACACATCAGATCTATCACTGACTGCAAACCATGGGGTTTTTTCCCTTAGATCAAAAAGCTTTTACAGTATAGTCCACCTTTAGCACTACAGGGCTCCAGTCAGCAGGAGGTTCTGAAACAAATAGTTTTAATTAAAGCCCTTTTAAACCCAGTTTTTTTGTTCATCCATGGCAGGAAATGCTTCATAGTAGGGCAGCCATCAGACTGCCATGCGAGTAAGGTGAACACTAAACACGTTTCACACACATTGATGTTGGGGGTTAAGGGGCTGGGAGTGGTTTCTGTGGAGTACTTTCGTTTGCCACATCCCAGCTCTAAGACAGCCAGGGATGTAGTAAGGGGAGTTTAACACAGTAGCAGAAATTCTGACTCTCTAAGTGACATGATCCCAGATGGATGCTGGGATTTTTATCATTCTGAAAAGCACCACACAACAATCACAGTTGAGAGCTGAAAACTTCTGGAGTAATTTTAAAATGTTTGTTAACTCAGATGCCATGATAACATTAGAAAATTAAAACATACGTGCTAGCACTGTCAGAGTCAAGCTGATCCAGGAGTCCTCAGAAAACCAAACCTACCTACAGCTTCAATCCTACTGCCTCTACTGTCCAGTTGGTTGGGTAGCCCAGCTTACTACAAGTGAGACTCACCTAGCTCCCAGACTTGCTAGCTTAGCTTAAAAGTCATATTATTCACTGTACTACTTTCAAAGAGATATGCAGCTGTTTTTCTGGCTGTTTGTAAGGAACTTACTGTTGACTGTAGCAGATGCTGGTTCTGATTCTGTAAGTTTACATAGCCAAAAAGACTATGAAAATATTAGTCAGATCAAGAATTCAGAATAGGATCAGAGAAGAAATATCTAAATATCTAAAAGTGCCAAGTTAATTTATGACCAAGTACTGAGACCAGGTAATGGGGGAAGCAACTGAGAATGAAATCTATCTATTTCAATACTTCCTCTGGAAATGCTCATAAAGCTGGAGGAGACTGGAGCTCAGCCTGACAGGATTTGGATGTCTGTAAAACCAACCTCAATAGCAAACTAAATCCTGTGTATGAGGGTATTCTGAGGAGGAGGCCAGTTATATAAATATAAAGCTTTGAATTTTAATTGTCATTTGTTAGAATAGAATTCTGCACTTACAGAGACAAGCCTCAATTGGAGGCAACCCAGGAAAGACAACCTTTGCTAAAATACCTCTTTTTCCTTCACATCTGTTGTTGCAATCCCCAACTCAGGCTGCAGTCATTTAATACAAGCGAGATTGTTCTATTTCTATACAAAGTAAACATAAATACAGCTGAACTGCTCAAAACTCCAGGTCTCAAACAATACCACTAACTCAGGAGTGTAGAGCAAGGCTGGAGGCATGATACTGATGGAGTTGTTTAATAAACATTTCTGTGCAATGTCAAGACAGCATTGTTTATTCTCTATTCTGTTTCAAGTTTTGTGCTATTCAGTTTATTTCTGAAAGGGTCAAGTTCTGACATGTGGCATTAACTGAGAAGCTTATTTCTACTAAAACCAAAAACCATTGTAATATTCATGATGGAGACAAAAGCTAAACTTCAAAGACATCTAGAGGTGAATATTACAAGAAAAAACCTTGTTTCTTCTTAATCTGCTATTGTTTACACATTGTGGGGGTTTTTAATCCTTGGAGTAGCTAATACTGAAATTTCTACTTGGCAATTTTATTGCAGATCCTTTCCATCAGAACTAGTATGAATATAGATCAATCAATTTGTCAGTGCAGATGACCTTATTGCAGAAATTTAAGAATTTTGTTATTTTGCTCTGCTCTTTATGTTACAAATACAGCATACTCCAACAGTTACCCAAAGGAAGGCTTATAGAGTAGTTTAACCTGCCAAAAACAACAGCTTGCCACTAAAAACAAACAAAATAAGACTCTACACTAATAACATATTGGCTATTTTTGTCTTGTTGGTCATGAACATGTTAGCAGATAAACCTTGCTTTGTTTCAACAAATAGTTTGATACAGTCACATGTACAGAGTAATCTATGTTCTTAAACACGCCAAAAGAGACATAATCATAATGATATTCATCTTCTAATACCAAAATCCTTGATTATAAACAAGTCAGTAAATAGCAGTAAACAAATAAGTCCTAATAAGAATCTATTTAATTTATTCTAAGGCCTTACTTGTAATACTGTAACACATGATGTTCTCAAGCAATGGTCAGACCTATGCAACAAACTGCAACGTCACAGAAATTTCCCGTAGTAGAGATAATTCAGCAGGAAAAAACAGGGCAGCCTGGGAACAGCCAGGTGAGATAGAGGCTATTCATGCAGTTGGAAAACTTTGGGAAAGCCCATCAACTAAATCATAAGAGACATGGAAATGAAAATAATCAGAGCAAGCAATATTGCCTACAGGTACCATTACAGTGTCTACCATTATAATGCATAACTGTTATAATGGAAAAATCAGGCAATTTTAGAATTTTCTCATATCCCAAGAAACGGAACTGAAGATTTCCCACATTATCTGTTCCATACTGGGTTTACTGGAGGCTTTTTTTGGGGGGACATTGCCTCAGAAGCACTTCAGTCACTTGTAAAAATTTGCAGTAGTAGAAACTTCTCTTTTTACCCTATTAACAATATTCACAGCATTTTTAAAAAAAAAATCTTGCTATGTATGTGTGTTCCTTGTCATCAGGAATGTACTTTTTATCATTTCTGTGGAAGACACTACTTAGCTGTTCCCATGCAGCTCACAAATGCTCAGTCTCCTGGCAGCAGCAGGAGAGCCCAGGCTGTTGAGGCAATAGGCAGAGAAATCCAAGCAGAAAGACTCTCTCACTCCTGGGTTTCAGTGCTTCTGCTCCTCTCACCCAGGCGACATGGCAAGGAAAGCAGACTGGCAGGTGGGACAAGGGCCAGGATGAGAGACTGGAAAAAAGCACAGACAGAAATGAGAACGCTGCAGGTGGAAGAGTAAAAGCACAACGTAACTTTCGGGATTTTGTTTCTGTTGTCTGACTCCTAAGTTTGTAACCTGGCTGTCCCCCTACATAGCTTTTGTTTTAAGAAGTCAAATGTTTCACTAGATTTCTTTTCTCGGTCTATATTTATCTGTTCGTTGTTTGCCTTAAGAGACAAGTATTTGCATAATCATGTCTTCATCTGCTGTGTGAACATGCACAAAACTCCACATATGTAGGAATCTGCAGCACTCTCAATTAAAAAAAGTCATGTTTGTTGTCCTTGCTCAATAGCACTTTCAATATAAAGTAACAACATATAAACAATGCTAGTTCAAATATCCCTAACAGTTTTTTTTTAGCTGTAACCATCTTCTGTGGTATAGCTGTGATGTTAGCAGATGTGAAATGGATTCCTGTTATTTGGGATATCACATAGGCATATGATTAATGAAGAATGAAATGGTACTTCTGCACTGAAATCCCTTTTAGATCTTGGCATCAACAATGCATTGGAAATGTACATGGACCCCAGGTATCTAACTAACATGACTGATGTTCACATTTATGGTGTTGAACCAGCAGATTTTTAACATGAGCTATAGCTAGACTCAGCCTACAATATAAACCCATTCTTCCTTCTGCTCATAGGAATAGCTTTAAAGCAATCTATGTTTTGCCACAGGTCCTTATTTCTCCCAAGACCAGTGAACTCTACAGAGCCACTCTTCACTATACCTGACTCCCTGTAACTTTTATTTGGGTGCCACATAATAAACCTTGATCCTCTCCATGCATTTGGAAAAAACAGTGCATCAAAAGAAGTGAGTCAATCTATTTAGATAAATGAATGACTGCATAACACTTGATACTTAATCCTCTCACTCCCCCACCCCCCCAAAAAAATAAGAAACCAAAAAGACCAAACACACACACACACACACACTTTGTTCTTGATCAGGATTATCATTCACATAATTCATACTTCCCTTTGGATTTGATATTAGCCTAAATAAAAGGACAATGACCATGGCTGTGGAAATCCAGCACCTTCTTGCTGTTACACAGATAATAATCCAACAAATGCTCTGTATACTCAAATTGTCTCACTGACATCTCTATTTACACTAGCAGCAGTAGCTCCTGTTTCTTCTGATCCACATCATCACTGCAGGCACCAGACCATTTTTATGCACCTGGGAATCGTTGCTCAGGACTTGCCTGTTGCATATCACCTACTGCTTCTGAGAAGCAAGCCTTTTTCATTAACCCTCAGCACTCCCATTTTCTAAATCACAGGATCAGGGTTCTTTTACAAGCATTTCTGCAGCTTGTATAGCCGCTATAATCTAATAAATGACTGTTCAAATTCATAGACAGTAGCCTGGAAAGACAGTGAAGTACAATTAGGAGAGAAACCTGTAGTTATTTAATCACTTGAGTCCCAGCTCTGCACAAACACTTCCATTCCAAACAGTGGTTGTTCTGACTTCAGTGAAGTTGGTTTTGACACAGCTAATTACCACCAAAATTTGCATGATCAGGGCCTCTGCTGCCTCACCAGTGAAGGTCTGATCAACAGAGCCATTAGAATGCTTGGAGCCATCTTATGCTAAAATTTGTCCTGTGAACACAATAGCGACTGCCCGCTTTGTGCTTCAATACTGTTCCAATTAGGAACATCAGCTACACATCTGTCAAGTATTAGGTATTTTCCACATAGATCCTCTGCAGGATGATCACTGGGTAAAATCCTTTGGGAGATGCTTGTTCAGAATAATCATGGCATAAAGCAATATATGTGAGTGTAACTGAATGGGGAAGTCACTGTGCTCATCTCTCATGCCATCACTCAGAGATGTGAACAGGCAGCTTGTCTGCACAGAGCAGCACCACACTCCTGCAGAGACAGGCTCTGCAGCTTGGTCCTGTCAGACCTACAGACACTGCAGGCAGCTGACCATTCTAGGTCATCTCTCCTGAATGAAATGTTAATACACTTACAAAGCTGATTAGTTGAACTGACCTATCTTTTTGTCAGCTCTTCGGTTTGGCTCCAGAAATCCCATAATAGGATTTACTCTTCTGCAGAAGTTTGCATAGGAGCCCTGTAAATTCAGCCCAGAGGGCTTTTACTAAAGGAAAATGAGGTGGTGTATCATTTCACTGCAGTACAGTTCAAATATATGTTCTTGCAAAAGCAAGAACACTGTCCAGGTTCAGCATTGATTTGCATGAGGTCATGTCAACAGGATTATTGCTCCTGTAAAAAGCACACATTTTGTAGAAAATTCAAACTGCATTGCAGGGACATGAAAGAGGGAGAAGCATGGAAACACTCTAACAGCTTCCCGACCCACTGAAAAAAAGACAGCATTGAAGAAGTTAGACAAAGTAAAGCAGGAGACCTGCATTTGACAACTCACCTCTACAGGCAGCTCCCTGTCAGAGCAGTGAAGTGCCTCTGGTACCACATATCAGTGCACAACCTCCATTCAGCTACACAGAAATTTGTTAAACTCTGCACAAGGCTGAAATTTTCCATTTGCTGTTTCAACCATTCTCAAGGTTTTTCCTGAGAAGAAACATGTCTAATAGTTATTTTAAAAACTGTCTAGAATAGGAACTTTTAATTTAGAAGAAAAGCGTGTTCGTGAGTATGTTCTGTGCTCTTCCAAATTTGAACAAATACTGCACCTTTAAAAAATGACACATCAGTGAACCCTGGGACATGTCAGACAAGAAAAACGGGTGAGGGAGCAATGGGAAATGTTGTGGAAAGTTCTGGTCTCCTCTCAAAAAGTAGGGTTAGACAATTCACAGAGAGGAAACAAGGTTGTCTAAAAGATAGGAAGATGTTTGTCATTAATGTCCAAGATTCGAAATCTAGAAAAACAAACAGACAAATGAAACAGATCTTCAAAATTGTGAATGCCATAGAGATAGTAAGGTAAGATGCCCATCACCATCTCTTTCAGTGTAAGAAGCAAGTGGCCTCAAATGAGGCTAGCAAAAACCAAACTCAAAGCAAACAACAAGGGTTGTTTTTTCATACAAAATTCATGAAGTTGTTGATCCTCTTGCCATACAACAGTGAAAGTTTGTAAGTTTTTATTAAAGAGAAAGTAGACAAATTTGTGGAGGAGATATATGCCAGCAGTTACTCTCTACATAATATTACCTCATCATGTTTTTGTATTAAAAATACTTGGGGCTAGGGAAAGGACTAGAGGGTGGCAGACATATATATATGTTTGTCTTGTTCTCATTCTCAATCCTAGAGATTTGCTTTTGATTTTTATTTGAGGTAGGGCCTTCAGATACAGGGCTTTTATTTTTAAAAAATTTAAAACTTAAAAGCTCTTAAAAATAGCTGTGTCCATGCTGTTATCTCTCAAGTAACTGTAAAGAACATGTCTGTTTGTGAAGTCCCAGAGATTTTAAAAAGGCCTCAATGAGACAGATCCTAGAGCACATCTAATGGGGTCCTTGGTTGTATAATCTTATTTTTTATTTCCCAAAGGCTGGCTTGTACTGACTTTTCTCTTTGCATGCCCACCCTAGTCCCAAGAACAAGGACGAAAGGGGAAGCACGGCATGGAGTTTATCTCAGCTTACATCCAGGGGGTTCACCTTATATCAAGGGGGAAAGTCACTGTCAACTTGCAACTGTTATATAAAGGAGGCAACTTTCCCAACAAAATAAGGAAAAAGAGGCTTCAGTGGGCTCTCCCAGACAGTGATTCAGAGTTCTACACCTACTCAAAAATCCTCTGAAGGTGTTTCCATCTCTCTTAGGCAGACTAGAAGACAAGCCAGAAAACACAGACATCCAAGGAAAATGGCTAAATTTAGGCAGATAAATACTTCTTCTTGTGCAGATTGGAAATAAAGACAGAGCCTAAAGAGATAACTATCAAATAAATTGCCAGTGATTGCTTTTGAACTGCCCAGGAATGATGGTATTTTATCTTGTCATCACATCTAATAAACAGAAAATGCAATTGAGTCACTCAGTAGGCAATTGGATTTGATTTTTCATTTCCCTTTGATGCTTATAATTCCATTTTATGTCAGCAGCAGAGAGGGCTGGGCTGTGACAGTGATAACAGATAATCTAGTAGTGCATATTTTTTCCTAGAACATCATGAAAGTAGCAAGTCGTGATAACCTCTAGCAGCAACAAGGACTAAAGATGAGAATCACATAGAGGCTTTTGCAGCATTACTGGCATCATTACACTGCTGCCCTGTAGAAATCAGTTGGCATTTTTCAGCATAATAGAGCAACCTTCCTTCAGCAAAATGCTGGTGTTAGCTGAACTACTCTGGAAAGCCTGGAGGGGCTCATTTACACAGGGGTTAATGGTCTAAATTCTGCACTTCTATCCCAAAATCCAAGCCTCCATGCAGACATTCTCCCACATTTTGTATCATTCAGCAACCTTTGCCTTCTGTTCTGATCAAATTTAAGTTGCATGACTTAGCTTTTTTTCACAGCTGTACAAACTACTTCAGCTAATGGTTACCTAACTTTCACAAGCATAACAGCATTTGTATCATAACCCAGGAAATCCTCTAGACAATTCCACTCAATTCCTCTTCTAAATGTCCTTGAATTAATGTAGATTCATAATTATCCTAGTATACTCTTAATTGTTTTCAGATCAGTCCTCTTATTACGGTTTTTTTTTCAGTCTCTCTCAATTAGGCTCAGTTTAAGTGCTTCCAGCTGAAACATCCCAAGATAAATATTCTTGTGACTACCATGACAATTGACAATTCAAAGCACAGCATAAAAGTAGCAGAATTTATCTGTTTGGGAAGCCAAAAGTGAGACAGTATCTTGAACCTGATAGTTAGATAAATGAAGTTGAGCCTATTTGTCTCCTGCTCTTTTACCTCAGTGAGTGCTGTGCTTCTGACCTGTAGTACAGGGGCACCTGACACTGCAATAATGCTGAGGCACAGGAATAGATTACCTGCAGAGCTTATGGAAATGTGTAGCAGAGGGAATTTTTAAGAACATGTTGGACTAACTGCTTCTGACAGTTGCTTAAATATAGTTGACATTACTTTCAGAAAAGGGGATTATCTTTCACGGGTTTTCCCAGAACTATTTTGTAGAATTTCATGGCATACCAGCATTAAAACCACAGTACAAATTTATAGAACAGCAGCAGTTCGGATGTCTTGGGATGTGGCATGACTGTGTGGCCTTCTGATGTTTCTTCCAGCCTGACTTACCCCGATTCCCTGGGTAGCTGGGCATGGATCACTGTCCTCTGTGCCTCATTGTAATTTTAGAGGTCAAAACATCAAACATGGAAATTCATAGATGAGGCTGGTGACACACAAGCCTACACATAACCATGGTTCATGTACTGCACATTTCTTACCCTGAATCTTGGTGTGTGAACACATGCCCCATCTGTTTCTCTCTGGATTGTGATCTGTTTGTACTCCCATTCTATTTCTCTCAGCTGTTTTTTCCTCTGGAAAGCACCACATTCTGAGGATTTTGGTGGACACTTCTACATGTTTAGAAATTGTCCAAAGCATTTTAGCATTCTGAAAGATCTTCACATCTGACTGAACTGTATTTACAGAGGAATGTTCACAGCAATGAAAAAAAAAAGTTGTTCAAGTTTTAATTTGCAGTAAAAGTAACAACTTGGCTGCTACAGCAATAAACTTTTATGTAACTAACTTTGTGAGGCAGTGAACACTTTTCCCTATATATAATGGATTGGAAATATGTAATACATTGAGTCAGCCCTAAGATCTCAACATAGAAATAAAGAAACAAGCCCCAAGACACTACCACCTTAGAAAAAAATGCAACATTCTTGAGTTCAATCTTCAGGGTAACTAGCTTCGTTACCAGCTAGTATAAATGAGCTTTTGATCCACGGTGTAATTTACAAGTATTTATAGCATGTTATAAACCCACACAATAATTTTATTTCTTTCTCTAAAATTTGCTTCTTAGCAAGTGTTTTCTGACAAGAAAACAGCTTCATGGCTCCATAAGAATGAGAACATTTGAAGATTCTGGTGACAGATAAAAAACTAACTATGTCCAAAACACCATTAAAGCTGTAAAGTTAATCTATTTTTTCTCCTAAACTAAAGGACTACATAGCTGATATCCCAAAGCCATATTTTTTTCCCTCATCATTATTATTATTATTACTATTTCTGGTTTTTTACTCTTTAGTTTAAGAACAATTTGTAGATGCTGAGAATTGAGTTGAGATATGAAAACCATGCTAAACTCCATGCTTCATACAAAACAGAACTCTGTCAAGTTTAAGGGGTTCATATGACCTGTTCTTGTTCCTACAAGCCAAGGAGGAGAGGAGGGAGTTCCCTCTAAATCCCATGGCACCAATAGTTTTTGTATTCCACTAACAAATCAACTAAGTCCACACATTATAAAACTTAAGCTGAGTCTTATGCTTATTTCCTGATGTTTTCCTGTAAATCAAGCAGAAATTAAGAAAGAGTTTGCCTTTAGATCTCCTAAATAAAAATAGAAATAAACAAAACCAAAATAAATTAAAAACAAAACCAAAAATTCTCCCCTCCTCCAAATAAGATGATTTATCAGACAATTCCTGATCAAACATTGAGTAAAGCCATTGTCTTACACCTAGAATAGAAGGAGAACTTTTATTTCCCCCGTTGTCCTTTATAAGGAAAAAAAAACCCCAAAACCCGAGCAAAAATGCTGTGAGCAATATCTCAGCCTTTAACATCTTATCAAAGGTGAAGATCAAGCCCTTGTCTGCATAAGTATTTAGTGAGAGCCCCTCAACTTAAGGATTTTGAAACCTAAAAGGGTTTAGGCAACACACAAGACATTTTGATGTTCCTCTGACAAACAAGATCAATAAACTGAAACCAAGCTGAAACATTAGCTCTAAGATGGATGATAATGTCCTTGCATAAATGTTCGATTTGAAGATAACCATACAAGATATCAGATATATATGCTAGTTTACATTCAGATAGTTATATTTTATCCAGAATCTTACACACATACTAATGTGTGACATTCAGTTTAAGTACTACATATTAATGTGCAATCTTAATAGTGTTTGAAGGAAGGGGAATGACACCCATTGCCCTATTTGTCCACCCCTTCCTCCCCCCAGCACATGGAGTATGAATAGCATAGCTGTCCCAAACACTTCATAAAGCAATCTCACATATCCAACCAGGTAGCATTTACTTATAAGACAAACTGTGCTAGGGGAAATGCAAGAGAGTCCTACCATCATTGCTGTAGAGAGCAAGGCTGGATGTTAAAGTAGATTCAAAAACAGAAAAATAATCCTAATAAGTGCAGGGCCTGGTAGCCTTATGTAGTGTTCAGCTTTACATAAGAGTAGGGGAATGGTTGCAGGGATTTTGGCTTGGAATACTGATAGTGAAGAAATGTGAGCATGTACCATGGAGCAGTGAGTGAATGCATACTCCTGAGTCTACTCCAAATATTTGATAGTATGCATCCATAAAGCTCAACCAAAGCTATACCAATTCAGTAAGGCATAAAATAAGAAAGTAAGGCATTCAGGGAAGCAAATCACGACACAATTACCATCAGTTTTGCCTTTCCCTAAGGTTTAAGAACCTGTAACTGAGAGCCGTGGGAAACCTCCACCAAAGCAGGTCTAATTTTATCAGGCTTTACTTAAATTACTGAACTACAAACACAGTTTGACAAAGCTGCTTTAGTATGGTTCTACTGTTATTCCATTTTAACTTTTATTACGAAAAAAATTAAATTCAAGGCTTTAATTCAGGAAAATATTTAAATATACTTCTGTTGCTAGAATGGACTGCCCTTAATGAGGTCTGTACATGCAGTATAATATCTTGCTGAAAGCTGATTAAGTAGATGCTTTAAAAAATTAAAAAGAAAACAAAGGAGCTCTAAATCAGAAACTTGAGGCCCAAATACCAGTTTGAGCCTACTCTCACTTGGGTTCCACTGCTGCTTGCTAGAGGTTTGAGCTTCTTGGTGGGCAGTCAGATTGTCTGAATTGCATCCAGGAATATGCTGAGCTGTTGACATGGCAGATGTCAGAGTTGCATGAGTGGAATCTCTGGTGTGTTTGGCAGGAAATTTAAAGTTTAAAATTGGGCATGACTTTTAGGAATCCGAAAGCAGGTGGTACACTGCAACTTGAACAGGAACAGACCTCATTGACCACAGTGAGGGGAGAGGACAAGCAGCCTGAGAGGTCAGGGATCAGTAGAGGCACCCAGCCTGAATTCAGACCACTATTCACAGTGCATTTCTTACAATACTGTCCAGGCTTCTGCATTTCCCTCTCCAACCAGTAAATTGAAATTTGGGTCCCTATAAAGGCACAGTGAAATAGGTTATTCATTTGTGAAGCAGAAACATTTTGGTGAGCCAAAAAGGTGCAAAAGTCAACTAGAAGGTCAGTCCTACTGTGTATGCCAGCTCTTTCCAGGAGTTGTGAATGGCACTGAAGATTAGAAGAAACTAACAGGCCCTGTATCAGTGCACTGTCCCTGCTCAGCTGCCCCCAGCAACAGATGCCTTTGGAAAGATTGTACGGATGCCTCGGAGACCTGAGGTGTTAGAGCAAAATTTTCTGGCAATATCATCACAATTTAAATATCAAAAATCATACATGATAATTAACGTCAACAGCTGTTCTAGGAACTTTGGCCAAAATATCCCCAGCAGATGACGTGGTCACTAAGTACAAAAAGCCCAAAATCAGTGTTAGCACATCTATGTACACGCACCCAAACTCAGACTGCGGCTGCTGTGAGGCTGGGTTTAAAGTGCAATGAGAAGTCAATGAGAAAGGAGCCTGTTTTTTATCAGTTCTTTCTTGAGAGCATCTCAAGAGCTCTCAGAGAGGAAGATGTAGACTGAATTTGTTACATCAGTAATATATGTCTCCTTAAAAACAACCCCAAAAATTCCCAAACTCCTCTTTGCTGGGGAAATGCAGAGTGCAAAAGGATTTGCTGGCATGAGTGCAGCAGAACACATAAGGAATGAATTCCAAATTTGGAAAAGGTTACATTTCTCATGCATGCACTGTGCTCTTGTACAGATACAGAGCATGTACACATACACAGAGCACTCATGGTGCAGGAGATTCAGTCAGAAGAGAGAACAGGGACAATTTATAAAGAAGAAAAATGTTAATCCTGTGGAGGACCAAAACAGGTCTGCTGTGCCTATGAAAAGGCTTGCACAGGATATAGTATTTTCCAGATTCCAAACTAGTTGGCAATTCCAGTCCTGAAGGTTATAATTAAAGACCAGCTTCACTCTGCAAAAAGTATTGGAGCTGACACAGTATTTTTCTTGTTTTTAGGTGATCAGGAGAGGAAATATGACAGAATGGCAAAGAAAAACCCATGAAGAAAGATGAAGCAGCTCTTGAGTTTACTGAATTATCAATTACTGACTGACAGTGGGACTCCTAAAGATCCCACTGGTGCAGTATGACATTCAGTATGGATAGTGTGGATAATGCTGACTGGTTTTGAAAAATATTGCCTGTTGAAAATGTAATACAGGAAATGTAGAAAGTGTCATTAGGCGTGTCGGTAAAAGCCAAAGGTACAAGTGATAAATGCTCAGTGCAAAATGTGAGTATGGGAGAATTCTGTGGGTCTACATAGGATTTTCACACAACTCTTCTGAGACATTAAAACTGAACAAACTGGACTTTTGCAGTGGTTTTTAAATATTAAGTTGTCATAATTTTAAAATGAATTATGCAGTAACTTGTTACAAACTTCAGTAAGTACCAACAGTGCAGCATTCTACATTCAAACCAACCAATGACTAGCAAAACCTCTGCCTTATTTTAAGAGACTTAAAATGAGATGTCCATGACAGATATTTTTACAAATTCATCCTACTATCATTTGTGGTCTTAACTTCCTCTAATTCTGCCAAATACTTTTCATTTCAAGAACAAATACCTAGTAATTAATGTTTTGGGTTTTTTTAAAACAATCTAAACTCAAATCCCTCCTGTTCCAAAACAAAATAACTAGCCATTACTTATCTACCTGTAAGTAAATATGGCTCAGCTTTGTAAAATTGAAAGTTTAGTGATAGACACCAAGAAATCCAAGCCATATAAGAAATCCCTATCAGGATAATAAAATCTTTCCCACATTATTATGTACTTCCATTATCAGAAAATCAACGTGCAGTAAGAAAATGCTTAATAATGATTTTTACATCATCTGTAGGTCCTTAAACAGAAGCACTCTCCATTTATTTAGACTGAAAGGTTATCCTTAAACACATCTTTATTGTCACTGAATTACTGTGGCCTGATTAAAGTTTAATGACATGGCTACTCTGGTGATGAGTCTCTAGAGACTGCCACTGCCACAAGCTGACAGATCTATTTGTTTCAAAGCGAGCAGAAGTGCTAAAAGTACATAAAAGCAGTAGCTGTACAGTTTCAGATTAGCACTGCCTTCTCTAAAGACACACAATACAGCAAGTACAGCCTGGGCCTGTGATGTTACTCATTCAGGAGCCTGCTCCACAGAGCTCAAAAAAAAGCCCAAACAAACAAACAATTACTTAAAAATTATAGCTCTCTATCCAGAATTTCTGAAGAGGGCTTCCAAGAGCTTTGTGTTTCAGAGTTCCATTTCTTCAACCTTTCTCAAGTAAGTGATTCCTGTTGCACTACAGAAATCTCCAAAGTGCAATAAAACACTACAAACCTTAGAAGGGTTTTCTCCAGTTGTGTGCCTTATCTTGTCTGTTCACACTAGAGAAAACTTGTCTCTTCAAAACCATGACAGATCCCCTTCTGCAGCAACAGAAAACATTAACCAGGATCTGCCAATGCAGACTCACCAAGTTTTAACGTTTGCGTCAGGGAGGGTAACAATGGTACCAGCATTAACAATGGTATTAGCATTACTGTATTCTTGAAACACTAGAAAAGAAATTGGATTCTTGAACATAAGTGGGAATTAGTCATCTTAATTAATAGTTTGTGAATATGAGTTAAACCTCAGAAATTCATTTTCCATTGGAGGTCGTTGATGTTAAACATAATGTTATTTTTCCAATCTTTATTTATTCCATACAAACAATAAAAAATCATTCTGGGCAACAACCGAAAAAGGATTAGCTCTTGAAAACAAAGTTTCATATTTATCTTGTCACCTCTAAGCAGCAGTAATTTTGCAAATTCTGTAGTAGTTTCTTCATGGTTGGGACCAAAGATGCTATGGTCATAGCACTTTAGAAATGCAGTGGTGCGGAATCTAACCCAATGTATTTAAATAGCTTTAGAGAAACTTCCAAAGTCCAATAATTACTTTACATGGACTACGAATAACCAGCTAGCATAATTCAGTGAAAAAATTGGTCACAATATCTTCAGCAATTAGAAAAATTTCACCTATAAACAAATAGACAAGTTCTGCTATTTTTAACATTATCACTTCACTTCAAGAACAAAAATAAGGCTAAATATTGGCTGTAACTCTTGCAATTGTCATCCCTGACATAGGAGAGCCTGCATTAATGTGTTCTCTCAGTAACCTCTGGGAATGGAGGGCTAGATAAGGCTTGTGATGTTTCCAGCTGAAATTTCATGATGCAGGCAGCAGAAATGCAACCCTTCCAGTGAGAACCAGCATTCCCTGCATGTGCTGTGCACAGAGTCTGGGCACTCTCTACATCAAACACACTCTGCATGGAGTAACCAACTGCACAACACATTTGCAGTTAACCTAAACCTTTTCACACCCTGTGTGGTTTCCCAGCATGGGCACTGCAGGAAGACCTGGGTGTTCCAGCAGTCAGGAGCCATGGGGAGGCTCAGTGCAGCAGCTCTTGGACTGACAAGTCCAATATACAGAGATATCAGGCAAATGGTGAATCCACACAGACAGAATTAACAGTCTGGGCAGAGTCCAAGGCAAAACTCGATGTACATGCATCTAGAAGTGAGTCCTGACAATGCTCCAGGGGAACCAACCACCCATTAGACTGGTTTCACTTTCACCTGATCTATTCATGCACCTTTCACACTCCTCTGACAAAGGACTGAGACAGAGGAAGCTGTGCACAGCTTTCTCCAAGTGAACAGGTAGTTGTTAACTCACACCTAGTGGATAAAGCTTATCAAACGACTGTGGTCTTTGAAGATATGATAGCTTGCTAATTAAAACAGTAATACAGAAAATTAAAGACCTGTGTCTAATATTCTTCACTAGGTTCAGAGCCATAAAAGCAATCTATCAGGGTGATGCTTTTGTCACCCCAGACAGCCTGAGATGGCAAACCCCATGTTCCAATGCTGAAGTTACTCTATTGTATGAAAGATTTTGAGAATCAATGAGGTACAAAAATACCAGAAAGGGAACAAAACTCACCTGAGAAAATACAGCCTTCACTCCATTCCATACTCTCAAGTTAATTATGCATTTTATTCAAAGGATGTTCCTATTTATACATTCTATCTTTGAGCCTACAATTATAAGTCTATGAGGCCAAGTAATGAATTTTCAATTAAATTTCATTTATCAAGATTTAAAATGAGTACTACACAAAATATACACACAAACATACTCCAAATGCAAAACAACCTGTAAATACTTAGAGCTTTGCAGAGCAGTTTTCTGCATGAAACCATATAAGTTGCAGATAAAATTTTACTACACCACAAAATAAGAACTATAGTTTACAGCAGAAAAAGCCACATTTATTCCCATCTCCTAATTTTCACATCAGAATATCATAATCAAAACAGTGTAAGAAACATATTTGTATAATTTAATAGTTTAGTAGCAGAGATCCTTTTGCCAGAATTAAAATTTAATGGCATTACTCAGCTGGACCAATTTTTAACATAACACCTACACAGTAAAGGCCCAATCCTTCCTTCACATTAGTTAACTGTACAACATCAGAATGAAACTCTTCATTTATAGCACCATGAGAAGATAATCTCATGGGAGAGTTCATTGAAGTGTGATCTCTTGTTTTGCTAATAGAGTTGGGTTTTGTTTGCTTTGGATTTATTTGTGTTTTTCTTCAAACAAACAACATTAATTTCAAATTTTTCATGTTTCATACAGAAACAAGAACCTAAAGAAGTCAGCAAGTCCATATTGTAGTATCAGAGTAATGCTGAACTCATTCCTTACTGATGGCTTCCCAGCAATTCCCAAGAGCATCCTGTGATCCTACAGTAATTTTCAGTGACTGACCGTCCTTAAATCTCCAAATGTTATCTAAACCAAATTTCTTAAGACTCTGAGAAGCTGTAAGTACTGTGGTCTGCCAGGACAGTAGACCTTCATAATGCTTTAAATGCAAACACAAATAAAAAACATGAAAATATAAAATTATACCTAGAAAATCCCTAACCATCACCAAACTAGCATTCATTAAATATTTACTGCATGTCTGCTTCTTCTGGGTCTGTTTAACCATGCCACAAATATTTTGAATGTTTTCTGCCACAAATTCCCAACATGCACCATGAACAAAATGTCTCTCAAACCATTACAACTTGTCTTCTAAAAGCCCTCCGAAAAGCTGGGGGGTGGGAATCATAGATTTCAGAACTTTTCATTAAAGGAAAGTGTTTTTATTTTACCCATTCCTCTTCCAATCATAAGCAATTCATCCAATTCAAGTGAAGTTGCATTGCATATCCACATGAAACACTCACTTGTTTCTCAAATATACCATTCCCTAGATGAATCTTCAATTACCTTTTTAAATGAGGCATCTCTCTGACTCCAGCTAATTGTGCTTTTAGGAATTAGAAGTCAGACACATAACAGTAATAAAAATGAAGCAAGGCACATGTACTTCTGCTTCGTATATCAAAATGTAAATAACTTAAACACTGAAGTTCAAATTCACTGACAAAAGTCAAAAAACATGCAGTCAAAAGCAGAGATTTGTGGAATGAAATGCCTGCCTTCGCATGTACTTATAGGATCTTAATTTTAATTTTTTTTCATAGATTAGAAAATTATTTCAGGATTTCATCAAGTTCTAAACACTCCCATCTTCTCCTCAAATCTAGACAAGCTCTTTCTGTTCAGAACTATAAATGAAATTGCCTTTGCCTACTTGAAACCTTCCCAAAGTGTACCCTATTGTTAGTTATATACCTGCCTTATCCCTAGGTTTCTCTACAAACAAAATTTCATTCAAAAGTGTTCCAGCCCTTACAAATTTAGGCTCTGATGCATTCCCGGGTCTCAAGGATATCTCAAAATATTTTCCTGTAATTTTTACAAGCTTGCTGAGAAAATACAGGGGATTACAGGTGCAGGGGTTGTGTCATTTACATTTCCTCAGAATACAGAGTAGGTCTGAACTATAAAAGGTGGACTTTCATGCCTGTGTACCTGTTACAGTGGAAATACACATTTCAGTTCGAAAACTGGCATTTATGATTCTAGAAATACCATTAGCTACTATGGTGATGAAAATTGACTTCAAGGTAATTTTGAAACTTTTAACTCCATAGGATTTTGTACGTGACTGTAGGCATCTGTTTACAGTCTCTCCTCCTGCAGCTATTAAACAACTGTACATGGTAATTTAGCAGCCTAAAGTATGAAAAACATGAAAGGTCAGGGTTTTCACATTTATTTAAGACCTTCTGGTTTGTAAAAAGGTTGCTAGCTTTTTGTTATTCTCTTGCAAGTTCAGTCAGAAATGTCTAAAATGAGATTGAAGGACTGAAGATTTTTTTTTTCACTGGTAGCAACTGTCCTGCTCTTTTCATATACCTGCATTTTATTGTCAGCATATCCTGTCATTTATTCAAATATATTTCATGAGCAATTTCTCACATTGCATCTCATGAATATACATGCAGAAAATTAGCACACAGCAGTTGGTATCCTCTCAGATGAAAAATCTACCAAAAAAGTAAAGCACTTGTTTTTTCACATTTTAATTGCATGTTCATACCACCTATGCAATTTTTATGCTTCAATAGCAATCTTACAAGACACAGAACACTATAGCTACAGACAACCCTATCAAATCAAACATTCTGCATTATCAATTACACTGGTATTTGAATTTTCTTTTTCAGCCTCTTTTTGATCTATTCCATATTTTTGTGTTTTCTGCCTGCCTACTGACATAAAGGAAAAATGGATTGTTGTTATTGGTAGCTACTATGAGACCTATTTAGTAAATCTTTTGACTTGACCTCTTCTAGGGACATACAAAATATAATACCTATTTAAAAACTAACTGCTCCCAGCACTTGAAAATTTCACCCAGGAGAACAGCCAAAAATATGAAGCCTGAGGGAAACACTACATTGCAGGATGGCAGTTAGAATTTAGATAAAATTTCCAAAAATAGTTTAGCAATGAAAAATTCCAGTGGTTTTCAGGAAGACTCAGAACTCCAGATCCCATTTTCATTAATTATTCAGAGTAATTTAAAAGTTCTACATGTATTCTGAAAGCAGAGCTGACCCTTATCACAGCCTTTTAAAAAAGTAGCAGCATTCTGAACAACCTCTGGAGCTGCAGGAAGGGGCAAGAGCAAACACAGAGCAGTTGTACAATATATTCCCACAGCTCATGGGACATTAGGTTTGGATGATCAGAGAACAGGGGAAGCCAAAAGCGCTTTTTAAAATCTTTTTCAAAAAACCCAGGGCAGCACAGATGAACTCAAAGAGTGTGTTTGGGAATGTGTCACCTTCTGTCTACTTTGCATGCATCATCACCTTCAGATGCCTAAAAGATTTCAGTTAATGTTACACATGATGGCTCATTGCCTTCCAGCTGGTTATTATTATCAGTTTCTAGCCCAATTTTGAATAAAACGGGTGCATTACTTTTGACCTAAGAGGAACTGTATGGTTCAGTCTGAACTTATTGCAAACACCAGCTCCTTTCCCTATGGAATAATACAGTTGAGACCAGCTGCAACACTCAATTACAGGAGCTCTCCAGTTTATTAGAATGAGAGGGACAACAAACTATTCAGAATTTCAAAAATCTGGGGTCAGCTTATTATTCTTGATTTATCTTTCAGAATTTAAATGCAATCTCCAAGCCCTTTCTCTTCCCTCATTTTATCCAGGGACGCAGGTAGGCTGAAAATAGAGTGAAGGTTTGGGAGCTAGAGAGAGAGACAGGCAGACAGAGTAGGTTTAATATTTAAACTTGTCTATTAACTCAAGAAAAATGAGGTTATGTTATAAAAAATTCTCTTTGCAGTTGCAGATATGTACACAGATGAAAAATAAATCATCTCGCACCCATGCCCTATGGCAATGAGCTGCATTTATTAAACTGGGAGCCGTGTCACCAGTCTGAAGTAACAAACAACTGTTCATTCTCTTTTGACTACATTCAACAACTTTCTCAGGCAGACCATCTTTCTCTAAAGCTCCTGGCCATTGCCAGTAAGAATCTTGTCAGCCAGATCTGTTCTGATATCAATTGAAGTAAGTCATGCTACTTACTTGTTGCAACACATTATGACACCTCTTCAATTCTGGTTTGTTCACTGAGGGTGCTTTAGTCACAGCCCAAGTACCCATCTCAAAGGGAACAGGACTTTGATTGACAGAACAAACCTGTAACTGGAAAAAAACCCCAAACCTAAATCAAATCAAAGCAACAAATAAAACAAACAAGGTATTGGACAACAAACTTTGAAACATATTAACATTCAAAAGGTAACAACCTAATCTTCAATGCAAACAATTTAACCAATGCAACTCTACAAGAAAATACACCTGGTATTTTGGGTAAAAGATGTGTCCCTCTACACTGTCAGTGCTCAACCAATCTATTGAACAACAATGCAAAGAATTATGCAACCTCATCAATAACCTGACAGCACAAGGTCATTGCTTGTGCACAATAATCAAACACACAGTAATACAGCCAACTGTAATATCCGTTTTGGATAACAAACACCTAGTAGACAAATATAAACCATGTTAGATGGCTTAAATTTAAAAAACCTTTTCAGTAACTACACAGCAACCCTGTAGCAGCCCTTTAACAGTCATTGGAAAAGGGATATATTTTAGTTGTAAGGGACTATCTAAATATCCATCAAAACAGTAATCTGTGTGCACACATCAACTGCACAGCAAACACGGGTAAGGAGGATAAACAGAGGTTCATCCAAAATTACTTGTTGATTAACACTAGTGTCCAAAGGCCCCTATTAGGAATAGTACCTGACTGGCCTAACTGAATCAATTTTTTTTATTATGTAAGGGAGATGGTCCCTGTACTTGGGATTTGAAAATATCGTATTTATTCTGGAAATATTATGCCTACGCCCAGAAAATGCCAAAATGCTGAGAGGTTTTTGATCCTGCTTTTGCAACATGCTAAGCTTTCCACCTCTGTACTTTTAATTAGGAAAGTTTTGTACAAAGCAGCTAAAAAGATAAGCAAAGAGAAGTGGAAAGAAAAATGGTGTTTCCTTCAGTCCCCTACAACATTGATCTATTTCTGAAAACATCATCCAGTTACAGGGCCAGTACAGAGTTGTAGAGTTCCTGAGACAAACCAGTGCATAGATAAGCACAGTTTTTGGGGAGAGTATTTCACTGCAAGTGAACAAAACTTCAAATCTACTGAAGCACAGGGTCATACAAAGCACAGAATCTTCTGGGTTGAAAGGGATCTCTTGAGAGCACTTAGTCCAATCCCACTGCTCAGCAGGGTCAGCTGGAGCAGGTTCTGCAGGACCATGTCCAGATGGGGTTTTGAACATCTGAAAGAATGGCTGAAATCTAATCAAAGTCCTGGTGTAAGTTTGACTCCCTCCGATTTTCAGGAATGACTGACATATTTTCTTAGGAGACAGCTCAGTTTGGTGCTATTTTTTCAGTTTCTGTCAGTTCAAACTAACAGCTCTGCAGCAGTTTATTCTGCTTATCTTCCTAACAGAAGGGCTGACTAATTATTTTTAAGTAGCCCTTTGTGTTTTTATAAAAGCTGAAATCAGCAAAATCTTAACAACTGGAATAGTCTGTACCCTTAAAACATAATTTTGTATTCTCTGGCCATTACCTTCCATCATCCAGCATGGGAACAGTGTCCTAGGCTGACACATAAAAGACAGCTAACTAAAATGCCACAGTATTCTCTTCCTGTTGCCAATTCATAGCTAAAAGCTGAGAGAAAAATATACTCCTGGTGACAGCTTTGAAACAAGTCAATGTGTGACAGTAATCAGTTCTCTTCTGTCAAGTTGGATTCCAGGAAAAAGAACAGGGTTTTTAAGGCTATGTGCCAGCATTGTCAAGGAATAAGAACAAAGGCACAATGCCATACTTGGCTAAATCCTCAAAAATAAAGACTACGGGCTTTCAGTGAAGAGGAGAGCTGGCTACCTGAGACAAGGACGATTCTGGTAGATTGTGAAGAAGTCAAGTTGCAATGTCTAGCATTGCAACTCAAAGAATGGCTGTGAAATGGTGAGAAGAAGCAATAGAAAAGGACATGTCTGTGCAACAGGTTTGTGGAGTTTTTACAGGATGACAGAAACAGAAAATAAAGATTTACTAATGCAAAAACAAAAAAGGGAAGAAATCATTGGCAATTATTTTGGTAATGGCAATTACATTGGTACTGTCAGTGCTATCTGCTGGAGTGAGGGACCAATGAATGGCAGTGTTTATGATGGAAAAATGAGGGTTCAGAGCCTTATCACATCAGGAACAAAAACCAAACATAAAGGTGAGACTGAACAACATATATTCCCACCCCTAATGAGGGAAAAAACCCTCCTATCTTTTTCTGTCTCAGAGATCTTCCCTTCTGACAAATCACAAGAGCCAAAAATCTGAAATTAGAGAGTAGAAAACCTGTTACAAACTTCTGGAGTGATAATACCACTGAGAGAAAATGGTAACTTCCTTTGTCAGTCCCTTACTGAAGGTTTGTCACAATAGAAGCAAAACATTTCAACAATACTGAAGAAGCTGTTCTGCAAACCCAGATACAGGAATGTGAAAACCAGATCTACAAAGCAAATAAGCCTTGACTGGCTTTAATTAGTAGCCTAAAAGCAGCCTAAAGACACCTAGGTAGTATCACAGAAAAGCTGGGGTTGAAAGAGCCCTCTGGAGCCCATCTAGTCCAACCCCTCTGTTAGGCTGTTGTGTCTCCATTTCCTCAGCTTCTCCACTTTACATTTAAAACCCAATACTTCCCTTTGCTTTGACTCACTTTTAACTTTAGCAACCATGATGCAGTTATTAGCCTTGCTTTCTCCTATGTCACTTCACATGTTGACAGAAGGTGTAATCCATACCCTTAGCACAAAATCTTAAAAGGTATTTAAAAATTAAGATGAAACCTCCTCCCCTTGGTTATGTGAAAGTCACCACAAACAAATCCTTCAGGTAGCCTTTCTTAACTACAAAAACCTTTGGTTCAGTAGTTGAATGATACTGTGCCTCTGGCCAAAGTTGGTTAGGAAATTTCCACACTGTAAATTGGAACAGAGAACAAAACCTGATTTAATATATAGAATAATTCTCCCCACATACCCCAGGCCCTTCCAAAACTCACTAAACTTCACACTTTCATAATGTTGTGCTAACAAAAGGGAATAGCAAGGTGCAGAAAAGGCAAAGGAATGATGTATTAAAGAAGAGAAACATTGAATCTTTATTGCAGAAAAAGAAAATGTCTGTCCAAACATGGATTTACCACCCTTCCTCTTTGTCTTTGAATTTACTCAACAAATCTCCGAAGAAAGCACTGGCTAAAGAGCAGGGCTCACCATAGATGGGTCAAGCTTCCTGCAGCATTTAAAGATTCGTTTAAGTTCTTGCCATGGTTTTACTGTTGAATTCCTGTTGAGGAGTGTTTGCTACGTAACTAACAGAAGCATAATACTCATCAACTGGACAGGGCAGATCTTGGGCTTTGACCTTGGTCCTAAATTTATTGAAAACAAATCTCAGCAGAAGTGGAATCCTGCCAGCAACTACAGGGTGGTACCAGTTGTCTCAAGCCCTCCAAATTTTACACTTGAGCTGAAAAGATTCCCGCTGAACCCAGGAGGTTCTGGGTTCAAAAAAATGTTTGCACCGTGCATCACTTGTGATTCAAGTGCTTTTAATCTCTCCTTTCATGACCAGAGACCAATTCTAATCATTTGCACTGCACAGATTCTCTGACATGGTTATGCAAACACGACAGAGCCGAGCCTCAACGCATTCGGTATTTTCTTGAAAACAAGAAGTAAATAAACCCGGAAAAGTTTGCTGAAAGTAACCAAATAAAATGGTCTGAATGAGCTCAAAACAAGACGTAAGTTGCAGTTAACTCTAGGCTCCTTCTCTAAATGCTTGAGTGTCACATCTGAGACAGCCAGAAAGAAATCCCCGTCATTTAAATCACATGGTTTACGGGGCTGGGGCTCCAGGAACATCATGACATTCATAACGAGGACTCAGCAAGGATCGCCCGTTTCTCGCTGGAGTCACCGAGCACCGAGCTGTCACGTCCCTGTTCCCACACCGCAGACAGAGCACGACGCCAGCAACTTCTGCAGCCGTCCTGAACTCCTGTAGCCGCCACCTCCACCGCTCCAGCGAACAGCTCCGGACCGGCTGCCGCCTCCCGCATGTCCCGGCCGGACACCGGCTGCAAGGCAGCGGTTCGCAGGTGCGAGCAGTCCGGGCACGGCGCTGCCCTGCGGGGGGACGGCGCTCACCGGCGCTGCCCGTGCCCGGGGCGCCGCGCTCGGCNCACCTCCCGCCCGGGCTCTCCCCGCGGGGCGGGCAGGGCTCCCCGGCTGAGCACGGGCACGGAGGAGCCGCCCCGGGGTTCTGCGGTGCCCGCGGGGGAGCGGCGGAGCGGAGCCGCTGCCGGGCGCGGAGCGGCTTCGGGAATTCGCGTGCGGCTGCGGAAGGGCGGGCGGCGCGCTGCACCTGCCAGGAGGTGCTCGGTCACTCAGCGCGGCTGTGCCCCTACGCCTAAACCAGGAATTAGAGGGCTTTTCTTACAATAGAAAGAAAAAATAGACTTTGTCATCTAAATTTGCTCTAACAGCTGGTTCTCATGCCGTAGCATCTCGAGGGAGTCGGTAAGTTAATTAGTGCTTAATGATACCTTTAGGAGGTTGTGCTTAAATCACTTCGACGCGTGTCCGCTACCTAGTAAATCAGATTGTTTCACGATGAAAGAAAGACCTAAAAATCACTGTAGTTCTGTCATCCTGGCTCCACGAAACGCGCGTTTATAGCGGTCATGAAGAGCCGATTAGCGCAAAACTTCCTGCAAGACGGAAATGGATGCACGGGGAGCAGGAACCTACCGGAGATGCAAGATGTGGTTAAGCGTAATTTTCAACAATCACAAGTAAATTGCATTTTGATAGTAGTAGGCAGACAGAAGTATTATAGAAATTGTACCATTTAAGACTATAATAGATAAAAAGCATATGTTGTCAATTATTGCAATTCGTTTTGGTTTTAGTTGCTCCCAGTGCAATGTCTAAATGAGTGGTAAAAAAAGATAGAAATAAAGTTTGGAGAACGCACAGCCTTAAAAGGAAGATGATGAAACGATGTATAACTACCTAAACACACAAGAGGAGCTGCTTGGGGGAGGGAGGGACAAAGACACCTGAGTGGGTGATAATTACTTTGAGGAGAAATTGCTTCTATTTACTAGAAGGAAACAAAAAGATTTAAAGTAATCCCTTAGAGAGACTGGATTGAATAGTGTTTCATAACAATAATATTTACTGACCAAAGCTTAATAATGCTTTTGCACTTTGATTTGAATTGCCTGATCAAGAAATAGCCCTTCCCAATTTTTCCCTTGGCATTTCAGGGTGAAATGAAAAGGATTTAGCTTTAAAAATTTTTGTTTTAATCACAGCTAGTAATTTCTTATGTATTTTCTGCACAATGAATAGAAAGAGGTTATACAAACTTGAGTATTTCATGACAAGTCACAGTCTGAAAGAGAGAGGGATGCAGACTTTAAAGCAAGAGAGACTTTTAGGTCATCTGATACAACAGCTTGTATTTCACACTCTAGAAAAATTGGGTAGAATGCAATCTTAATCCCAGGATAAACAGACACACCAACAAGACAGTCTTAAAGGTATCAAGAATTGGACATGCTGCTGCTTTCCTTGCCTATGGTCTTGTTCTCATTGTTACAAATGTATCTCCTCATAAGCCTACAGCCATCTTCCAACTCCATGCTTTTTGCTAAGCTTTTCATCACGGTATGTCGAAACTGAGGAAACCAATCCTAGTCCATTCCAGAGCTCTGCCATCTGGTCATCTCTTTACCTCTGCTATAGACCTGTTAACCCAGATAAAATTGCCTATTTCTGTAGCAAGGCCAAGGCTAATCTTATTTATGTGAGCAACGTACCTCCTTCACCTTCCTGAAGAGTGATTAAGCTCTTCCCAGAGCTTAAGCAGGTCAGACTTCCCTACACCCAGAACTACCATTCTCTCTTTCACCTCTTTTAACTCTTGAGGTTGGTTGTTGACCGCTGCTAACCCTTTCTTTGCTGAAGCTTTAATTTTAAGCTGTCTGTGAAAAAGCATCACAGGACTCCAGGAAAGATGGCCAGAACAACAAGTAGTTTATTCAGGCTATTCCTGTCTTCACCAGGAAATCTTGCGGGGAAAAAAAAGCACATCTGGGAAGCCATGGGACAGATAACTTGTCATCATGCACCTTCAGCTCATTTTGCCCACCATACAATATTTAGGCAACTTTTAATTGAGATGTAGTTACAGCAGCTGTTGTGAAATACAAACTTTGAATGTTAGCATTTAGGAGTCAGCTTTATTGACCTCACCAAAGGAAGTTTTCAGTGTCAAACTGAGTCAAAGGTATTTTCCATTTTCTTTTCAGATTCACTTCAAGCATTAACCTATTTCTGTGGCTGTTTATGCCTTATCTTAGTCACCTACACACATTTTCCTAAATCAAGGCCACAGCTCTGCCCACTTGCTGACTATCACACACTGCCATCATTCCTGAAGTTCACCAAGAGCTCAGGGTGCACATTAATTCCTGTTCACTACCTTCCCTTCCTTTGGCTTCCATAGCTGAAGGCAACACCATAAGCCCTGGGCTGGGATGCCAGCAGTCACTGCAGAGCAGAGCAGGAAAGTGGCCATCAGGCTTCCACTGATAATTTAACATTTCCAGCAGCAGCTTCTTGCAGTGAACACTTAGCCTGGGGGTCAGATGAGCAGCTGCAGAGAACTAAAAACTGGTAGCTGCCTCTTCCTTCAAGCAGCTAAAAGACATTTTTGATGCATGTTGCAGTTGGGGAGCTGGAAATGTGATCTACAAGGATTTGTTGTTTGGGTTTTTTGCTTGTTTGTGGTAGCTGGTTTTGGTTTGGTGGGGTTGTTTGTGGTGAAGGAAAAACACTTCCACATTAAAGTCTTAATTATACCAGTTTGCACTTTCAGGTGAGAGACAGGAAGAAAAATGCTTGAACTTTTTATATATGAGGCAGGAACCTTCCTTGTTTCTGGCCCCTGTGTTAGTGACTATCTGGGATGCTGCTGCACAGCTGCCTAAGGACATACAACCACCCCTTTCGGTAAAACTGCAGTTTCTCTGCTCAAGCTTATGAAACCAAACCTATAAACATATGCCGTTCTTGGCCAGTCAAATATCTGCAAGAAATATTGGCTGCCAAATAAAAGTCTTCCAACATGTCTTTTGGACTGGCACCTGCTTTCAACACACCTTTTGTGTGAATACTATAAAGAAATGGAGGAATTAAAAGTGTTCTTCAGTTCAGAATTGGAAACAGCAGTGGAGCTTAGAAGCAACATTAGATGGAATAGTAATTTGGAAAAGTTAAAATGCCTGCACACTCAATGGAGATGGGAAGTAGCAGGTTTTACGTTTTAAAAAGTGAAAAGACAAGCCCAAATAAAGTCTGGCTATTTCTGAGAACTTGCTCTGCATGAAATAAAAAAGTGTTTTATCACCAACACAGAATGATCTTTGCTACATCTCAGAAATACCTGGTGTGGCACATAGTGCACAAAAAGGGCTAGGAAAAGCCTTGCTGGTTTTACAGGATCCTGATGGAAACCAAGCGCTGTTTACATTTCATGAATGTGCTGGGGCTGCCCACAGATGTAAAGAGGTGAGTTAAGATATTTAAAGCTGAGAAGAGATCGAGGAGCTGTGGCTGTATCAGAGTTTCCTTACAGGCAGCAGGTGTGTGGCACACGCTCAGTGCCACTGGAACTTGCACCATAACACTGTCACAGACAGAGCTGACAGCTGCTCTTGTGCTCCAGCAAAGCAGCCTGGATCTTGTGTAACAGAGAAAACAGATTTGGTGGCTTTTTACTAAGATGCTTTTGGGAATGAGTGAAATAAAACTTTGATCCTTTAAGGAGGCAAGATTGCAGGCAAAGACTCCATGACAGCCATGGGACTAAGCTACAGATAACAATTAATTTGAATAAATCATTAAAGAAAAGAGAATGCCACCAAAAATAAAATGAACAGAAAAGCAACACATAAACAGAAATAAATACTAAAAATTTATTCTGAAAAATTGTCAGTGATGAGTGAAATGATATAAGTGGAGTGATGGGTAGTGTTTGGTGGGACTGACCACACAGACCACATCTTACACATCTGTTCTCCATATTTTTCCACCCCTATGAGTAAAGGAAAACTAAATGTATTACAAATCTTATTTAAATAAAAGAGAGCAAATAAATCCCCTGAGCAAGTGTCTCATGTCAGAACTCCCATTATCAGGAAACTACAGGAAACTACTGCTGCACTAGAGCAGCAGCTGGCGTCACATATGAGGATGAAATTTATTTTTCTGCACTCATGCAGAACCAATACTGCAGACCAACTAGAGGAATCAGTTTAATACTTGCTGGGTATGCTTTTTATTTGCAAATTAGCAGATGAATGTACTAGATATTGTGAGTGGAACAGCCAGAAAATATATCTGATAAGTTTCAATATTCACTAACTTCCTCTGATGTTAGTTTGAGTCTCAGTGATAGGGAATTCCTGAAATGACATGCTGGCTAACCTGTGTTGTTAAACATAGACAAAATTCTCAGAGATGCTTTCCTTCAGTGAGGTCAGGGGAGAAAAGAAATCAGCTAAAACCAGAAAGAACCTAAATTGTCGAAGGTCATAAGTCTGTGCATGGGGAATCTGATCCCTTGAGGAATGGGACTGTGGGTGAAGGGAGGAGGGAGGCTTGTAGAAGTAGTAAGGAAGTTAACTATAGAATTCCCATGCTTTGTTTCACTAACCCACTTGCACGCTACAGTGACAAAACCATACTGCTTATGTCCAGGCTTGGCACCTCCACTTCTTCCTTATTTAACCAATCCCATCTGTTTTGAATTCTTTAATCCTGCCTACCCTAGCCTCCCACATGAATTTCTCACTGTTCTCCTGAAAATACCCATTAATCTCCTCTTTCAGCTCTGGCTCTAATCCTGTACATCCCTTCTCCCCTTTGTGACTGCAGTAGTTGCAGTAGTGTCAGACACTCTGTTCACAGTCTGCCTGTTTGTACCAACCCTTCTCCTCCTTCATTCAGTCCTCTCCTTCTCCAGACACATTTCCTCTAGGACAGACTTGAGAAATACTAACAACTATCTGTGATAATTTGAAACATCCATATTACGTTGCTATGCTGTTCATTTTGTATATGATTTAGGTTATGACCTCCTCCCAGTAATTATAGGCACACTCTAATTCATCAGGGTTTTGTCATCTCCTTTCTCAGCCCTACACTAATCACTTCACTCTTTCTTGTTTCATGTGGTTGCTTCAGCTACTACCTGAGAAGGAGGGGGAGAGGGAGGCACAGATTAATGGGAACTTTTAGCTGTACTGTGTATCATGAACCCTGATCACTTCTCATGCAGCTATCCTTCCCTAAACTTGAGTGTAAGAACACCCTCTAAAGAGCAGTGTTTTAAGCCATGATTGGCACCTGAGCAGCCAGAAGTCACAAATGCAGACAGCAGTGAGGAGTGCTAGAGGTGCTGATGAGCCAGGAGCAGGCTGAAAGGGAGGCTGAGGGAGCGCCCTGCTCTGAGGATCCCAACCTGGGATGGCAGGATGCCAGCAGTGGTTCCTCCAGGCTCACTGCTGTGTAATACACTCACTGCAGCTGATCTCACACACAGTATTGACTTATTTCAGTGGAGAAACAGCTTCAACATGAAGGAGCAGGAGTGCAAGCACTAATAGCCGTGTAGTTTTGAGCATTTACTCAGAAGTGCAGCAGGCAGCATTAGTTTTTTCTCAGAAGGAGAATTAATTAAACTTCTACATCAAAACAATAACTTTAATTACCAACTCACTGGATAAAATGCAGCAGCAGCTCGTCTTCTCCTGGTGTGTTGTACAGGCTCTTGGCTGTGCTCTCTGGGGAGAAGCAGGAAGGGGAAGCCTGCCTCACACTCATGGGGATGAGGCAGTTTGAAAAAATTCACATTTCTCAGCATCTCAGTGTCAGAAACTTGTGGGGATTGTTTCCCAATTTTTTAACAACATCTTTGCTTATCAGTGGATTCGATAGTGCTTCACTCTACATGTGCAGTACAGCTTCCCTTCCTCCTGCTTCACTGAAACAGAGAAAAAACCATACTGCATATTTCTGGTTTTCTTTTAACTAGAACTACAAAGTTAGTGTGTGCAGATTAATACTGCGATATCTGGGATTTAGTTGCTGCCCAAAATGAATTTTAAAACTTTTTTTAGTTTTGTCAACATTTGGATTGTTGTCATTAATCTCTTTAGTTTCCCTCAGTAATTTTCTTCATGACTTGCCTGGTTATTATTAAATATCTGGCTACTTCACGTGCCCATGACACACAATAGTGTGGATTTTATCAAAGTTACATTTCCTCTTGGTTGTGGCATCACAATTTCTTTTATATCTAAATATTCTTGAGTGCTATGTAAGAAAGTTTCATTTGCAAATCTTGATTAAATTTGATTTATAACTGAAAGCAAAAGTTCTTTTCTAAAATTGCTAACACAGAACTTGATGCTGCAGTACATATTTCACTGCTGGTGAAATTCAGAACTGATCAAGTCCTGTATAGCCCTAAGCAGTCACTTTTAAGACTGGAAGTTACCCTTCATGCACTATCCTGAGCTGGCTCTAAGCACGTGCAATAAACTATCTTCCAAGTATTACGGGAGCATTTTGTTTTCTGGAAGAGTTTTGATCCATTACATGAATTGATGAAAACCTGAAAATCATTGAATGAGCACGTTGTTGTGGTGTAGTTAAAACTTTTTAAAGAGAAAGATGCACAGAGTTCCATAGGATTTTCTTGTATTTTCTTTCAGCAGAGAAAAACTTCTGTGGTCCTCACGTAGTCTCTGTGAGATTGCATAGTTATCAGAATTTCATATATAGGCATTCTGTCAGCAGTGGAGCTGTTCATTATATGCAGTGGCTCTTCAGAATAGTACAGGGAGAAAGAAGTGGTGTCTCTTGGTTTTCAGAGCTGTGTTTAAATTCGGTCCCAATCTGTTTCCCCTAAGACTCATTTATAACCATCTGTGCTATTTCAGTTTGGAAAGGGAAGAGATCAGATCAGCAGGGTAATGTTTCAACAATGTACCTATAGATTGTTCCTCTGCTATGTTGTCAGGGCAATGTCCTCCTTCTCAGTGAAAAATGTGTATTACCATTGTAGACATCTAATAAAAATGAACAGGTCATTTATTTTTAAAAGGAAAATATTTGCGTGCTGTGGTGTTGAAATGAAAACCTGTTATTCTCATATAAACTCTGGAATAAGGCCTTCCTCTCAACTGGAATAAAAAAAATTTCTTCTTGAATATGTAAAAATACAGAAGTAATAGCACAGCTGTTAGGGAGCTTAGTTAAATGATCACATTGTATCTGCCAAGACCTTCAACCCTAAACATAATACATGCCATAAATTCAGTGAAATCCAATGGTCACGTTATCCACGTTCCTAAAGGTAGCATATATAACCTGTAGAAGTGTTTGCATGATGTAATTTAAATGTTAGTATAGCTGCCAAACACAGAGTTTTGGTACTTTTATAAGTATATACAAGTATACTTCTCCGATTTTGGAAATCTGTGCATTAAGGAGCAATGCATCTGACTATAAGAGAGAGGTGTCTTTCAGTACTAGCAACAGTAACAGATTTTTATTTCACACAAGAAGAATTAATTCATAGGTAAGTACGTATTTGTTGAGTGCAACAGGTGATTTTCTCATTCAGAAGCCAAGGCTTTTCAGGCATCACATATAAGAAAAATAATTAACTACTGAAAAAATAGTGACAGACCATAAACAACTAATATAAATAAAAATTTTAAGCCAAGTCCAATAATGAAACAAACAAAGAGGCTATAGGGCCAAGTTTACTTTGCATGGATTGCTTTTGGATACACAGAACCAGACCTCTGTATTACCTGTGTCTTTCTGTAGCTGCAGTTGTTACAGTGACTAAGGAAACAATAGGAATTTGGTGAAACCTAGATTTGACTGCATACCCCTTTTTTTGTTCCTCTGAATTGAAAGAGCTTGGTGTTGATCAGGGTCAAATTTCAACACACCCAAAGACATGAAACAAGTGGCAGCCTCTACTCTTAATGAAGTTAAGAGGAGAGCTGGTTTATATTTTTTTCATTAGGAGTAAGTGTGAGAATACTCATTTGGCAAGTACTCATGGAATCACACTGCAGGCACTGATAAGGTTGTCTGAGAGCTTCACCTGAGCTCAGCCAGAGGTGCAGATGGTCCTGCTGGACCTTGTGCATCCCAGTGAGAGCAAGTTAACCATGTCAAGCCCAGGTATTACAACAGTTTCGTAACTAATCTGAAGTTCATTCCAAAGCAGTAGCAGTTTATCTATGTCATGCCACCAAGGAATTAAATTAATAGCACATTGACCTGATTCACTGTTAGACTCCCAGAGATTATGTCCCATGTTCATTATATAGAGTATGAAAGGCTGTAGATTTTAGGGGGTAGAAAGAAGCATTCATCTTGCCAAAAAAGCTCAATCATAGTTTCTTGAACTGAAATCTCGTGCTTTTTTTAAGCTCACATAAGTGAGGAAAAAGTTGTGAATGTTGCTTTCACCTACCACTCAATCCTGTTAATCACATTACAGTTCATGGGAAAAAAAATTCACAAATTGAAGCAAGTTAAACCAAAGATGGTGTTTTCAGTGTCTTGACAGAATGGCACAAAAGCATGTTTTATCATATTAAAAGCCAAGTTGAATAGAGGCAGCTTCATTTTGTTCACTTCTCTGACAATGTTATCGTGCTTTTTTAAAAAAAACCACAGTTTTAAGCAAATGAGTTTTGAGATTTTTTCTGTCTAATCACAGATTGTACTCATTGACATATTAACACAGCATCAAAATTGATAAGATTTGTGTTTCTTTGGGAAATAAATAGCAAATCAGAATTGTTTAAGAATATTTCAGGTATGTAAAATATGTTAGAATAAGATTTGTTGTGAATAAGCCATGACAGAATGTATTCTTTGGCATTAAAATAAGCAGAATGTCCCCTCACATTTTAACTAGATAGTTTATGAATGTAACTGCAGGTGGTCATAGAAACAATACTGGATTAAAGAGAATAGGAAATTTCTGTGAATATTTCAGATGAAAACACTTATTTTTAGACTATTGTTTTAGTTTTCTAGTATCATTAGTCAAGGTAAAAACATATTGCTTTCTGAACTCTATTACAATCCAAAACAATGTTTTTGAAGGTTTAGCAGGAATCTAAACCAACTTGGCTTTCTTGCAAATCAAAAGGTCTGGGAAACAGAATGGAGTTGAAGAAATATATACCTTAACTAGAAATAATACACTTGCTGGATAGGTACTTTTGAAAGTACTTTAGATACTATTAAGGTAAAATATTTGCCAGAATCAAATTGAGTTTAGTAGGGACCAAGATCACAACTATACAGTGTCATTTTGACCAAAGATTTTTTTAATGTATAAATAGGTTGGTATAGGTGCCTGACCAAGGAAACTAATTACAATATGTACAAATGCCTTCATTTTGCAGCTGTAGAAATGCTGTTACTATTGGACAGTGTAATTACTGAGAACAGAGGAGGAAGAGGAGACTCTCCTTGGAAGAATATCAACCAAATCTCTCGGCGTTGCTCACAGCTGCAAAATCTTGGTTCTCTTGTGGTTGAGTAGAAGAGACAAATTCAATCATTTGGGTTCAAAACACCTGCTTCAATCTGTTCTGCCAAGCAGGAGGTCTTTGGTGGCTTCCAAAATACCTGCAAGCCACCATTGTGTTGAGGGTGAGGCTAATCTGACTGTTTCACTTGGAGCACTCCCTCCTTCCTGACTGGGAACACCCACTCAGACTGAGCTGGTTATTTATTTGCTGGTCGGAGGGATGGTTGTGCAGTGTTGCTGTCCCTGTGTTGCAAAGGGCATGGTCTAACACTGGTTCAGCAAGTGCATGCCTTGCAGATTCCTGATAACAGCAATTCCTGATCACCTCACCATATTTTTCTCCCTCTGCTCTGATTGACTTAGATCTCAGAGATGCTTTTCTCCCCCACCTCTCCCCTCACCAAAAAAGGGAAAAAAGAAAAAAAAAAAAGAAGTTGTCATGCTTTACTGATCAGTTCTGTGGCTTAGTGGTGGCTGGGGAGTCTTCAGGCATTTGGAATAAATACTTTGTTATAATTTCCTATAGTATTCAGAGACATTAACTTCTGTGATATGGAAAGGTGCATCTTCAGTACACTGAAGTCAAATCTCATGATTTGTAATAAAGAACACTGTACATCATGATGCTATGACCACTTGGCTTGTCATATGCACGCTTTTCTTTTTCCAAGACCTCAAGGTGTTCCATAATTCAAATTCTGTGTTGAAAAATCTGGTTTTTCAGTGTCAGTAGTCCCTTTTCACTAAAAGATTTGCCCTTTATGTTTTTAAAAGTAGCTGAAAGTGATGCTGCAACAGTGGGAAATTCCCAAGCCTCTATCTTAAATATCTGTATTTAGGTACAGACAGGACCCCTTCCTTAATCTTAAAATTCCAAAGCCATATTTATTATTTCTGTGGAGAGGTGGTACAAAGAATTTCAGAAAGTCTGCTGAACATTAGAAAAATGCCATTCAGAAGATGAAAGTGATGTTCACCTTCTGATCATGCACATAATCCTGACTACCTACCACACTTCAATTACGCTTGTACAGTCTATTTGATTTGTAATCGATCTAAAAACGAAAACACACGAACAGCTAGCAAGTTTTGATTAGCTGCACGCATTTTCTATTCAAATAAAATCATGACATATGCATTTACTTCTAAGTTGTGAACATCTTTGTCATATTACTCTTCCCTTCAGAAATATTCAATATCTTGTCTTGAATATAATCACTGATAAGCTTTTATAAATTAAATTTGAGATCTTTAGAGGGTGGGCTTTAATAAAAGTTGTCAGATAGTGAAATACTTGGTTGCATGTGCTCTGCTTTGAGGCTTGTTTTGTCAGTATTTGACTGTTGTTGCTCTGATGCTCTGAATGAGAATCACATTTGTTGATGACAAAAGCTGGTTGAGAAGCTTGACTGTGATGTTTGGCTGTATGATATAAATAGGATGCCAAAAATACTTAATGAATGAGTTAAGGCAAGATTTACATCCCCCACATAAAAACACTGGTGTCTTCCTATGTCGTGTTGCCCTGGTTGTCCTGAAATGCCCAGCTGACAGTTTGTGCACAGCAAAAGGATGAGAGGAGCAGGCAGCAAACACAAGTTGTTTGTTAGATATGAGAAACATATAAAACAGGCTGTGAAAAATTACCCAGTGGTTTATGGCATGAAAGCCTAATTTGCAACATCTTTGATTTCATCTTGAAAATTGCCAAGAATTTCCATTTCTAGTTGAAATCTGTGGGAGCTGCTTGCACGTTTGTTATGTATTTAATTTGGACCAAATTTCACCAGTTTCCAGCTATGTCACAATGTTTTTTCCGTCTTTTTAAAGGAGGATCAGATAACATCATACATTTGGACTATCACATTGTGCTGCACTAACAACATATCCTATATTAAGAATAGGCATTGCCATCAAAAATGCGGAAATAATATACATTTCTTCATAAAAACACAGTCATGAACCTTTTTGCTAGAATGGAAAAACAATTATTTCCTCTTTTGTTGTCCTTTCCACAGCACAAGGACCAGTACCATTGTACAGTGCACCTACATATGCTAAGTAAATAAGTAATTTTTCCTTATTCTTAAAAAGATGTGGGACATCTTTTTAAGAATATTTCAGATTTTATTTTTTTCCTGAATTAGTAGGCTTAGATAGTAGTAAGCCTATTGCTTTGCTGTAGAAGAAACAAAACTGCTTTGTTCTGATGTTTCTGTAGTACCTGTGCCTGTATCTCTCTAAAATCATCTTCCCAATCAGCACTGTTCACTTAAGTTATGTGTGTACAGACTAATTGCTCAAAGAATCCTTCCTTTAACAAGATTTCTTATCTTTCCTGCAGTCAAACCCTCAACAGAGCCTTAGTTTCCCACTGGCTGGCACTCCAGACCTGAGTACAGACTCCTTGCTTTTGGGGCAGAAAAGCAGTCTGAGTTGTCTTTCAGTCCATCTCCGTAAGGTAAAGTCCTTTAGCCTTCCCTGCATTTAAGGGTCTGTTTCTTAATCTTTTCCAAGTTGAGTCATTCTTCTTCATCAGACCTCTTCAGCTGGTCCCTAGCTATTCATCCAGGGCATCTTTTCATAACTTGTAGAACACCCTCCAACTCAGGAGCTCAGCAGAAATTTCTGTTACCTGAGAATTGTAGGCATTTCCCACCAGAACAGATCTCACAGTTCCTGCTGTTCTTTTCTGTGGTCTCCTCTGACTAAGGTCCAAGCCTGTTCTTTCCGGAAGGTTTCCTTAGTAGGTAGCCATTCTACCAGCATAACAAAGGTCTGTCTAGATTTGTCCTAAAGTCATATTAAACCTAGGGAGAGGTGGAGAAAAGGCAGGATGCCTATCAGCTGTGTGCAAAAGCCAGTTTGTATTGGGTTGACTCTGTCAGTAAGTTACTGAAATACAGGTAACCATCAAAACCCACCAACCCAATCATCTGTCATTCAGCTCCTGAGTGCCAACTCTTTGATTTGATTGTCAGTTCTCTGAACTGAATATATCGTGCCATATCTATTGAATGTGGAGGAGTTTGTCAGACTTGTACCTAAGGCCTTGTTATTTTACCCGTAGTAATTCAATCAGTAAACTCAGGAAGGAAGGAATATTTCTAAGTAGATCATAAAAGATGTAGTTAGTTTTGTTTACATTTATTCTTCAGTAAAACTTGTCTGTTCTTTTATAATATTTTAAAAACATGATTTGAAAGGAGGCTGATGATTTCTACTGCTTACAGAGACTTCTAGATTTATTTACTGGTTTAATCTGGAGCAGAATAAAGGTCATTCAGGGCTCTTTGGACATTGTGAAGTGTACCCCAGGATGGCTTGTCTTTTCTCTGCATCTGTTTTTCATCAGCATATAGCTGAAGACCTGGTCTTTTGGCAGCTCTATCACTGATAAAAATGAAATGTAAATCAAGAGTACCCAATAGGGACTATGAAACGAGCAGTCTGAATATAAAACATTTAAACTTTTAGTCCTTTTTAGTGTGCTAATCTGTAAAACCCAATCCTGTACCTGTTAGAGTGCATAGACAATGAAGGGAAGTATTCAGTATTTTAGTTTCTAGTGAAGCCAGTAGCAGCCATGGGAGACTGAAACAAGTCTATGAATACCTTACACGATGAGATCCTGATATTGCCAGTGATTATATTCTGCACATGGGTTCCAAATCCATAACAAAATCAGAAAGACATTTGTTCGAGGTATTTATAGAGCGTCTGTTTGACTAACCATCTGTGCTCTGATTGAAGACTGAATAAAAACCATTTGTATGGATTAGAATAGTAACTTTGACACTGTTACATCTAAAGATTGTGCTCCTAGTGACTCTGCTGACCTGTTTACTTGCAAAGGTAGATTTTAAAACTGTAAAATTTGGAAGTAGCATGAGGAAAGAGTATGACTAGTCTATCCACTTCAGAAAGGCTTTGAAGTGACGAGATGATGTTTGAACACTGCATGCCTTTCAAAACTGCTTCTTGCTCAGCGTCTGGATTAAGCTGGCTGCCTTCCTCAGTTGCTCAGTAGCTTTCAGGTTTATGTGGGAGGGTAGAAGTAAGAAGATGCTAAGGTATTTTGCTCTGCTTTCACTTCTCCCATATTTCTATTTCAAAATGAGATTCATCCCTTTTTTGTTGTTCATGGAGTTCACTATGAATATTAGCAGAACACCAGAAATGTAGCTCACTGTAGCTTGGCATTAATTGCACTGAGAAACCTCCCTGTGTTCATTCAGTTTTCTTCCTTCAAGATTGTTTTTTTCATGGATCAGTACATTTTCTATGTTCAAAATGCCAAGATTAGGAATCATAATAAAAAGAGTAAAAGCAGCAGGCTGTAATGTGATTGATTCAAAATATATATATGTAATGGTCACTTATTATTTATTGAGATTGCTCCTTAGGAATGATTATTGAACAGCAAGTTTTGGGAAGCTGGTTATGTTTGTTCAAGATGGTAGGAAATTGAAGTTTCTGATATTGTTTCACAAGATTAATTTTCTTTAGTTATAACCTGGGGAATTCTTTAAATTACCTCATCTTAGTTGATGTAGCACCATCTGCCACATCTGCAGAGGAGATAATTATTTTTAGGAGCAGCTGTGGGTTTTTTGATTAAGTCTTGAGTCATCGAGGTCAGTATTTTTGAATTATTCAACATAGGAAAGATGAAGCAATTCGTTTGCATTTTGGACAGTAATACACGATGTATTATTACAGTTAGTGATATAAACCTCATAGCTATTTGCTACAGTCTTCTAATTTCCAGGAAATTAGTTTGTATTCTTTGTGAGTGCACACAGCTTGTAGGAAAAAATTAGCAGTTATAATTCATGAATCAGTAAGACAGCACCTGGTGGCAAATGAGTGTGGAGACTTCTCTGTTAACAGAAATACTAAAGTGAAAATGGTGCACTTAACACCAAGTCTTAGGTCCAGGTTCCCAACTTCAGTTTCAAAAGCTGAATTATAGATTAGGATCTTTCACCCCAAAAGAAAACTCCCCAAATGAGCCATCCCTTAACAGAGATTGCTTGCTATGTCTGTGACTTTTTGTGATACCTCTAAGTCAGATGAGCACATCTAACTCAGATCAGCATTCTCCATCCCATACTAAACAAGGGAGCCAAGCAGACTTGAGAACTGACACCTAAGAACCCCAACGCCTTTCTTTATCTCATTGTGAAAAGGCTCCAATCTGTGCCAGATGTCTTGAAAGTCCAGCACTTCGTGTAAGCTCTTAATGTGAAGTAACAGCATAGTGTGTGAATGCAGAGCTATCACTTGATGGTGAGCTCGCTACATCTCTGCAAGAGTTTCTTTCAGCTTCCTGCTATTGAGGAATTAATGAGAGCAAGAAGCTTCTCAAAGCCAGAACAGTTTTTCCCTGGAGAGTTAATGAAAAAGTAGATTTATATTACTGCCTTTTCTAGAGAGCGAGGGTGGCAGAGCTGTGGCCTGAGGAGGGTCTCTTGAGAAAACCTGTTGAAAATGAAAGCTTTAGAAAAGGTACCCATGGGATAAAGAGAAGAGGAAACTTTGCCCTATCTGAGAGTTGAGATAATTGAAAAAGAGATGTTGAAAAGCCAATTCCGTGTTCCATGTTGGAAGAAAGACCTTTGCCCCTGAAGGTATCTATGCAGGACCTCATACACTGCACCTCTGAGTCATAGAAGACTCAGATTTGTGGTGCTGAATTCCCAACCTGAAGAAGCTCAGCTGGGTGCTCATTTTCCCATCACTTGGCATGCATTGCTGCAAATCTCCTTTGTGTGACACCTAGAGAGGCTCGTGTACCTGACTGACCAGTGAGAGTGGCCAGGGGTGTTTCCCTGTGCTTCTTCTAGAAATTGGGTAGCCATAAACTCAGTAAGGAAAAGGCTGTGGAGTCTGAAACTGAATGTAGCTTTTCAATTTTGACACTTCTTTCTTAAAAATTTTCCTCTTTTCAGTGACTGAACCCTGACTGGTTGAAGCTGTTTGCAAGCTGTGGGAGCCCAGAGTTCCTGTCCCTGGCACGATTCAGGAGTTGAACTGCAGTTCAGCCTGAGAATAGGGGTTCTGCTCTGCAGTTACAGAATAGGAAACAAAAAGAGACAAAAAAGAAGCTCTGAAAGTGTTAGAGATACTTGTAAATGCATTGTCCCTTGTCCTGTGAAACACAGTTGCTGAGTTTTCCTGTGCTCCAAGTAATCAGCTGGATGTGAAATACAACTCGGAGGACTGGGATAGGTGACAAGAGAATTTAGGTTTACCAAATTTTGGGAACACGAAAGGCAGATGGGTTTCTTGTCTGAACTCCAGTCTGAGTGGGAGCCTTATCTAATTTAAAACATTTAATGGCATTCTACATTTATTTCAGTCATCATGGGCTTTTAACAAGGTTTTCTATATTTACAAATGAAAAGTGGGCTTATTTTGAAAAGAGCACAGATTTTAAAGGATTAAGAAGCTTTTACAGATCATTTCACTTTCCGCATGATTTGGAGGAGAGCTTTACTCCTGTATGGGACATGTCATGTGCTACCCCTTGCTGAAATATTGTCCAGAGATTGCACTGATTTGTTGATACTCCAGAATGTGACTCTTCAACTACATTTTCCAGCTATGATTTAATGTGATATACTATTTGTACTATTTAATTAAGTTCCAAAGAAGGCCTTAAGGTAGTTGTCAAATTGTTATCTTTGTTGCTGTTAGACTCAGCAACACTTCATGCACTGAAGTTCAGTTCCCTGCACACAGTGGAACTGAGAGCAAATAGTCCTTAGCAGCCCATCACCTCCCTGTAGGGTGAACCAGTGGCAGAGCCACTCAGTCTTCCTCTCAGTGAAGAGCAGGAGAAAACAACAGGCCTTGTACTTCAACCTGCAGGTCAGCTTTGATCTGTAATTTTCTATTAGATTGCACAAGTGATGCATCTTATAGAAAGAGGCAGTGCTCAGCTTCTGCTGGGAGTAGTGAGTTTTACCTCGTACAGAGGCTGCATCTCAACGTGGACTTATCAAGGAAGATATTTTAATTTATATAATATTTGACCCTCTGAACGTGAAGTTCCTACTTTAAATGAAGATAGAAAGCCAGAATTGACTTCATGTGTTTAATTTCCCTCATACTGTTAAAGAACTCAGTATAAGGTCTATAAAATGCTATTTTGCTGTGTCAAATGCCAGAGAAATTACTGCCCAGAAATTTTACTGTGTATCTATATCATCTGAGCAATGCAGCAGAGTTTTGTAAACAGGTAAAAGTCTTCTTTCTAAGTACAAATGGTTCTGGTATCTTCCAGAGTATTAAGTGGTAACACACTTTCCAAATGAAGTCAGTTAACCCTCTGGTCTCTCTTCTGTATTCAGTCCTCCCACGTGATTCTGAGGCTTCCCCCCAGCAAGCAATTAATAAGTGCTAAATTAGTTTTGTATTTTTTATTCACTCTTCTAATTCCAGCACATCTAGATACTTTTTAAATTATTATGGAGTAGCACCACACACATCAGCAGAATTCTCAATGACAAAGTTCCTTGCCAGTGGGAATGCATATATTCATAGCTAGTCCTAAGCAGTATCAGGTGAAAGGTACATGCATGAACCTTTCAGGGAGAGGTAGCCTTAGTCATGCTCGGCTCTGGATTTCGGGAAAAAAAAGTGCAAGTGGCCTCCCCTTAGCATGCTGGTTTACACTCCAGTAAAGGTGACTGAGGCAGGTTTGGGCACAGCAGGAAATTATCCCATTAGAACTGATGAGAGATTATCAAGCCATGGTAACCTGGTCACTCTTTCTGGTCCATCACAGCATGTTCCACATATTCTCATTGGTGACTTGCAATAATTAAAAACATTCCAAAGACCCAAGCTGGGAAGCAGAACATGATCATGTAGGATACTTTTCCCCTAGTATGTTCCTGGATAAATAGCCTTTTAGCACATGTGGCCTTTAACTGTGATCATATCATGACCAGAAGGAGTAGCTTCGTTAATCTTGGACCAATGTGATTATTATATGATGGAAGATCTTAGAAGACTGGCCGGAACTATTCCAAAAGGAAAGCATGAGGGTTGGTTCTTGCTGTGTGTGCAAATAATTTGACTGGGGAAACTTGGTTTTATGGTTTTGTACTCCACATCTGCACAGTCCCAAAGTAAACATATTTGTTGTGTGCCACTGGATCACAAAACAGAGTATGTGCACGACTTACCTTAGCTCCAAACCTACAGTGTATCAAGCTGTTCCCTCTGGATTACAGAATACTGCCTCTCCTATTGTGTTTTTACTTTGTAATCACTACCCCTTACCGTCCATCCTGGCAGGTAAAAATGCAGCAAATATTTCTGTTGTTTACCAAGTGGAATTAATGCAGCAAGTATTTCATTTGCTGCTCCAAGCTGCCTGCTTATGAAAACAAGCTAGTACCACTTTTTACAGTGGCATTCAAGACAGGTCTGGCAGTTTATGCTTTCCTCTAGTCTTCAAAAGAAATCAGACTGCTATTTTATATCCAAAGTGTGTAGCTCAGGATAGTCTTCCAAAAAGGGAAAATTAGCAATAAATAGACTAGTAACATCAGCTAGGAGAGTATAGACAGCATCTTGCATTCTAGGTTACATCTCTCTACTGACCTGTGTTTCGGTGTTACTTGAGTTATTTATGTAGCTGAGTCACTGGAAAGGTTTTTGGGGGCTTGTTTCTTTTTTATTCTTCAGCAACTTTGAATCTCCACTGATGCATGAAGTCCCAGAGCGCCACGGCAGCAGCACAGACAGTTCTGCAAGCAGTTTGGGAAGCTCTGTCACAGCATGTAAGAAGGTAACTTTTAAGTTTATGTTATATTCAAAGTCCAGTATATATATATAGCTTTGCTTTTTTAGCTTTCAGCTTTAGTGAGGAATACAAAATTTGAGTGATACTTAGAAAAGGTTTGATACAGAAAAATAACTTAATGGTGCTGTTACAATATCTTGCAGTTTTTGTCTGCCTGGTCTATACTTGTCTGGTCCCCAAAAGCTTTATGCATATATGGGAGGTAAACTCCCATTGAACATTTCTAATTTACCTCATTATCTGACATTTCATTATATGAAATAAAAGCAGTGCATAGCATGAATACCTTCAGGACTGCTCTTCAATAAATGACAAGTTTCTGGGACCCAGACAGAGATTTGCTTCTCTCAGGTCAATGCAATGGAGGGTCCTTCATGAAAAAACTGACTGGAATGGTTTCTACAACAGGAGGTGGTATAAACTGCTGTTATTGTTTCCTAAAACCAGGTTTATATGTACTAATTTAATTTAGAGTGGGGGGGGGGGAGGAAGTGACACTTGTGTGTGTATATATGTCATTAGGAGGGGTCAGATGTCATTTTATGCAGGTAGCTAATTTCAGTACAACTGCTAATACAAAGGTGAAGACCTTTGATTCCTCCTCTCTAGGACCTTTTTCTGGCAGTACATTCTGAGGTAAGGGGGCACCACCAAAGACTATTGAGGACAGGCTGTCTTTCACCTCTCGTTTTGCAATAAACCTCAGAGCTCCACTGTCTCCCACAGGCATAATTCTAGGGCTGAAAATAGAATATTTGTTTTAAACTCATAGTTCATTCAGTCTTCCCATAATTCTGACTTTTAATAATGCTTTCCTTTTTGGTTTGGAGTTTTTTGTTTGTTTTATGTAAGAAGAGACAAGGATAAAACATGTAGATGCGAAAGATTTATTTTCCTTATACTGAAAACCATGCACAGAAATTTTGTTGGATAAAATATCATTGATACAAAAAGAAAACTTGATAAGACAGATGTGTATGCTGGGCTTCTCCTCCTCACCCCAACATGGCTAAAAGATAGACTGTCAATATTTCATTTGATCAAATGATTCATTTGCAAAATAAAACTTGTTTTTTAAAAATGCTGCTGACTGTAATTGGAATCCTCGTGTAGACAGAAAATGTACTGTGTGGGAAAACATCTTAAATTTTTATTTAATCTCAGAGCTGTCTACTTTATGTAAGAGTGAAGGACAGTGGCACAGCACTAAGTGCCACCACTGCCTTCACAATGCTCCTGCTTGGTCACATTCAGAACAATCACTCTCTTTTAAAGGGTAGCCTGTATCTCATAGTTGAGAGCTGCTTCACCTGTGCAATCCCACGCATTTGAGCTGTTCATTGTAAAACAAGTCAATTTTATGACTGCCAGCACACTAAAAGAAGTTGTTCACTTCTGACAACACTTCTGACAAACAGCAGGATGTTTTGGGCTTCTTTACTCCATTGTCAGAGAAAGTTTACCTTGTGTGTGTGTGTGTGTGTGTGTGTGTAAAAGGATGAAGAATTCTCTTCTAGCCTGTGTTAGGTGATTTTGAATTCAGGTGTGTAATTGGTGGTGGAGTGCAATGCTGTGGGTTCCTGCTGCAAGGGAACAGTTTAAACAGTTGACTTGCAGGTTTGAGTAGTTATATGTGGCATGAACCATATGAGGTTCATGTCAGGAACCATATGGAATGTGACCTCTTACTACACAGACCAACCTAAACGAATGCAGAAGATGTGCCCCTGGATATCTCATTTTATTCTGTATGTCCCACTTTCCTATCTTTTTTTGATGAGTAGTAATTAACCAAAGTAATTAAGATGTTCAGTCATGAAGACGCAGATGTTTCATTTGTGGAGCAGAGCCTTTTTAATGCTGTCTCGGTTATAGATATTTACTGTATTTTAATGTCTTGTGATCTAAATCAGGGAGCAGGAAGCTGTTACACTAAACTCATACACAGTATTTTCCTCTGGGAGAGAGTGACTTTTCTAATCCACACTCTGCTAGAGGCTGATTTAGTTCATTGATTCACAACACACTGAGTAATGCTGACGGCTGAGTCTCTAGATGAGAGTGGAAAACTTTTTTTTAGAACCATGAATTACTGCTGATTTCACATTTAGTGCATGATGCAGATTCATCCTGAATTATTTTCTGAGTGTGATGATCCTGCTCCAAACCAGATATACAGCAGTATAGTGTGTGCAGCTGTCACATGAGTATGGTCAATGAATTAAATTCTGCTTTCAGTTGCTTTTCAGTTTTCAGCTGATAGCAAAAATCCTAACAATGTGTCAGTGGGATTGGCCCTGCACTTGTCTTAATTAAACAAGAATGAAGAGAAGTACAAGACAGGAGGATAAAATTTTGGCAAGTGATACTGTTTGCCCTAAAGTGCAGGACTGCACACTGACAGCTGAAGGAGAAGAGGGTTCGTTTTCTTGTCATTTGGTACAGATCACCTCAGTATATTTTGAAAAAATGCTTAAATGCAAGAATGACAGTGGTAATATGCTGGTAGAGATACAGATACAAAGAATACCATTCTCACATTGCTTTTGATTAATTAACTAGCTCTGTTAATTTAGGTCAGTTCCTTCAAACTTACACACTTTTGATCATTGCAGTCATATTTTACTGTAAGGACTTTGATATGTTCCTTTAAAAGCATGAATATCCCAGCAAGTTTTCATGCATGTGCAAACTCTCACTTGATCTGAACACTTGAACCTATTTAACAGGGAGAATTGCCTTACAATAGCAAGAGGGGGTAAGAAATATTCTATTTATTCTTGCCATATGTGTGTCTTTGACCACAATAATACTGTCTGTTACCAAAGAAATATGCCCAAAAGTTCACATGGCTTCTAGAGATACATTTTTTGCACAGCAGATATGTGTAACCCTACCTGTTATCAGCATTGCAGGGTGGCCCATATTATTCTTCCTCCACAGAGGTACTAATGGGAAAGCTCTGAGCAATATCATGTCTATAATGGTCCTAAATGCAAGAACTTGGGTTTCATAAGATGGAGTTTAAATTGATTCAAAGCTTACCCCTCACTCCTGCCACCACTGACTCAAATGTTACCTCCATCTCCTGAGCACCACTCAGACCTGTGTAAAACCAGACCATGTGCAAGGAGGCCTCTGGCACATGTTCCTGCATTCCCCCATTCCCACAGCACTGTCTTTTGGGAGTCATTTCTGGAGCCCTTCCAGATGGTTTTGGGCCAACCTCTGTTCCTTAGATCGTTGACCTTTGCCAACTTCTGCTATGTGGACTCAAGTATATCTGGTTTTGTTTTTCTCACCTGTCTTTTTCAAATCCAAATTGCTGTAAATTATTTTCCACAATCTCCAGTATTAAAAATGTTATGCCTATTCATCCTGCTGCACACTTCTGGATACATCCTCAAGTGTGTGTGCAGAACTACTTATACACAGGAGAGCAGAGTCTGGCCAGGGCAAACATAATCCTACTAATGGTGTTCATCTACTTGAGGTTACTTAAAAATCACGTGCTGTCCAAAACTTCCATGTAATAATTTCTACCCTTGACTTCAAAGTCTATTATGAAAAGCTGCATACAAACAACTAAATGCAATATGAAGCCTTGGAACTCATAAACTACCCTGGAGTGACTCAAGCTTGGCAACTGTGACCTGACCTGACCTGACCAAAACATTTGTTCAGGAGAGTTATTCCTTTTGCTGCTGCTTTACCAGTATTTGCTTCCTGATAAAAACATCCTCTGAAAGAAAGATAAAGCTACCAAGGATCATTTTACATCCCATGGGAGACAAAGCAGGTGAAGTGTGCTCATGAGCCCAGCTCATTTCATGGGTTTATCATGTACAGTATACATCTGCTATGATGGAGCTGTTCTGAAATGTACACCAAGTCCTTCTGAGACAAAGATGAGCAGCACCAAGGATATCTGCAGCTTGTTTCTGCTGATAAATTTCTGCCTGTCACAGTTTCTCAGAAACTCTCTGAGTTTTGGGAAAGAAAGATCTAAAGTGATTAAGGGTGAAGACAAATTCACTGTGATCTTTAAGGAAATGAAACAAGATTGCTTCTTACAACAAAAGCTGTTTGAGCTAAAGAGAACTGTTTGCAATGTATGCAAAATTATGTTTTAACAGGTTATTAGAACTTCAGCCCTTGAGAATGAGAATGTCTAGAATCTAAGTAAATCTGAACCCCTATATATATACGTGTGTGTGTATGTGTGCATTTTTGTGTATGTTCAATTCTCTGTGTCTTCATCAAGCCACAGAGGATGGTTAATTTTTCAGAAAGTGGAAAAGAATGCTTAATTCTAGATTTTACCAACCAGTTCATAATGCTTCAAGATTTCCTCAAAAAAAAACCAAACCCACACAACAGTTTATTACACTAACAGGAAATTGTTTCTTTGCGATATGGAGTATATTCTTTTCCCCATCTAGTCTCGAAGTTAGTTATGATGGCAGGAATCTTTTTACACTGAAACGGGAGGTTATAAAATTTATTGAGTGCAGAGTCATTGCACTGGTAAACAAGATTAGCTGGCAGCCCCCAAGAAGAGGCTAGTGTTCATGTGAAGCATTCATGAGCCTTTGGCACTCTCAGAACAGAGTCTTTGGGCACGGTACTTTCTCTGAGTATTTTGTGAACCTTAAATTTGTATTTTAAAGCTCTTTGGAAGAAAACCCTTGGCAGGGCTGGTGTACTGAGAAACAGCCACAAAAGTGGAAAGACTCCATGGAGGGCACCAAAAAAGGGCACTGAAGCAGGCCAAGCTCAGGGCCTGTCGTGTTCCCAGTACCTCCTCATCCCTCTCCTGCTGACTTTTATTCAGAAATCAATATAAGTATAATACAGGGAGTGAAATATTAACTGTGTAACTTACTTTCTACCAGAAAGATAAAAATTAGAGTGGGTGTTAGTCTGTGGGTGGTAATAAGCTTACTTCTGGATGCCCCCAAGTATTAGAAAACTGTGTCAACTGGCCACATGAGCTTTCCACAGTCATTCATCTTCCCTGAGAAGTGAGAAGGCCTCACAAGTTATTCTCACTTCTCTTCCTAAGGAAGGGATCTAGGCTTAGAGATCAAATGTTCTTGAAGTAGGACAAATCTGTGTCAATACCAAACATGCAGTCAGGTAAAGGAAAGTATGTAGATAGATTTTCTTTCTCTAGGCATAGCAACGAATTTATAGTTTTAAATATCATTATTAAAATAAAAGTCCAGAAATTAGACTACAGTCTATTTCCATGTAATACAAGAATTGCAACAAGTACAAATAAAATATGCATCTATTTCACAAACATGCTTCTTAACATTGCTGCCTGGGGAAGATGATAAGCCACAGAAAATGTTCTGTAAGTAGCATCAATGGTGCAGCAATATTTTTCCTGCTGTTCCCTAGCTGTTTTAAAGATACTAATGGTCCCTCTTTTTCGTGGTAGAATATTAGTACAGAGGGAGAAAGTAAAGAATTCTGTTTAATCTAAGCATCAGATTTGCAAACTGGCTTTGCCTCATTAAAGTCTGCAGATAGCTGTAGCCCCATTCTGGGTCTGTTTGAGCAGAGGCTGGGGCACAAGCTCTAGGGCTGAGTCAACACCAAGATTAAACCCAAAGTTTTGGTCTCAGGGTGCTGACTGACCTCAGCAGTCATTACAGAAGGTCCAAAGTACTTCAACTTTTCAGAAAAACCTGTTTAAGAATAAGGAGTTTGGAGCTTTGGAAGTCCCAGAAATGAGGCTGCTGGCAGAATGAATAGTACTGATCTACTGTGGACAGAGATGCAGTCAGTCATAAAGGCTGCAAGTTTGTGTACTCTGCTGTAATTGAATAATCAGTTTTTCTAACATTTCTATCGCTTTAACACAGAATAAAACTCATAGCAATATTTTCCAATAAAAATATTTTGTTTAGGCTTTTCCTTCAAGTATCTGTCTCCAAGAACTCTCAGTTCTGGAAGAAAACAGGTTAATGCTTTAGGGGATATGTAAGTGATTTGACTTGAGGTGCAGTAACTGGACAGGTCCAAACCAAAGAGGTCCATCTTTCTCTCCCACCCCCCCCAAATTTTGTCGACAAAATTTCCATTGAGTTACAACAGTAGGGTTCAGGGCCCCAAAGGACAATAGGGCTCCAATAAGTTTGTAATTATTTTAACTATTTTTAACTGTTTTAACAGATTCTCTGCAGTAACAGTCTGCTAGAATCAACAGACTACTGGCTGCAGAATCAGAGGACACCATGCCAAATTGGCTTTCTAGAAGACAAGTCAGAAAGCAACTGTGCCTCAGTAAGTACTCACTGCCATCTCCTCTGGAGAAAAGTTCCTTGAGAGTTATTTGGGTAGGGTGTGGGGCTGACAACAGTACATGTTAAACTAAAAAAGTCTGTAATTTCCAGCTTTCTTTTAAAAGCAAACATATAAACTAAAAATACAGATTTCTATGCAGAGCACATTAATAAAGACTACTGCAGAGGTTTCCCCACATTTGGCTTTCAGATTTTTTGGTGGCTCTCTGTATTTTTTTATGTTCATAATCTGCAACTCACGAGAGAGAAAAAAAAGCCAAAGTGAAAATTATTCCAAACCATAACTTGTTAAGTGGCAGGTTGGAAAGAGCAGATGTTTAAAAGGCTGCTCAATGTTCCTGAAGGCAGAGAGACACAATTAAAGAGAAAAAACTCTTTCCATATTAGATGAGGGGAAGCTTCTGAAGAACTCAAACAGAATTATTTTGCACTTGAAATTAAATTTAAATCTTACTATTGTGGGTTATAATGCAATTAAGATCAGCTTTTAACAATGTGCATGAAGAAATCGGACTTATGTTGCTTTACAAACTATCTACGTGAAACTGGGTGGAAATGCATGGCTATGTTTTTAATAGTTTTTTACTTGATGAAGGACTCAGAAGAGCAGATCTTTGCGGAGAATCCTATTTGAATGCTATTCCCTGGTCCAGTGAGCAAGGAAGGGCTTTAGAAAGGATCAGCTTTATATCAGGTAAAAGGCTTCCAGCACTGCTTGTGCTGCACACAACCTAAAGTCCAGCTGAGGGCTCTCATGGAGCCCGCTGGGATTCCCTGGAGGACATGGACATTGAGCTCTGGCTGATGAACCCCGGCTGCTGCTGCCAGGAAAGGGGATCTCCATCCCATGGAGGCTGTGCCAGAGGCTCTGCATCCTGCTGGGGCTGATGCAGAGTGCCTGAGAGCAGCAGGAGTGACACAGCTCTGCCACTGCAGTCGTGACATTCAGGAACAGGGTCAGAGGCTATTGGGCTCACTTCAGTCATGCTGAGCACAGGTCTGTCAGTTTACACAAGGCAGAGTGAGCAAAATACACAAGCTAATCCCAGTGTGCAAGTGAGCAGCCTTGAGAGAACAAGGTGAGAACCTGAACACACCCTTAACCAAAGCAGGTTCAGCCGGCAGATAATCAGTGGTATCCTTGTTTTGTCATATAGGAAGGGATTACTTTTAGAGCAAAATGTATTGACCACAGTCACCTAATTTTACTATTTAATATTTAATATCCTTAAAAAAAAAAGGCTTATTTTCTCAGAGGAAAATATTTCCTCCAATAATAATATAAAAAACAATTATGGCTTGCTTTTTGAACTGTTGAGCTTTGACTTTTTGCTTAATTTTCCACAGAATCTTAGAGGAAATTATATTTATCTCTGATAGGTTGGACATACCAAGTGAAGGTAACTTGTTATAGGAAGATTGTGCCATTGCTACCCTCCTTATTTCAGGCAATATTGTCTGATTTTGCCATGCTGTCTGCTTTAAAAGGTTAAACTACCTCAAAGAGTTTTTTCCTCCCCACCAATATTATCAATGGTTTTTTCCTCTTTGGAGGATATTTGTCTAATTGCTAAACATTTCATTAAACTTACTTCAATTAACTGTGGTACTGTTTAGCAGCAGTTTACCACTGATATTAGGATGCATAGTTTCCTGCTAGTATAATCAGGTAGTATTTTGAAAGTGGTTTAATTATGTAAGTCTTGTTTTGTTTGTTTCTACTGAATGAGAACTTAATCAAAATCCACCTAATAGAATAAAATACATGGATTTGTGAGACATAATCATGCATAAACTCCACATAGTGATTTATAAATGCAGTTAAAATTTCTGTAATGTGACATTCTTCGTACCCCCATGGAGTGACCTCATAAAATAAATGTAGTCTCACATAAAAATATATACTTTTGCTTACTCCTCTATTGCCAGCTTTCTTTCTCTGGACCTACAACAAATGTTTCCTGCTTTGGACATGCTTTTATGAAGACCTTAGTGGAAAAAAAAAAAACAACTGATAGATACTTTGTCCCTACTTTCTCTCCAAAGATCTTGATCTAGATTAATTACCAGTGCTGAATATTTCTGGTTGGCATACGTTAGTACAAGTTAAGAAATTGAAATTCCTGCTTAATTAGATGATTTATAGCTTTCTTCTAGCATTGGACTCTCCTAAAGCACAGTCTCTTCATCTTGCACACAGAAATGTCAGTTATGACTTTATCTTAGCAGTTGGTAAGATTTAACTTCTGTGCAGTGCTCCATTATTAAGGTGGTATTGCCACACTGCTAAGGATGTATCTTAATTGTCTTTTAGGAATTCTTAATGAAAATTCTTAATGAAAATTCTTAATTAAACTATTATTTAGGAAAAAAGTAGCATACAAAACTAAATGAGGGGAAAAAATGGTGGTATAGTCCTGCAAGGTATTTTGCATTCATTTGGTTCAAAATCCTTATATTAGAAGTGAATTTTCCAGAAATTCTCTGGCTTTTCATGCTCCAGGCCAGCAGAAAGCCATTAGAAATTATATTTGCACTGAAAAAAAGAAAAAATTTTCTCAAAATGGAGCCAGGTACCAATGATCTCCCCACAAAATCATCACACCCCATCGCTCTTTGCATGACCATCCTGTCCCAACACAGAGGCTGGGAGACAGACATTCCCACTCCACACGGCCTAGAAAGGCATTATCCTTGAGAACCACTGATGTGGGAAGGTAGAACCTCCCCTTCCCAAGCAGTGTGCCTTTGTGTGAGGGGCAGTGGATTTCCAGACTGGCAGAAATCCTGCAAACTTTGTGTCAGATATCTTGGAGAAGCAGAAACTTTACCTCCCTAAATGTCAGTGGTAAGTATGGAAGGTGGGAAATACCTGCCTTTCAATTAAAACAAAGCACTCAGAAACAGTGCTCATTTCTTACTTTAGCCTAACAAGATGACACTTTTTAAAGAGTCAGGATGTGACAAGGGCTCATTTTGAATTGTTTTATATCTCCTTAAAGCTGAGAAAAAAACTGGTTTTGCAGGCAGATGGATGAGAGAACAGTTTCAATAAAGTGTTAAAGGTTTTGAAACATTCTTGAAATAGTCCAGCAGCTTTTCCATTTGCAAGTGCTCCTACTCTGTAACTACATAAATGCTCACTCCAGAATGCTCCATACAGGGATGTGTGTAATGCAGGCTGTATGCATAGACACAGGGAGCTGGATATTGGTTAGATGCAGCCCAAGGGAGCAGCAGGAACACATGGCCAGAGAAAGGACAAGGACAGCAGCCCAAACTTCAGTCAAATTCAGTCATGGTAGAACACCCTCTCATCTAATTGTTGGCTGCTTTTCTGTGCCCCTGTGCCACTGGCACTTTTTGTGGAAGTGGTCTGATGATGATGGTGGAAGCACAAAGGAGAGGGGAGGACAGCATGGCTGGGGGAGTGGGACAGTGGAGGCAGCAACACCACTGAGTGGCCTTATGGCACATGGAAAACCCCTAATCCATCTGCAGCACAGAAGGAGGAAGAATTGCAGTTTAGGATTGTAATCTGGTTAGTTTAGTGCAGGAGAACACACCCAGTGTAGGAGACAAACTTGAGCTTTTCAAAGAAGGGAAGCAATGCTTACATTAGTGAAGTGACAAGTGAGAGAGAAACCAGATTGTTACCTAAGCAAACAGGTGATGTGATGGTGGATCCCATGGTCTATAGTCTCTCTGTTGACTGAGAGAATGAAGAATGTAATTTTGCTGTCATAGCAGCTGGATTTTCAGAACTGGCTGCTTGCCTTGCAACTGCATGGCTTTTGCTGTCCTGAGCAGGTATTTCAGCATTATCACTTTCATTGCAGTTTAGCCATCAAGTTTTCATACTTCAGGAGGAGGTTAAGGATGCCATTATGTACTAATTTGAGCTGGTCAAATCAGAGCTTCTGTGGTCTCACCTCCTCCTCCAGCTCCTGCTTCATCTCATTTACTGCCCTGGCATTTGTACAAATGTGCAGTAAATCAATTCAGAGAGAAAAGTAACTATGAAATTAAGAAATTAGTTTTTCTAGCCAAGTCTTCCTTGAATCATCTCACCATATTGTCAGATAAATGCCAATGCTCACTCAAGGGATGGAACAAAAACATCCAGGAAACAGTTCCCACAAATTAATTCAAACTGAATGATAACATATGCAGAAAGGAAAAATCCTTGGCAAGGTATATTTTGATGAAAAAAGGACAGCAGCTTTCACTTGAATTAAAGTAGATTATGAGTGGGTTTCATTCTTTTCTTCACTCAAGTCTTTTTAAAGATATGGCACTACATATCTTTGGATGTTTAGATACAAATACACAGATTCCTATTTTACATCAGTCTTTGATACCAGATTACTCCCAGGTAACTTGCTAACAATAGACACTGTGTCAGGGACATTTCCTATCCCATAGTCAGGGCCCCTGTATCCAGTATGTTCTTCAGAGTGTCCAAAGAATGAGAGCATGCCCTCACTGAAGAGTGAGGGTGTAGTCTTACAGGAGCTCAGAAAGCAGGATTATTCCCAGGGCTGGTAGTAGTAGTCAACAAGACTTTTTACATAGGCAAATATAGAAGTGCAATCTTGAATCCCAAAGGAGGAGATTTTTGTTTGTTGGCTTGTTTTAAAACAAAGCCATGTGTGTTCCTGAACAGTGACCATGCACAGCTGAAACAAGTGCTTTGTTTTACCGTGTTTGAATGAAGTTTTACATTTGCTAGCAAACATAGCAAAGCCCTATTTTTCTGCCTAAAACCACCAGACCTATGTACTAAGACCTTTTCCCTCCCTCATGACATTGCTTGCACACCTCAGCACTGTGTCATAGACAGGGAATTAAAAAGGGTGTTTATTTTACCTTTCACTCCATAATTACTCAACCGTCTTCAGGAACAGCATTGTCTCTTTCAGAAATCAAAATGCATCCATTGCTTTCCAGATCTAAACCGTAATTACTGGAGATATTTTTAGGTTTAGGTCTCCTCTTCCTATTCAGCTTGACGATACCTTAATTACATCCTGACAAGGTGCAGGAATCAGCAGCGGCAGGATAAATTGTGGCATTGAGTTGTAGTCCTTTCCCAGGCATGTGTGGGTGTTCATGCTGCAGTGGTAAGGAATTGTACCTTCCAGAGAGCCCCTCCCTGGCTTGCACAGGGAAATAAATTCCGTCCTCTTCACCAGTTGCTCTCTGCCTTATGGAGCCCAGTGCAGGCAGACTGAGCACTCGCTTAAAAGACCACTGAAGGGATTACTTGTATAATCTGTAAAATATGTTTCAGTTTCTGCTCTAGTACATACTTGGCTCTGAAAAATATATCTTCACATATGAGCTAATGTTAAGACAGAATTCAAATATGCCCTTAAAGGGTTGTATTTTCCACATTTTCAGTACCATGTGTATATCACACAGCAGTCAAAAGCTGCCTCATGAATTTTAGAGTGTGAAATATTGACAATAGATTTTCTTCTCTTTCCTGTCACTTCAGACTTGGGACAGTCTTTAATCTTCTGTCTAGATTTGCCATCTTCTGTCCTGTCCCTCCATGACAGTCCCACACTGCAGTGGTTTTCTGTCTGTGCTTAAGGGAAGCGGATGCTTAACCTTACTCTGACAAAGCTATAAATAAGCACTGGGAGGATCAAGCGTGGCATTGCAGCTGTATCCTCTCCAGCATTCCACTCTGGCATATTCTCAGTGCCTCCATCACCTGCTTTATCAAGAAATGGGATTCTTGTGCCACCTCCAGAGTGGACATCTGTGACTGCTGCTGCTGTTGTAAGCTGAGGTTTGCAGAAATTTGTTAAACATTAAGTGTACAGGGCTCTGGAGAGACTAGATGCTGCATGTGGCATAAATATTTATTGGAATATTTTCTCTAAGTCGTAAGTGGCAATTAATTACATCAAACCCAAAGGAATAAGCTTTAATGGGAAGAAAATATTCACAGCTGGTTTTGAAGCAATGGATTATGAAGCGATAACTCGGGAAGATTCATTAATACAGTCCAGCCATTAAAATAGGGATAGTCTCTAAAATATCAAGAACCATAAATCCACCAAGTCATTTGAGATAAGCACCTTCTGAAGAATAATTTGGACTACATTTCAAACACCATACTGCTAAAAATGCTGGAAGGAGAGCAGTATAACACATTCTTCTGAGAACATACATGGTGTACCTAGAAGAGAGTTGTGGCTGGGCTGGGAAGACAAGGGGATGTCGTGTCAGGACCTTATTTAGGTGAACTTGAGTGACTCACAGGAGATCCAGTGAGCTGTCTGCTTTGGAAACACTCCATTAGGGCCTGCAAGAAGAGTGGCTGGAAACCTCATCTCATGTCAGGTAGCAGTCGTGCAGCTCACAGGAGAGATTTTTACATGGAAACTGAAAGGAGTTATGTGGCTTTTGTGGCTGTCCCAATGCAAATATAGGGCAAGAATAGGCAAAAGACATCCTCCACTCACAGCTAGAGGGGGAATTACCTCTCTCTGGTCATGTAAAGGACCGCACAACAGAAGGAAGGCTTGGACCTGTGTTCAAGTTGATGTTTCCCCAGCCTGCCTTGCATCCTGTTGTAATTTTGGGCAGAGAAACTGTCAGTAGAGTGCCATGGTCCTACTTTGGTACAAATGGATTTTTTGAAGGTAGCCTGATCTGACTTTGGTGAGATAAGGTAGATACTGCTGTATACCACTGAGGGATACCTGTCATGAAGCCTTCTGAGTTTTTTGTAGTGCAGAAGATGTGCCTGAGCTGCTGCATACTCTGAGGTTTCCACTGTGTGCAGGGCTGGGGTAATTTTCTTCACAGTGGCTGCTGTGGGGCTGTGTTCTGGATTTGTGCTGAACACAGGGTTTATGATATAGAGATGCTTTTGCTATTCCTGAGCAGGGCATGCACAGAATCAAGGCTTTTTCCCTTGAAGTGCTCCCACCAGTGAGTTCACTGGGGTGCACAGCAGGCTGGGACAGCAGACCCCAGCTGACCCAGGGGATGTTCCATAGATGTGACATTGTGCTCAGCATAGAAAGCAGGGGGGACAAGGAGAAAAGAGGGGGCAGAAATTCTCTCACCTGTATAATACTGCTGCCTCACATTTTCATTCATGAATATTCTTTTGAAAGCAGCTACAGGGCATATCTAGTACTTCCAAACCAGTATTTTAATTTCTACATTTCACAGCTGGTTCCTCTGCCAAAATCATTTTGGCAAGCATGGAAATTAATGCGAGACAAGCATTGCATCCAAATGCTAATGGATGATTAGCTCTGTCTTCCAGAAACTTTTTTTTACATCCTAAGTCAGTATCAGGCTATTTCAAACACCTCATATAAGACATATTCCAGCTCAAGATCCTCTTTAACCATTTAAATATAAAAGGTCAAATTTTGCTGTGCATGGAGGAGAGAGCTACATCTCTTATACCATTCCCAGTCTCCTATCTGCTAAAAATTTGCACTCTGCATATTATTAATAACTGCTAATGACCCCAAAAAGAAGTGGTGAGAGCCAATGGCAGAGAAAATAAGTCACCAGAATTTGTTCAGTGGAGGATAGGAAATTGTAATCTAAAAACAAATACCTGCAATAGAAAAGCAACAACTGGTAATTTTCAGTTTCCTTATTTCTCATAATATTGCAGATCTTCACAAAAAGATGTCAATCCTTAGAGCACTATATACTATATACACTATATGTACTTCTTCAGTAGATACTTATCTGCATGCTCAGGAAAAGGAAACACTTTGCTTTCTTCCATCCCAAGACAGCACACCAATTCAATAGCAAGGCATGATACAAAGTCATGCCTGCTTCCCAAAACTACTCTGAGGTGGAGTAATAGGAGACAAAATAATAGTAATGATTTAAAAAAAAAAAAAAAAAAGGTGGGAGAACACTCTGAAGAGACACTCTGAAGAACATTACCTGAAACCCACACATTTCAGATAGTAGTTTGTTAATGGTTGAGATCTCTCTTTCCCAGAAATCATAGGGAAGTGTCTTTTTCTTTACATGCTTTATAATGGCAGTGTCAGCAGCCTCCCTGCTCTGCATGGAAGCATTTTAAAGCCTGCTATAAAACCAGAAGGAAGATGAATGAAGATGACATATTGGGCATTATGAAACCACATGCAAAAGAAAGCCACATGTGCACACTCCTGCTTCAGATAATCCTCATTTCCTCTTCATTAGTGTCTGTGTGTGACTGCACAGTTATAACTTTAAATAGCTGAGAAATCTGTGAGTGGGCCTGTGTGGGTGCAGGAACTGTGTGCCCCCAGGCAGGGTGTCTCATTGCCTCTGCTCCAGCTGAGGCTGCTGCTGGCTGTGGCAGCAGAGCTCCTCCTGAGTGAAATGAGCAGTTATCACACAGATAAACACAGAAGCCCCAGGACAGTGTGAGACCTTGAAGAACATACCAGGGTGGAAGTTCTTCTGCACAGCTTTGTGCTCTTAGCATGGAACCTTTGCTTGCTTCCACTGCAGGTTGCACCTAACTGCAGCTGAGTGTTTTGCCACAGGTGTTCTCTTCTCCAAAGAGCTTCTCCCAGGACCTGGTATGGACCAAGGGTGTGCCCATGTGCTCTGTGAACTGAAGGATGCACTACAGCTGTCCATATGACATCTGTAAGTCAGAGAACAAACAGAAATCCCCACAGACATTTCAGTGTCACTGAAACTACCAAATACACCACTCCTTATAGTACTGCAGGAACCTAGCTCAGGCTGAGATTTCCAGCTCCTGTTCCAAAAAGATCCAATCCATACCCTCAAGTAGATGCCAAGATTTTTCATCTCTTTGGTCTTCTGCAAAGAGACTGGGAACTCAGAAGGCAAAACTTAAATCATCGCTGCAGGAGTTGCCCTTTCTGTAGCATGAGTCTATACCTGCAGATTTAAGATGGCCATGAAGAAAGCAGATGTTTTCCTGGTAGAAGCTTGTCTAGGAAAAGAAGTTCAGACCAGAAAACCTTTCTAATTCCCATCTTTACTGTTTCAGATACAAGAAATTGAAAGCTAGAAGATTCTTGTTTTATTCCAGGGGTCTATTTAAACCCCTCAGAAGTGTTATGCAGGTATTTTTTTTCTCCAACCATGTATGCAACTAAGTATGTGGAACAAACAACTAATTTTTTTAAATTGCAGAGCTTAAAAATGGTAATGACAAAGCTAATAATCCAACTGACTCATGGACAGATATTTATTTCTGTCAGCTGCTATTTAATTTAGTAGAAAAACATCTATGATTTCAGCAGCTCTGTGGTCTGGCTCTTGGAATGCAGAGCTTGAAAGAATGGATGAAGTGCAGGTACTTCTGCCTGACACACAGGGATTAGGGATGGAGACAGTAATTCTGATGTCATGGCCACCTCCTCCAGATTGCAGCAGATGTTTAATTGAGATACTCCATGCTCTTTTTAACTGACAGTATGCAAATATGCAAATATTTTTAAAGTAATTTTTTCTAGGTATATGGAAGAATTAGTACCAAATCCACCAAAATGAGTTTTCCCAGTTAATATCATTTTACTTATTATGAGGAGTTTAAAGAATTTCCCCATTTGCTTCTTAAACAATGTATTTGAGTAAGCTAAGTCCTTCCACATATCCACCCTGCACCCTTTTTTTTTCAGTTCCCTTGAAGTGCTTGAAGAACTCTGTGAGAGGAAATTATTTAGCTCTACTATTTAATACTGGATTCTGGAACTTGGTAAAACAGACCTCAACTGGGGAAAGACCTAAATCTATCCAAAAATATATGTGATTAGGCAAAACATTCTCCCAAAGCAGCTGTGGGTTTGTGTCAATAAAAATAGTTTGACAAATTACTTGAATTAGATTTAAATTAGTTTGATTAAATTTTTTAAAGAATCAAGAGAGCACCTAGGATTACAGGCTCAGTAAAGATGCATAATTATAATTTCTGGTTGCCTATTTGTCAACAGAAATAATTTTAGGCTCAAGTGAGATAGTCACTTTTGAGTTTACTGGATGATACCTGTATAATTTGAGAATAGGCCAGAGGTTCCAGAGCCAGAGTGCCTACAGGTGTCATGAATACAGGTGAAACTGAGAAACTGTAAGGGTGTGAACTGAAACCTTCCTTATACAACAGAGAAACCAGACAGAGCTACACTTTGCTAAAGTCTACTGAGAGGAAAGTGGCACTCAGCTTACACATCGACATGCTGAAAAGTTAACCTTCAGATGTTAATACATAGATAAGCAGACTTTTCTAATCTCAGCACTCACAGCCAGCCAGTTGGACAGCCAGCTGTTTTCCAGACTGATTAATAAGCACAAGAACCTGTGCCATTCCTTCTTTTTCAAGTAATCTTGCTGCCTCAGAGCTCTACCTATTTATAACCTGTCTAACAGCTGGGGCAGAGCTGCCCTGCAATTTGTACAGCATGCATGAGCAGGCAGATGCTGGGCACGTCTACTGCAGCAGAAACAGAGGTCAGTCCCAAAAGGTTTGGTTAAAAATGACTGAAACCCTCACTGTCACCAAACTGTATCCATCACAAAGCTGTAATTTCTGTTGCTTGTAACAGTGGTGAGCAGTAGCAGGACATTTTTTGTGCTGAATGCAAATTCTGTGAAAGGAAGGATGAAACATTACTTTTCAAGGGGAGAAAACACAATGGTCTTGGTTTAAAATTTTAATTTATGACCCAGGAAGCAAGAAGGAGGACTGGGGCCAGGATGGGCCTGGTGAAGGAAAGGAAGAGCTGAGGAAATTATCCAGATCAGTTTCATTTTACAGTCCTAATTTCTTGTGGTGTGTAATGGTGCATATTTATCATATGACTGAGCTCAATCAAAACCCATCATCAGACCTTGTGCTTCCTTCCTTGATTCTCACCCCATTCTCTGAAAAGCAGAGAGAACTTACACAATGATCTGCTTTTAATAAAGAATTTTTTAACCAGAGGAGAAAAGGGGCTGTTCTTCATCTAGAGACAAGAGTTTCTGATCTACTGGATACAGTCCTGAAATCCCTTCACAGAAAGCTTTGATAGAGATTCATCAGGAAGAATTTCATAGGGTGTTACAACCACAGAGCTGCTGGTTTTTCCTGCTGCCCTGCAAAGTGCCACCTCCCCATTCCTTGTTCCCCCACTGTAGTCCAGAACAAAAGGCACCTAAGCCTGGGAGACTGCAAAACACAGCAGACCTGCCCCACTGTGTGAAAAACAGAACAAAAATGAGACACATGGTCTGAACTGATACGCACACTAACATTTTACTTAAAAAGATGGTGGGGAGGGGGACATATCGGGTATTAAAATGCAGTGATGAGCACTGTTAGGGTAGTAGAGGCAAGTAAGGAAGAACTAGTTCAGTTTAAAAAACCAAAACAAAATACACTGTTCCAGATATTGGTGTTTTAGGTGCTCATCTGACAGCCTATACCTAGTGGTATAATGCACAATTAACTCTTTCTAGTCACTGGTAGAAACACTTACACCTTGGTAATACATTCTCATTCTGACACCCCAGAGACCTGGAGCAGGTGGAACTCGAGTCCAGTCAGGCTCTCATAGTCACTGCTATGGAATATTTTCACTTGACATCTTTGTTTAGCAAAATCATTTGCATTTTTTAATTAGGCTTAGGCACATTTACTTCCTCATCTTTCTCAAGTACTGAAAAATCCTGCAGAGTACCACAGAACAGTTTGCAGTGCACAGATAAGCAGAATGGATTTAAGTACTTATAACGCTTTAATCTTGTTTTGTGCTTCTACATGACATCCAAAGTCTTTGAGAAAAATAATTGATTTTTATAGTCATTTAGAGCAATGCTGAACCAAATAAAAGTATCTAGGTGTGTTAAAGAAAACAGTAATCAAATACTCAACCGCCCCAGAAATCTGAGCATTCATTTAGTAATGTACCATCAATGTTCCCTTCTCTGTAAATCAAACATCATCATAATTTCCTGCTTCGGTTGCTTATAGGATTAAAGATTTCATCTGTTTGGCTTTGTAGACTGCAGGCAGTTACATTTCTTGGCTTACCAAAACTAGCCTGGGCAGAGACTGCCAAGACAATCAGAATTTGGGGCTGCAGGGAGTCAGTATTTCACCTTGGTTTCATTGTTAAATAGTTTGTTTTTCAAACCCATTAAATATTTTATATTCTTTGCTGCATTTGGGACAGTGTTCTTAGCCAGTGGTGGTTTCAGTCATTTTAAATAAAACCTTTTGGGACTGACCTTTGTTTCTGCTGAGTTACTTAGCAGAGTCTGGCCTCTAATTAACCACAACAGTTAAAACTTTAGTGTATCATTCCTTTTTGGCAATTTGAAGTTTCAACAGTTTCTATGAAATTTTTTCCCTGGAAGTGTCTAAACTTTGAAATTACTGTTTTATAAAGTTTTGTCTTTTTCTTTCTGGAGCAGCCTGGTCACTGACATATTGTTCCAGACTGTGCTTGTATTTCAGTAACAGGCCTGCCCTGCTGAGCAAGGGGTCAGAGGATGCAGGAAAAGGATAAGGGACAGGACTGGCTTCTGAGCAACCCACAAACTGATTTCAGGTTACTGCTTATTATTCTGCTCATGAACAAATCCTCCTTTAAAATACCACCTCCTGCAATGGTCTGATGGAACCATAATTTTTCCATACCAACAATTTTCAAATACAGGAAATGGAAAAAGTCAAGATTGACTTGAACAAAGCTAAATAATGGTATCAATTATGGTTTATTGGTTTACATTTATCATTTTTTTATTTGGACTGGCCTTGAAATCAGATTTTTTAACTGTCACAGTTATATTATCTAGTCCTCTGAGATTCTATTTAACATTTAAATGGATACAGAAAGAGAGACAATAAATAAGCATAATAAGACCTATCAAAAAAATTTAAGAAGATTAATGCAGGCATATAAGGTTTTACAGGAATGTACATTAACTCTGTAGTCTTGCACAAGCAGTAATACTTTCTATTCATTCTGCAGTAAAAACTCATTTTGATTCTAGTCTATAAATTAAAGTGGTGACAGAGAAAAAAATTAACTTTGTAATGGCAATGAGAGACAAGCAAAGGGTAGAAATATTAGGCTGGATATTGCTCCTGGCCTAGATGGGTGCAAAGTCATTTCTGTGATGGAAGTTTTACACCCAACATGTGAATATTCATTGGGGCAGTCACAGAGTGGTTGATAACAAGATTCCATCAAATGCAGTAAATCTGCCCAAGAGCCCAAAAATCTGGAGATGCAATGTAGGGAGAATTCTGCTCTCCAAAGTCTGAGTCACAGGGAAAACCTGACAGCAGCTTTTCAGCACATGAATCAGAACTATATTGTAGAATTTATACTGAGAGTTGCAGCCACAGGGGCCTCAAGTATCAATTAGAAAAGTTTTCTTTTAGTAAATAATTGTGGTGAAGTGACCAAAGCCACAAGTTTCCAAAAAAAGTTTGCAATCAGCCTACTTTGACACAAGTCCTACCAGATCTAGATGATAAAAAAACTTCCTAGGATCTCCAAAACTATTTGTTTGTTTCCTTATTAGCTAATGGATAATCTTACATGACATTTTAGAACATTTATTTAGAAATCATCATTTCACAGCTATTTGTTTTTATCTTTCTAAAAAATATTTTTAAAATGTACTTGAAACTCTGTTGGGATTACAAGATTTAAGAAATTACAGTTTTAAAGAACAGAGAGGTCAATGATGAGGGGTCCTTAAAGACAGTAAATGTATATATACACATACACATTTATATCTATGTATCAGAAGAAGTCCAAGAGTTTTTATTTAGCAATCACATTAGCATAAATAAGACAAGTGAAAATAAATGCAAAGTTCTGTTTGGGAGCTTTGCAGATCAGCATTTTGCTAACCATCAAAACAAATGCTCCTGTCACACAAACTGGCTGCATGGATACAATGCTGGAAAAGGCATTTTATGCCATCCTAATATAAGTCAAAAATATATGAGTGATTCTGGTCATTTTCAGAGAGACAAAGCTCACAGCAAATTTCTGGACAAAATCTGGCACATTGCCACTCCTTTGATGTTTTCTGTGGGCTACAGTTTACTTTGGCTCACAAATACAGGATAAAACAATATTTTCTCCTCGGGCTTTCGCTGACTTCAGCTCCTGAGGGAGCCCATCATGCAGCTGTAGGTTCTCTGAAACAGTCACCATTCCAGTGAGCAATGCCTTGGAGCAACTCTATTCAGTTATTGTGCTGTGGGGAAATTACAGTGATCTAATCTTTCTAAAGCCAGGAGACTCAGACTTCGGTCTAATAGAAGTTTAGAGCAACTGTATTGTTTTTCTACTTTGCAGAGATGAAATTAGGATGAGAATAGGCTCAGAATTCCAAAACTGCCGTCCTATCACAGAGTTATTGCTAAGAGTGGAGATTATTGTGGTCAAAAATTCCATTAAATCCTTAAAACAACTGTCATAGCAATCACAGTTGATGTGAAATTCAATCACCCTCTTCACAAACTGTACCTTCACAGTCCTGCGTTTAAAAAGGAATGAAGTGTTTAAAATAATAGTGTGTAGGAAACAACACACACCCTGAGAATAAACAATACCTGCCCAAAATATGGATGGGAAACAAAATGGAAGTAAAATGCCAAGCCTTTAGTATTTCAAAGGATAATACTAAATAATGATCAGAGCATCACTGCATTGGTGTAAGATGTGTGTCACTCACAAGCAGCAAGGCAAGAAGCAAAGAAGCACTGTGAGGTGCATGTTAATCTAAAAGAGACATTGGAAGAGCTTCTTACCTGGTCACCCAAAGCAGGACAGAGAGGACACAGCTGGCTGTCCTGACAGACAGCTGCCCTCTGCTCCTGCCACTGCACTCAGGTCAGCAACAGATGGTAACATTTCAAGGGAACAAAATCCCTGCTGAGGGCACGGGGGAAAGCTCTGACTGCGAGGGGCAGCACAGTCTGGTCCTGCCTTTCCTGCTGTGGAGCTGCAGTCACTGCAGTTCTCTGCCATGAGGACTGCATTCCTACCGGCACTTTAGCTGGCTTTTTATATAAAACTACCTTCAGTCCTGGCCTCAGCAGTTGCTCACCTTTTCATGTCCCACCGTTGTATCCTGCACATCCTCAGGTTTAGGCATTTACACTGTTTTAACTTGGCACCCAGGAACTGCCTGCTCAGAACTGCTTTCTCCTGAGATCTCTCCTGGGGCTAATTACCTTTTTCACTTCTGTTTGTAGGAAATTAAACGTGAGTTTTATGGGCAGATTTCAGGGCAGTCCGAAACCAGTTGTTCCCTCTAAGCATCTTGTGGGGTGTCTGAATTGGCACCTGGCAGGAGTTGACTCAGTGATGTATCAGGAAGAGGATGGGAAAAGCAGAATAGCACAGACCTGCGAGATAAAGACTCTGTAAGCTCATTTTCTAGACAGCATTTTTATATCCTGACACACCAACCAGGACAGCATAGAACATGGAGAGTTCAACACAGTTCTGCTTCAAATCCTAACACCTACACGGACTTTTAGCCTCTGCTGAGGTGTCTGGCACCAAACCCAACCTCCTGGTGACACCTAGGCCAAAGCTGGGGATCAGATGGATGGGTGCAGTGGGGGAGTGACAGGAATGAACACTTTGGATATTGTCCTGCTACCATTTTGATACTGTCTTTAACTGTGTTGTCCTAATACAGCAATTGATTGATTAGAAACTAAGAAACTGTGTTTCGGAGTGTCCTTAGGGTACAAAGTCATAGGCTTGAATGTTAGAAAATGGTAGATACACAGTACTCTGATTCTTCACCATTTTCCCCCTTTTTGCAGGGTTCCTGTTCACTGAATCAGGCAGCAATACTGCATTGCATTGCATAAATGTGGGTATATGAGGCAAAATTCAGGTTGCACAAGCCATCTGTATATAGTTCTCATTTTCGAGTCTTGTCTCTCCAGTTTAACTTCCTTTCCTTTAAAATAGATATTGAAATTTTGGGGAGGGTGGTATAATGTAGATGTAGTTGATTTTATGGGGGGAAAAAAGCCCACCTCCTGCAGCACTTCAAGCAAATGTGGACCATAGTCCTTCACTGCACCGAGGGCTGTGGCTCTGCCTTTGCTTACCAGGTTAACTATATCCTGAGGCCATTTGTCAGTGAAGAAAATATACTGTGTGTACATTACAGCCTTTAATACTTTATTAAAAAGAATTTCTTAATATATATGTTCTTTTAAGAAGTGAGGTGTCTACATAATTTCTACACCAGCTCAAGAGCACATTTCAGCACATTTCACTGATCTATAGAATTTACCCCATGTACCTCTTACCAGTCATAGAAATTATCATGCTAAATAGGGAAGAAAAAGCAAAAACAAAGTTTCTCTGTTTGCTTTTTGTATGATCCTGGTGAGTAAAGACTTTCTCAAGGGTTCAGCAAGGTAGTGATAATAACCTGCCTGGTAGTGTCCTAGTAGAAATGTTTGGAGAGTTTGATGAGAGGAAGGTTGGGGTCAGACCCAAATCTGTGCTGTTCATGTACATGAATCTGTGCAGTGCAAGAGTTGCTGTTCACAGTGTGCCTGTGCCTTAAATTGTTTAGGGACATGTAGCATCCTGTTTTGTTCTGCATTTCAGTGCTGTGAAATGTTCACCAAAAGAACAGCACTTTTCTCTCTTGAGCAAATGGGATTTCTAAACTTGGAAAAACTACTGAACCTAAAGTAGACACTGGCATCTACCCGGGAAGTTGTGGGTGACTATCTCACTGTGTAAAGCCTGAATTTGGGTGGTGGGTTGTTTCCTTTTTGTGTTATGCAACACCATTTAAATTTTGTTGTTTTCTCCCTCCAAAATAAGTATTTCCTAAGACAGAAAAAAAAGGCAATATCTTGAAGTCTCTGCATGGTTTCCAGACAGTAGGTCAGTGTAAGTGGAAAGCAGACACACTTTGGAACTGAAAAGGTGTTTGTGGAAAGTCAAGGATGTGAAGCATAAAGAAGTGGCTGGGAAAGGACTGACATTTAAAGATACCATGATGAGGAGGAGGTTGGATTACAGCTAAACTAAACTGCATTTGATAGAAAGAAAAAAAAATTGAGGTTACCAAATCCTGACCTAACCTTGGCTCTTTCTTCACAATCTATGCAGTATTTCCATCCTAAAGATTATTAATTGTTCTCTAGTGTTGTTTTGCCTTGTTTTGATGGAGGTGTCCCTGATAATTACTAGAAGTTAATCAAGCAATGCAAGCTAGTGAGAGCTTAAATTTGTATTATGTAAGCAGAAAATAGGGAGAGATTTTTCATAATAGATCATTTTCTCTTTGAGCACCACTGGTGAAGTGTCTCCAACAAAAATATCCTCACAGTGAACTTCCTAGAAGGAAGCAGTAGTGCAGAGCATGCCTGAATGGCACTCAGTAGAGTTAACTTATGGTTACAGTACCTCCCCAGCTCATCCTACCTCCTGCTCACAGCAAAGGGAAAAAGTCAAGGAGCTCATCAGTGTCTTTCACCACTGTCAAACTGGTTTTGTTTAAAAGTTGCCTATAATTAAAACTGCAAAATCCACAGAACAGGAAATGCTAGAAGACTGCATTGGCAGTGTAATAAATCAATGTCAATGGAATTTGACAAGTGTATTTCAGTACTGCTGCAGGTTTTATAGTGCAAGTTCATTAGGTTCTGAAAATCAATTTCAAAAAAAAGGAGAGAATGAGAATGTGTTTTAGAATAGTAGATATTCCTGCTTATACTGAGGTTTCTTCTACTGAGGCATTATTGAGCTATTTGCCATGCACACCTGAACCAGAGATGATGGTTGTTCTGGCTGCTTGGAGAGGGCCTGGCTTTAGGCTGGCAGTCAGTGTCACTGGTAGCAGTGCCAGTGTTCCTCACAGCAAAGTCATGAGCCATCACCCAACATGGGGGTAGCTAAGGGCAAACCAGGGTTTATCAGAGAATCAGGTGTTTGGCTGGAATGTCCCCAAAGACACAACTGCTCCTGTGCAGCTTAATCACAACACTCCTCAGTAACAGCCCTACCTTCAGCATGGGGTGACCATGCTGGAGAGGACTTGAAATTAACCCCACACCTTCCCACACTCCTACCCTGGTGGCAAATTAATGGTCCCCTAAGCAAACACACCTCCATGCACCTGCAGACTCATAACTCTTATCTCATATTGTTGTGGGAAAGTCCATGTGCAAATCAAGAGTGTAATTTTTTAACGCTTTTTAGTAACTACCTATTTCTGATATGTGAAATGTCTACATGTAAAAACACAGTAGAAAGAGAAGGGTTTGTCTAATCAACTGTAACATGTTTAGGACATTGCATAACCACCATGCTGTCTTGCTAGAGGGTATTTTTACTATTTTGTAGCTTAGACATTTTTATAACTATTTCTTAAAAGTTCAGCAGATGACAGTGGCATATCCTGATTGTTGTCATTATCAGGCATAGAAGTATTTTTGCTAAAATTGTAAAAGGGCTGAAAAATATGTTTGTAAGTTCATGTAAAGATGACATTAAACTATTTAAAAGGCCAAAAAGCTGTCTTCTTCACTGGGTGCTTTTTTGGTTTATAATGGGAGCACTGGCTGGATCTTTCCATCTGCTGTGCTGGCTGTTACTGCAGATGGTCATAATCTGTACATATGGCATGTGCATATATAAACTGCAATCAGGGTTGTCTTGGTGCAAAAGCAGGCACACAACAGGAGCTTGGGTGCCTAACACAACAGTCTTGGTGAAGGGGATAACTTAGAGCATTTTCATTTTCTATGGGATATTTACATGGAATTAGGGAAAGAAGCATTTCCTGCTTGCTGAAAAAGAAGAAAAAAAAATCACTCAGCTCCTTTATGTTAAATTTTGGATCTGCAATTTATTTGGAACCAGGTGTTGGCTTCAGCTGAGCCTTGAATTTGTGCTAGGTTTTGCTTTAAATGAGGGCCACACCAAATTCTCATAAACTTCACAGTCAGCTTAGCTTTGGAGTCCCTGCTTCTAAATCAGAGCTGGAGGAGGGATTTTCTCATTAGAAAATGGCCTTCCAGTAAGCATATAATAAAATAAAAGTCTTCAGAAATTAAATGGTCTTTAGATCTGAAGTTTCTGTTTAAGTCAAGCTCAGTACCATTAAATGGTCACTGAAACTCATAATGATCAAAGAACAGGCAAAACCCCTTGTCATCAAAAGCAGAACTTTGTGGTGAATCAGGAACTCACCAGGCAGTTGAGCTGTTCTGCACCTGTGGTGGTGCCCAGTTAGCAGTGCTGAAAACTTCTGGTTGAACATTGGCTCATGGACTAAGGTTAAAAAATTACTTCCATAAAGTTTTAAACTTCTATATAGACATTCTGCAAAGTCAGGAAAAATACTCCAGTATTTATGTGGTCAGCAGAAAAACTCTAAAAGGAACTCATAATTGCACTTTCAAAACATTTAGCAACAAGTGCCTGAAAAGAAGTCATTGGAAAAGCAAGACATGAAGAATTTATCAGGTATATAATCAAACTTATTTTTAACATTTCCTCTACCTTTACTAATATCCTCTGCATTACAGTTTATTTGCAGCGTTTGCTCATTCATCAGACAAGCCAACTGTCAGCACAGATAAAGTCATGACTCTTATTCCTTTTCTTCCTCCTTTCTTGACATATACTCCACTGTTCTCTTTGCTAACCTTTCTACCTTTCTCATACTAGGAAAAGGCTTCACAGATTCAGCCACAAGGCTAGGAAATGAAAATATACTGACTTTAAAAGGGTTGCTGCCACTCTATTACAACTTTATAAGGTGCTGTTCCTTTTTCTCTCTCATTACAGGTGTGTTTTGTGAATTTAGATGCCAACAGAGATGATTGCAGCGATGAGCAAGTGAAACAGGTAACTGCTTAGGTCTTAGAAACAGGCACAATGGATCTAGTCAGGCCCACCAGGACTCCAGTGAAAATACAGATTAAAATTCTGTGAACAAATCAAAGCCAACCCTAGATTTTTAACCCTTACGAGAGCAATGCATAAGGATTCTGAAATTGTGTCAACACTGGACCATGTTACACAGCATTTCTTATTCCCATCCCAGAATTTGTAATGGATTGTTGCAGTCTGAATTCACAGCAGTTATATGAGTAGATTTCTTGTTTTATCAGAGAAGTGAACATGAACATGTCACACATCCATTTGTTTAAATTTGGCATAATACTACATTAAAAGAGTTTCTGGTGTCCTGCTCTGCTGCTAGTTTCTGATTCCTTTCTCTGTCCTACTGCCAAAAGCCTTTGAAAATCTTCCACTCATCTAGGTCTTGTTCAGCTGAGCTCTCACTCAGTCAAACTCCACATAGGTAGATTATGTAGTCTTGAGGAGGGGGTCTAGAAAAAACAGAACTAAAGGTGTGTTTTATCTGCTTAACTGAAAGTTATAAGGGTAGGAAAAAAGGAATTTTTAAAAAGTAATAAAAGACCTTGTTTATTTTACAAAACACTGAGACAAACTACATCGTGATGTGATATTTAAAACACATACCATTCCAGAAAAAAACCTTATATCTGCAGAAAGCACCTTTTAAAGATACGGCCTGGTGTCAGTTTTGTGCTTACATCTTCCTTTATCAGTCCTTTTTTATCATCCTGGCTTGGTGCCCATGTTTGACACACCAATACAGAAGCAATATGTAGTGAGTGAACACAGGTGAGATCTCCTGAAAGTACCCAGGGAGTTCCTTGGTTAAACCATTACAGTTCATCTGCTGAAAACACTTTTAGCTCATAGAACCAGTGCCGGCACCTTGATGCCTCCTGCAAGACATTTATTAGCAGGAACAGTTTTTCTATGCTGTTTTCTGCATCCTGGATCTGTGAAAATTCAGTTGTCAAAAATAAATATGGCATCTTGCAGCAAAATGATTTTTCTATTGAATCAGCAGGTTAACTGTGCAGAACAGCTTGAGAGGTTTTACTTTTCTGAAGCCACAGAAGCACTGGTTGTTTTCTAATAAGGACTGGTTTTGTTGTTGCTTACAGTGTTTCTTCAGGAGCAAAAGCTGTAAGAGGAAATACCAAAAGTTTCTCCCTCAGTCTTAGAACTAGACATCTGTTCTCAGTTTTCAGTGTAGGTAATAAAAATCCCCTGCTAGCACAGGTGCTATGCAGTCTTCTCCAAGAGGAAACTCCCTCATCCCCATTTTTGTGTACAATAAGCAGGTTTTGTAAATTAGTATTGAGTGGTGAGGAATTTTATGCAATACACTGGTGTGGTGAAAGCATTTCTGAGAAGCATCTTGAAGATGTTAGCAGAGCTGTTGTTCATATGAAATATAAAACTATTTACTAACAGGTACTTGATTTAGTAATAGGTACTGTTTGGATTTTGTATTACTGATTGAACCTTGGAACGGGTTAAACTGGGGGGTTTTGTGTAAAATAATTATGCTTCCAGACTTCTTTTTTTTCTGAAGAAAAGGTAGAGAAGTGAAGTAAAAGATATATAAAATGCCATAACTTCCTACCTAAGAAATCTGATTAAATATTGCAATTTAGGCAGTAGAAAAATAGAGCTACTTCAGGAAGTGTTTGTGATAACAGAAAGGTTATAATTTGAAAAAATAAAAGGATGAGAACTTTTTTTATTCTACAGTGAAACATCAGATTGAATTGAAGCACTGAATTCAGTTATGTCACATAAAAATACTTAGTCTCTTCTGAAGATCAGTCCCCTGAAAAGTGAAGTTTCCCAGTATTGATTTAGCTTTTCTAAGCCAGAAAGTTTTATTATATCTAATTGAATCCCAGGAAGAATAACAGTACTTCAAGCTTAATATTTTGAGGATGAAAAGGAAAAAAGTGAAGTATTGTTGCCTTGGTTAGGGACTAAAGCAGATGGCTGGGTGCCCAAGATCTGCACTCCCTGAAGGGCTTTGCCACATGCTCTGCACTGACACATGGGCCGTGCTAGTGCAAAAATGGAGGTGGTGTTTGCTCTGCTCCTGCTGTAAGGGGTCAGCCTTGATTCTCTGTTCACTGAAAAAGCACACCAAGGTCCTTGGCAGAGAAACTGCACTCTCAAAGTAGGTATTGTCTTTTTGGCCTGGCCTTTGTACACAAAGGGGCACAAATGTGCCCTGCACATGCTGGGGGCAATACAGATCCCCTGTGTAGCATCACTGATGCTGTGACTGTTACTGCTTTTGCCTCTAACAAATACAGAACATGTAGGGAGTGACTGGATCATTGCAGATGGAAGTGATGAAGGTACACAGTGTAACAGCAAAGAAAGGCATATTTCATGTATCTTTTATATTTCCGTTGTTCCATGTTTAGCATTACATTGATTTGGTCAGCAATTTCCAGCTAACTTCCACTAGTTTCTTGCTAGTCATATGCCTGGAGGAAAACAGGAAGATTTGCACTGTTCTCATTACCATACCTACTGAAGCTTTTCTGTTTCAGACCATAAGAGAGACACTGTTTTCAGAGTCTCTGAGGAGCTCACATGTAATAGGAAGTATTTAGATGCACCAATCCAATCAAGCTGTTTAGCACGTGACAATGTGAGGGATGGCAGATTGTCCTGCTGGACACTTGAGCCAAAGTTTATACTGTCATCCTTGTTTTGTCCGGTGTCTCAAAAGAAATAAGGTGCATTTTAATGGTGTCAGTTCTATTCTTAATCTACTTGAAGTAATACTTTCAAGTGAGCTTTCTAAAGGGATGCCTATAAGTGATACTTCATTTTAATATTTTAACTGTGCAACTCAGACTTCATGACCTGAGAGCAAAATCTTTCTTTCATATTACAGAAGTTGATCAGTGTCTCACCCAATCTCCCCAAACTCATCAGTTCAATGAATGTACAGCCACCGAAGGAAAATGAAATAGTCCTGCTGAGTGGATTAACATCAGGAAACCTTCAGGCCGACTATGAGGTTCCCCAGGTAGGAGTCAAACTCTTCTTTAAGATCACATCATGCCTGTGAAGGATGGAATTTGGAAAATGGGAAAAAGGAACCTGAAAGCAAAGACCTGAGACCAATTTGAGATGAGTGGAAGTTTGCTGACATACAAAGAACAGACTTTGGTCAGACAGATCCATGTGTCTGGTGCACAGTGGGGGGACACACACCGTGTACACCAAGACCTAAGAGACCCTGCTACTCCCTCTGGATCCTGCAGGTGTCTGGGCTGCAGCTGGTAATGAATGCTTTAAGCCACATTAGCACCTGATCCTTCAGGGGAGGCAGGCACTGGTGGCAGAGATGACTGATTTGTAAGCCCAGGATTTCAAGAGTAGCAGAAGGGCAGCAGAGGGGGAAGGGAAAGCAGTAACACTTCCAGCTGGGCCAGGGCACAGCTCCTACAGACTCCCTTTCCAGTGGTCTTGCCACTTCCCACCTTCATTCCCAATCCATCTTCCCCTCTCAACTTCATTAAAACTGCAGAGTTGTCCTGGAGTACAAAACTGTCTCAACAAATTTAAAATGTGAACAGGTATCACCAGACTTGTTTGCTGTAGATAAGAAAAGCAGAAAACTTTCTTTGACTGAAATTACCTTGTGTACAAAAGTCTTCCTGAAGCAGACCCTGTAACAGCTGGATTGCAAAGATCATTGAATTTTATGGTATACCAATAAGATGATCATTAACGAGAGCAGTTGGCTGGTTATTCAGCTTTCTTGCCACTCATGGCTAATGGCTGAATTTAGAAAGGTTTAACAAAGGCAAGCACAAGGCCGTGGCGGGAGCAATGCAGCTCCAAACCCCACATCCCAAGATGCTGCAATACACACAGGGGTGTTTTGAGACCCAGACAAGGTAACTGAAGTACCCAAGTCACCCCTGTCTCCACAAGCCTGTAGACACTGAGACTGGCAGCCCTCTCATGAAGAGTAGAGGCAAGAGACAAACAGGAACTAACCTGAATTTCTGTCGAGTAAAGCTTTGCATTGACCTGGACGAGATTTATTGGCCAGATCCGCCACAGTCATCCTATCGTTTGGTTTTCAGAGAAATTAATTTGTAAGGTGACTGGCAGAGGTTTTATAAAAGGATTTTTATGTCACTCCCCCTCAATGCCTTTTCACAAGTACAACCCTACAAACTGGATTGGGGAAAAAGCAGGGGAATGTCTGATCTAAGGCTGCATCTGTTTCCCCTAAAATTTTCCACAATACACTTCATGCTCAAGTCTGATTTAATTTCATAGCAGCTATCTAATCTATCTTTTCTGTTTTAACACACTAATTTATCTGCTCTTCTGTTCAGACACATTTTTTAGGTGGAAAGGGAGAGCAGGCTAATAAACATGTTAATCCAGCATAACACTCATCCCACTGTCTTTATTAGTAGATACTTGCTTTGGATTCACAGTCAAAGACAAAAGGTCCAGGATGGGGTCACCTTATGTTAGATGAAAATGCCCAGGGGGTCCAGGGCATCTTTTGCACCACTTAAAACTTCCGCCTCCATCCTATCCAAAGTTGGCCTCACCCAAGCTGGCTCTTTACTGGGAGCCTGAGTTCAAAGCACTTCATCACAAGCTGCAAAATCTTGGCTTTGGTTCAGGGTACATCCATACAACAAGCACAGTCCCATGCAGAGACATCGACTTAGCTCTGTTGTATAAATGTGCAAAGGTTTTAATATCAGTAAAATGAGGATAACAAGAGTTCCTTCCTCTCAGTTCCAAAGTCCAACTTTCAACTTAATTGTACATCTTCTCTAGGCAAGGCAGTTTTATATAAAGGCTTAGCACATTGTGCACTGGAGCCCCATTTCCAGTGGGAGGTTGTATCAGCCTGAAATGATGGGGCTTTGGACAAAGAGGGAATGAGAGGAATAGCGGGAAAGAAACAAAATAAAACACTATTTAAAAGTGGTCTGTTGGAACATCTAAAGGTGACCTGCTCTCACAATCTTATCAGCCAGTATTTACAGGGCTGCCTTCAAACAAGCATTGCAACGGAAATGATCCTGAAAAGGAATTCATGCCCACAAACAATTCCCTCCAGAGAGGTAATACCGGCTGGTGTGAGGCCATTAATAACAGCATGTCAGATGACTAACATCAAATAAGTCTGTGTCATTAAAACAAGAAGTTGATTGAAAACAAACAACTTGGCAATTTCAACAAAATTGCCAAGTATCCCCTGTGATACGGCTGGGTTCTCTACTAAAACACTTGTATAACAAAAGCTGCCAGTCCAAGAATCTTATTTTGGCATACATGTAACTGCACACTGTTACTAACATTGAAATGACGAATCGTATTGCATCTTCACAACAGAACATTCCCAAGATATTTATTGAGAGGGAAGCTTAAACTAAGTTTAATTTTTTAATTGAATAACTGTGATTCTTTTCCCCTCTAGTGTCCTTGGCTGGCAGATGTCTGCTTGGTTCAGTGTGCGAGGGGGGACAGGAGAAACAGCGCAAGTTGCATCATTTTTGAAATAAACAAGTTTCTGATTGGACTTGAGCTCGTTCAGGAGAGGCAGCTGCAGATAGAAACTTGTGTCCTAAAGCCTGAGGATGACACGAACTGCTCTGTGTCCTCAATAGAAGAAGATTTCCTCACGGCCTCTGAGCACCTCGAGGATGACAACGAAGCTGATGAATATAAAGCTGGTAAAAGCAGGGGGACTGAGCATAGTTCTGCTGTTGTACATACTGCAAAACAGCTATAGGAATGCTCACAGAAAGTGCACTTGATCTTAATTCATGCACATGTAATTTGGAAAATGGACAGCCATTCATATTTTTAAATTTTTGTTCAAAGACAAAGTACATGGCTGTGCAGTACTTATACAGAGCATTAATGCAGTACAAAGTTGTGCAGCTCTTTTAAAAATCACAAGTTACTCTGCAAAAACGAATGTTTTATTTTTCTCAACAGGTCATGAAAAATTAAATGTTTCAGAAGCTTCTTCAGATGTCAAAAAAAATAAAGGAAAGGGATTTGAAAACATTCACTATAGAAAAGCCAGATTACCATTCATTCTTGAAGGGAACTGCACTAATAAGGATAATGCAGCTCCTAAGGTCTCTGAAACTGTGAATGTTGTGGCTGAAGATGGCATCTCACAACCTGAAGATAAGTCAGACCAGGAAATACTGTGGCAGAAGGAATTAGCTGAAAAAGATACTTCATCGTTTAGTACTACTAATTTGACTAGTGCGGTTGAAAACTCAGCACTCATGTTAGAAGATGTGTCTGTAACCAAAATGGCTAAAGAGGAGCTGGAGCCCATAACGAAACACAGCAGCAAGACAGATGGGGAAGATTGTGCAGGTACCAGGAAAACTGATCCTCCCTCCCAGAATGAGCAGGCGACCACAGGTCAGTATGCCACAAATTTAGCAGAATCTGTTCTGCAGGATGCATTCATTAGACTGTCACAGTCTCGACCCAGTTTCAGTGAGGAGGCTGCAGTCAGCATCTCTGTAGGCAGCTCCTGTAAGTCAGAAGATGTGTCTGCTTCCCGATCATGGAATGAACTTCCAAAGATTGTCATAGTGCAAAGTCCGGACAGTTCTGAGAATGCATCTGACTGGCCAGGGTCTGCCTTCCCCAGCCTGAGCCACTGGGCTGAGGCAGAAAGCTCTGCTGAAGTTTCAGATTACTTTGAGGAAGAACATTCAAACAGACATGACCAAAGTGCACTGGAAGTGGCTCTGGCTTGTGCAGCCACTGTCATTGGAACCATTTCCAGTCCCCAGGCTGCAGAAAAGTTCCACCGGGACCAAGAAGTCACAGACTGGAGCAGTGGAGGGGTTGCTGACGAAGAGGTGCACGCAGCATCCTCACAGCTCCCTGACGACTGCACTGGCACGGAGTACTCGTTCCCATCTGCGCTCTGCGGCATGACTCAAGTGGCAAGTGCTGTAGCCATCTGTGGCCTGGGAGAAACAAAGGAGGAGAAGTACCCTGCAACTTCCAGTGGACTTCTGTCTGCTGCTCAGGCCTCTGCAGCCATTACTCTGCATTGCAGCATAGCTGTAGGCAGCAGCATGGAGAAGCTGAATGAGAGCATCGCGGAGGCACTTCTCAAAGAGGCATCCGTAATTCTGACAAAACCCAACACATACAAAAATGTTGGGCATTTTATGGAATCCATAAACGGGAAAATTATTGAAACAGCAGCAAGACCATGTATTCCACGTGCTGATGGAGTAATCAGGGATGAACTTGCGCAAAACTTATCTAATATTATTCTACGGCATTCTATGGAAGAGGTTAGGAAGAAGAGACAGCTACACCCCCATTCAGAGAATGGCTCAAGTACTCAAGACATTTTCACAGAGACTGCAAATGAGTTGCTTTTTAATATAATATATTTCACTTGCAAGAAGATGAATGACATAAGGCAAATAGAAGAGTGTTCTCCTCTGTTTTCAGAGGGCGCAAAAGCAGAGAAAGTAACGAGAGCAGAAGGGTGGCCAACACTGGCAACAGCATGTGGAACTTCACACAGCCCTCTTGATCACTCTGCTGCTAAGCCATTTGATACATCCTACAGCACCAGTACTAGCAAAGATCTTGAAAAGGTCACAGGCACTTGCAAGAGTAGTATCAAAGATCTAAATAGCAATGAAGGTTCCACACTGAATTCAGAACCAAGTGAAGATACAGGGCATAACACACTTAGTGCAAGAACATCTCCCAAGAGGAGATACCTGAAAAGAACTGCACGAGACTGTTACAAATCCCCAAATCAGAGTAACAGTCATCATCAGAAGAAAGACTACAGATCATTTTCAGACAGAGAAAATACCTTTGCAAACAGTGAATGCAGGCACGGTGTTCAAGAACAGCTATCTTCCAGTGCCACCATAAATACAGAAAACCAAGCCAAGATTAAGTGTGATTCTGTAGTAAATAATGATGTTCAACTTAGCTTGTCTTTGTTAGGAAACCATGTCTTGCTTCCTTCTCAGCCTGTGCTACAGGTGAAAAATTCAAGGGACAAATATTGTATAACAGATTTTGCAGAAGAATTGGCAGAAACAGTTGTCTCTATGGCAACAGAAATAGCTGCCATTTGTCTAGAAAATTCAAATGGCAAGCAACCCTGGTTCTGTGCATGGAAGAGAGGCAATGAATATCTGGTGACCCAGAGTTTATCATGCAGAACCATGAAAAGGAAGAAGGAAACCCATACGAATGGTTCTGTGGTTCGGAAGCACAGGGCACCTCGACTTAGTGAGATCAAAAGAAAAACAGATGAGCATCCGGAGCTAAAGGAAAAACTGATGAATCGGGTAGTAGATGAATCTATAAACCTTGAAGACACACCAGATTCAGTCAATCTCTTTGCAAATGAAGTGGCTGCCAAGATCATGAACCTCACCGAACTCTCCATGGTTGATAGCATCTGGCAAGGTCCAAACCACCCCAGGAACAGACTGCACTGTGAAAGATGGAGCCGAGCCAAGGCCTCAAGCTGTGAGAGCATACCTGAGGAGGACTCAGATTCCAAAGCCTCTTTCAATACCCTGGGCCTAATGAACAGCTTTGGTCACTCTCTGAGCCAGACAAGTTCTGTCTCAAAGCAGTCGAGTTGTGAAAGCATTACAGATGAATTTTCAAGATTTATGGTGAACCAGATGGAAAATGAAGGAAGAGGTTTTGATTTATTACTGGATTACTATGCAGGAAAAAATGCAAACAGTATCTTAACTTCTGCCTTGCAACAGGTAGCCAAGAAAAACGGCCATCTTAATGTAAGACCAAGTTGTCCATCCAAACAGTCCAGCACAGAAAGTATAACAGAAGAATTTTATAGGTATATGCTAAGAGAAATCGAAAAGGAAAATAAAGATAACCCATCATCCTCTCGGAATTCAAAGGACTGGTGTGGCAGTTTGCTGGCACCCTCTCTACGCTCACCCTTCTGCTTTAGGCAGTCATCGATGCCTGACAGCAGATCCTCAGGCTCCAGGCTTACAGTGAGCGTCCCAATTAAAGCAAATTCCTTAGATGGGTTCGCCCACCATCGCCAAGATTCCTTAAGTGTCCAGCCCGTCAGTACCGTGGCTTCTGCAGGGCTCTGCAAGTCTGACTCGTGCCTGTACCAGAGAGGCAAGACTGACCAGATCACAGACATGCTGATCCACGAGACGTGGGCCAGTTCCATTGAGTCTCTGATGCGCAAGAACAAAATCATAGCAGATGAGGCAGAGGCTGCAGAGGCAGACCAGTTTTACAGTGATTCTCCACCACATGTGGAACAATATGCAAAAAGACTGGCTGCAAACATTGTTGAAAGTGGTAAAAGTTTGATTGTTGTCCAGCAGGATTCCTTTGATTATACAAGCCGAGAACACGTGCTGGAAAGCAAACATCCCCAAAGCACAACTCAGATACAGTCCAAACCCAAACTGGAAGAAGTAAATTTGGATGAGAAAAAAGAGCATGTGAAGAGCCCTGGAAGCCTCCCTGCAGGACAGCACAGGGAAGTGCCTTTAATTCAGATAGAAACTGATCAACGAGATGAGCCAGATAAAGACTCAGAGTCCTTAACTTCATGTGGCCCATCTGGAAAGGGGCAACAAAGCAAAGAAGAGCCTGCAGAAGCTTTGGATGGGAAACATGTGGTTTCCAGTTCCCCAGCAAATAGGTAAGTGACAAAACAACACATCAGCACATTGCTTTGGGCTTTGGTTTATTTTCCCAGTAAAAGTTATTTTGATAAAGGAAGAAGATAAGAGTGGTACTTTTAAAGAAATAAGCAGTCTAAGTTTTGACTACAGGTTTCTGTTGGCATAAAATCACCCAATTATGTGTCACAGTGCTGCTTTCTGGAGAAAACTTCTATTGAGTAAGACATTATGGTTTTAAGATTTAAATCTAATACTGCACAGACAAGTTCTCTCTCCACAGACATTTAAGTCTCCCATAATCAAGACAGGAAAGATGGACAAAAGCTTAAACTTTTATTTAGTGCAGGCTGATATCTGAACTAAAAAACAGATAAATAAAAACCAGTGCTCATGTACAGCAGAAGATAGCAGGATTTGACCTGTAGTTCTGTGCTATGCTTGTTGCAAGTAACATTTTGTGTACCTGGAAACAAGACCAGACTTCTGAGAGCTTGAAGTTTAACTTTGTATTCACAGTCTGGAGCAACAAGTAATAAGAATTCTTTAGTGAAGGAAATAAAAAAATAAAAGTAGCCGTCACCTCTTTTAGTTCATGTCTTCTCTGGTAGAATTTAGATAGGGAAAAGCAGAGCATTTTATTTTAGTGTCGTTTCATGGAGTTTACATCACAGCTTATCACGCTCTCCTTACAGCTGTACTCCTTTTGTTAGGAAATCTGCAGCTTGCTTTGGTTAAGGTAGAGTGTGAGCCCAGTATGCGAGTGCAGTGCAAATGCAGAGAATTGCTGTGGGAGCTCTGAGGGAATGCTCTCTCCCAAGGCATTGCCTCTTCATCACTGTACTGCATCATATCTGTTACTTTAATGGTATCTAAACTACCAGTCTCTTGGAGCACTGCAGCACCCCATTATCTCAGAGTGGCAGAAAGAGTGCAGGTGCTGGTGTTAGAAACCATTTTGTAGCTCATTTTATTCTAGGCAGTGCTGTGTTTTGGCATTTGACAAATCTCTGCTTGAAGTGAGAAAGCACAAGTGCTTTCTCACTTGAAGTGAGAAAGTAGATAGATTGTAAGTACTTTCCTTGTGTGGCAGCAATTAGGTGGATGATTACCATGGTGTCACTAGTCTTTCATATTGACTCTCCCCCACTAACCTTCCTCTTCCTGAAAATGCAACCTGCTTTTTTAAAGATAAATCCAGAAATCCACCTATTTGAAATCGTGACTGTTAGAAAATGAAGGTATTTTTGCATCTTACGAGCCCTTTCATAACTTTACCTTTGAAGCAGAGTTCCCAACATGGCTGTGACATGGTTAAAGCAATAGGCTTGGTAGGGCAGAATTAGTAACCAGAGGCTGCACCTGCATGAGCATCTTGGCTTAGCAATGCCATGCAGTTCTGGTTCAACTTGCATCCTGTGCATCAGCCTCATTTGTAGCATGAAATGCAGAGTTTTTCCAAAACCATCTCAAATAGAAGCTGCCCAAGTGCACTCCAGGTGTGCTGGTATCTCTGCTGGGAAGGCAAAGCCTCCAGTGGTTCTTCACACAGATCTGAACAGTTTGTGGCATGGCTGTCTGGACTAAGTCTAGGCTGAAGTGAAAACCTAAAAATATATATAATGTAGCTATAAAAGCATCAGTAGAAATTGCTTTGATCCACTCCTACTGCATGAAATTACTTGCTAGTTCAGATACAGGCACGTAAGACTCCAGGCAAAATATCAAGCAGACATAGAGTCAATTAGGGGGAAGAAAAAAAAAAAGCCAAGCAGGCCTTCAGCAATGAAAAAAAAGCTGTTTCTTGTACGTAGGCAGTGCAACGGAGCCAGTCCTGTCACAGTTACATAGAAACTGTTCCAAGTGACTGTTCACAAGTGGGGAACTGTCAGTTCAAAGCAGCACTGGTGTGAGATGTAATTGCATAATGAATCAAACAAAACCCAAAATGCCAAGAAACATCACCCACACAAATCTCTTATGTTTTGGAGCAGGTACTAGGAGCTACCTGTCCTGTACTAAGAACCTGAATAACAGCCCTGCCCTGCAGCCTGGCTGCTCAGTGCCCACATGTCAGAGAGGGCAGGGGCAGAGTCCTGGGCCTGAGGGCTTGGGGGTGATGGGCACAGGGGCTTAGCAGAGCCCCAGGCAAGCAAGTCCCGTTCTCCCTGCACAGGCTGCATCTCTGTGTCATCCAGCATTAACACAACAACTTCCAAGAGTGAGAGCTTGGCAAAAAGAGATACCCACAACGATACTGTCTCAGTATATGCCTAATCAAGGTCGTTACTCAGGAGCAGTAGAATTTCTGGTGTGATCTCCTGCTCTAGCTGAAGGCAGATGCCTCAACCATAACTACAGATAAAGGTCTGAAGGCAAGAACTTCCCTAGAGAGATCCTGCAGCAGGTTGCCAGTACAGAATGTAACATTGCTTTAATCCCTAAATTGCAAATGCAGACTAACCAGTGAATATAACAAAACTGCAGTTTTGCTTTACTTGTTATTCTGGCACTACAGTGATATAATTATTGGAGGGATTGATTATTATTTTTCTTTGTACCAAAAGCTCAGTTTGGCTCTAAAAACTTAGCAAAATATAGTTTCTTTTTTTTTTGTTTGCTTGTTTCTGTGTGTGTTTGTGGGAGCATGTGTACTTATATATGGCATACACATATGTGTGACATATATCAAGTGCGCAGAATTAGAAAGCATTTTTCCCTTAACCCTGTACTTTTTAAACTTAGTCTGGGCTTCATCTTCAGTCTGGTTTCTGACTGTTGCTATATTTTGTCCTTCCCCAGTCTAAGCAATGAAGATCCTAAGGACATGGCAAGCTCAGAGTCATTAGTGGTTCAAAACCCACAACACTTTCATACTTTCACTTCTCTTGGATCTACAGCTTTAACAAAGTAGAAAACTCTGTCAGTAAACTTATTCTTGTTGCTTATTGTCCATTAGAAGGACAGGGATGTAGCAGCAATATATATTTCTAAGAAATGCTGTCATTCTGCACTAACATATACCACATATTTCAACCACTGATTGACTGAAGTGCATTAAGCAATAAACCTTTACAGTGATCAGGTTTTTTATACATGTTAAATCTTTCTGTACAAGCTAAAACTTTTCTATGCATACTTAAATCTAGGGTTTGTGTTTATTTATAGCAATCATAAGTCCTTTTTTAAGTGCATATGGGCACTTAAAGGGCTGCTCTCAGGGCATATGTTCTACTGGACTGTATGTATAAATTATAAGCTTGTCCAGTCTTTTACATGTCTGTAATTCTGTAGCTTGATTGACTTTAATGAGCAGCATTGCCTGAAGATTGGTGGCACCAGTTTGTATGCCTATATCACAATATCAATGTGCCTTCCCTATCACCCTGCCAGCAACAGTCCTCAGAGCAGATCGGATGCTGAAGTCATAGGAGAAACGAAAACAGCTGAAGAATTCCCCGCCCATCTGAGCAGCAGTGAAGAAAGCACAGGCAGCTGGTCCCAGCTTGCCAACGATGAGGACAACCCTGATGACACCAGCAGCTACCTGCAGCTCAGTGAGCGCTCCCTGAGGTACCCACATTGTCTCTCCTCTCTGTACAGGGGGGTCTGCCCACCAAGCCTGCCCTGCACCAGCACTGAGAGGCAACAGCTTGAGATTCACTCAGAATACTGTAAAGAATGTCTAATGGCAGACTTTATCTCTTTATTTTTTGATAAGGGGAAAAAAACTGCCCACATTCTGATGCTCAGCCAGGTCTTTTTAGTGTTGGTGAGTAGCTCGATTCAGAGCAAAGAAAAATCCTCCTGACACCACTGAAGTGTCTCAGTCCTACAGCATAAAGGCCATAGGACAAGTTAATTGCTACAGTCTTTCTTTTGATTTATTTGCTACTGTTTGCATAATGTTTATTTTGGCACCTCCTTAGCCAAGATTGACAAGACTGCCATTCCCACCAGAAATTCACACACTGAGAACAAAGATTGAGCCCTGACCTGCTTAGACTGGCACAGGGGTGCAAATTAACGGAGGATGACCAATTTTTCCCTGAGTAAATATAAATTCAAGAGCTCCTACTGCTATGTGCTGATTTTGTTCCAATTCAAGTCAGGACAAATGTTTGAAAATGTTATTTCGTCCTTGGAGTTCATATAGAGCAATGGTAGTTTGACTTCAGCCCTTTCACAGCATCAAATTGAGTAAGGTTTTTCCCTTCACATGCTCTTAGAATATGTTTTAAAATATTATCAAGTAATTACATCTCTCTCTTGGGTATTAAGATGACAAGGAGGGAAGACATTATGGTAATGAAGCAGGGAAAAGAAAGTTTCTGTCAGAGAGCACTATTGGCTGGCTGAAATTACTCCACAAAACATGACTGTCAGTGCAGCTGAACATTCAGCCTGTTATTACAGTATCAACCTTTAACCAAGTCCTTGGTCTGAGAGAGCTGAAGTATTGTGCCTTTCAGCTCTGCACTGGAACAGAAATTGCTACAGCAAGTCTGAATGCACAGCATGCTGACAATGTCTCAAAACACTCTGATGGGGAAAGGAACTGTCTAATCAATCCTTCTAATGGAGGGGGAAATACTATTAGTTGGTTTTCCAGTAAAAATGAAGTGGTTCAACATGACTTGCCACACATAATTTGTTCATGGTAATTGACTTGCAGCCAGCAAATTCACAACCAGTCCCTGAGACTATTACAGTATCTGCATAAACATTCACTGTCACATTTATAATGATGTTTTAAAGTGAACTGGTAATATTTTTTTTCAAATATCTTCAAATGGGCTGCTTCATCCTTGTGAAGAATCCAAAGAGAATGCTTCTGTGTATTTCTGGTCCCAATGAGCACTGGCTTTGATTAAAATCTCAGTCTTTCAGAGTAGTCAGAAACATGAGGGGCCATCTCTGTACCTGTGGGTTCCATCAGATCCCAAATAGCATTTGGGGTATGATGTAATACACTGAAACTGCTGCTGGTTACCAGAGGGGACTCACCCTACAGGTAAGTGTATGATGGGCAGCCAGTGCCTTGCTTGGACTCCCCATGTTCAGAGGAAGCTGGATCTTTGCAGGTTTCTTGCAGGACATCTCTGTACCTGCTAATCCTTCTTTTCAAGGACTCAGGCAGACTCGGTTTTTGTATGAGGCCAAGTGTTCGTTGCATAAGCCATTCACAAGAAAAGAGTCCACTCTTTTTTCCTCCAATTTACAGCATCACTTGTTAGATGCTGCATCTAGAACTATTTTAATAAAAGCCTTATTACTCTGATCAGACTAGTGTGCTTCATTCAGGGAACCACTTGCTGAGCGCAACTGATTTTATGGAACAGAGCTCCTCCCCAGTTTGCTTTGTACAGAAATAAATTTGTAGAAGATGTATCGAGACATGTTCAGCACAGCTTGGCACTAATACTTAAACTTTTGCTTTGTCAGCAATGGCAACAGCAGTACAACTAGCAGTCTTGGCATTATGGACCTGGAAATTTATCAGGAGAACGTGCCATCTTCTCCTATGATTAAGTAAGTAGTCACTGAAGTGAGACTTGATGTGTAGTCCAATTTTTAACTGCAAATCCTTTACGCCACCAAAACTGTGCCAAGCCCTGCTTTGCACCTGCTGCTGTGCCTGCCCATGGTTTCAGAAAAAAGCATATGCAGGTGTCTGTGCAGAGTGAGGGCACCAGACAGTGAAAATTACAGGAAAATCCACGCAGGTGGATCTCTTGAGAACATGGATCCAGCTACCACCCTGTCTAAAAGACAGTTCTCTGTGGTATCAGTTTTCTGTCATTGAACCTTCATCTCTGAATAACTTCAAATATTATCAAAACTCTACTGTAATACCAAGTAGGGTCAAGCAAATAAGGATCAATTAAAAGCAATTCTAAATAACCCAATAGCATGCCTTCCAGTAATAATAACAATAATAATTTGGCCCACAGTACATCTTACCTCTTGTTTCTGGGAATGTTTCTACTGAACACACAATTAAATTACCAAGAGATGTGCAAGTACATCCTGCCTAAAGATCCTGGTACAACCTGCCAGCTGGTGAATGTCATTATGCAGCCAGGGCACACCCCCTGCACAAACATATGGACTGTACATCACACACTGAACATGGGAACTTCCTGAAGTCAGTGACGTCAGAAAATTGTCACAGCAAAATACAGACATTGGAAATTCAGCTTTTCCACCCAGATTATGGGACTTGCTGTGTCTTACCATAATGTCGTTTGCTTGTCATTCTGTGAGCTGTAAAGAAACACAGATCCTGGTGAAATGTAATACATGACATAACTAATACAAGTACTTCTCCTGCTACAGAAAAATGCTGCAATTCAGTTTTTCCTGATTCACAGATTAAATAATGAAATATATCCAGCATTTTATTGTTTCATCCTGTGTAACCTTTTTCTTGCAGTTTTCTAGGTCTTGCATTGAGGGAGAAGTTTATTCATCAGGAAGCAATGTTGTAGACTGTTCCTAAGTATGACTAATAAGCTTTGTTGTTGTTTGTTTCTAAGTGAATTAGTAGAAGAAAAGGTTTTCCTTAAAGAACCGACAGAAAACACCGAGGGTAAGTTGAACCATATCAATTAAAACATACAGTTTGAAGGTAACACAAGTAATTGCACAATGACTGGTGGGATTATTTTTCCAGAAAGTACTTCTGAGCTTTCAGTGGGAACAGCCAACTGTCAAAAGGACCTCCTGGTGATAAACTTTGATCTGGAACCAGACTGCCCCGATGTGGAGCTGCGAGCCACCTTGCAGTGGATAGCTGCTTCTGAACTTGGAATTCCAACCATCTATTTTAAGAAATCTCAAGAAAACAGAATTGAAAAGGTAGTGTTTACAGAACTGGGGATACTATTAATGTGTACATAACTGTAGCAGTTATGATTTATTGAAGTTATTGAGCTTAAAAGCAGATGCAGAAACCTCTTCATTACAGCAAGATAACAACATTACTGTTCATGAGAGAAAGGTGTGTCAGAACTTAAGGGACGTGAAATATGTAGTAAATTGTCTATGGCACAAGCAAATGTCACCATGAGACCTTCTCCAAAGTCTCTATAGCATGCTTTGATGAATATATTCACTTTTTCATTCCAATGAGACATTAAATACCAATACGCAAGCCAGAATTAAGAGTCCTTTATGTGGCTACATTTGAAAGGCTGCACATGGTTTACATGGAGTTTAAATACAAAGCTTTAAAAACTAAAAACAAAAACCACTTGTGTTTGGACATCACATACAAAGTTCTGCTGCTTGGTCACTATAATGTGAGACATTGTTTGGACTTATGATTTTCAGTCCTTATGCTGATACTACCTTGCCTATAACACTGATTAGGGCAGCTTCAGTTCAATCTGAATTCATCCCTGGCTGTTCATCAGTTGCTCCAGCTGGGGGTGGAGCTTTTGAAAGCAGAAATCTCTTTCCAGAGAGAAGCGGACAGACACAGATCACTGAGAAACCTTCTGAGGTGTTAGTCCAAGCCAGAGCCAAGAGCAACACTGAAGCCCAAAACAGCCACAAGAAGTGCAGATTCTTTCTATTCCTGAATGATCAGCTGGTGCTCCTTTGTAGACACCACCAAATACTAACCACAACATTTCAGGAAAGACCAAAAGAGATCCATTCCCAAGATTAGCAAGAGCAGCTTAAACTTTAAGGCTTAAAAACATGTTAGTATTTAAGTCAATTAATGAAAAAAGTATTACAAATCAGTATTTTGGTCTCTTATGGGAAGATCATTTTCAGTAGCAGAGATATTGTTTGATTTTCTTGAGTACATGCATTTGGGAATCATAAACATAATTTAAAATGCATTCAACAGCAACAGTCCAAATTGCATCTAATTAAAGAAACAGCTGTCAGCTTTACCCATGTGCTTTGGCAAACAGTTAATTCAATTGCAAAAATACACTAGAGAATAATGAAGCACATCCTGCCTACAACAGCATTCTTGGAAATCACGTGCCTATTAAATATCATTAAAATACATATTAGAAGTTTAGGCTGTGGTATGTAAATAGCAAACAGCTACACTAACTAGAGACACAACCTTTTCTTTTGTGCTTTAAAACTGGAAACAGAAGGAGCAGACTAATTATTGTGAAACCCAAAGAAGTGAAAAGCTTTGATTTTCCTTTATGTGCTTCAGAAGAAAGAGGGACCAGATGGATGACCCTGTGAAGCCCATTATTAAGTACAAAGTGGACAAAACTTGGGATTTTTTTTACAGCTGCTTAAGAACATATGCTTTATCCTCTGGTTTCTCTGGAAATTAAAAAAAAAAAGTCAAATACAGATACTGTCTATTTTTAAAACACAACTGTGATGAATGTTGTCATGTGACAAAATTTTACACAGAATTCCCTCTCACCAGTACTATTTGAATTTTTAAAATACTATGGGGTGTATATATGGAAATACAGAAAATTAAACATAAATTAGCTAATGCTAATGCAGAAATATTTTCTTAAGATGGATAGTCACAGTCCAAAATATTTTGACAAGGAGTTGTTGATAACAAAGAAAATAGTGATCCTTTATCAAACTCACTTTCTCTGTTCTTACTTTCATTACAATAAATAAGAAATAAATAACTGACAGAAGCAGTTAATTTAGAAAACATCATGAGAGCCCACCAGACTTCGGGGAGCGATGGAACTTGAGAAATGAAGTTTTTATAAATAGAAAGAACATTGTTATTGCTGTGCACTGAACGGTGTCCGCTCCCTTGCCCAGCTGGCAATTCACAAAGGGTGGGCTAACAAGAGTTTGTGTGTGTGCATTTCACAAAACCTTAGAAAACATTCTCCAAACCCTAAGTGTGTTTCGTTGTGGTTTTTATTTAGTTTCTAGATGTGGTGCAGTTGGTGCAGCGGAAGTCCTGGAAGGTGGGGGATATCTTCCAAGCCGTGGTGCAGTACTGCAAGCTCAGCGAGGAGGGCAGAGAGATGACACCCAGCCTGTTTGACTGGCTACTTGAACTGGGTTAAGAAAGCTCGCTGGATCAGCTTCTCTGTTTCATTCCAGTTTAAATAAGCAGTGGTTTGTGTAATGCTCTGATTTCTGAACATCACTGAATATGCGCAAAGATGTACAAACTCCACAAGAACAGCACAAGTCCGTGCCACAACTGACCCAGGAGCAAAGTGAACCCGAATTTATTGTCTTTCTGTCTCATGAGGGACTATAGGATGTCTCATGTTGTGCTATAGGATGCACTGTACTATGAGGGGATGCATTTTTAGCCTTCTGAGTTAATGAACTACACAGTAAAAGCTTAATTATCCAATATATTCAATTTTCATCAATTTGATTAAGTCAGTCAGGTAAAATGGGATAGTACCCTAACATTCAGTTTTTAAACAACACTGATATTTGTACAGTTAGAAGCAGAGTGTGTTTCAGAATGCCTGGAGACACCCTTGTCCCTAGATAAGTAATACTTATGGGTTTTTTAAAACCTCATAATCTGCTAAGGGGAACAAACTTTCGAACACTTAACACCTTTGCAGTTAGCCAACACAATAAAAAGCGGCTGAAAACACAATATAATTTCTTCCCATGTGTTTATTTCTCTTCCCTAGCTGTTCCTGATTCCTGCAATCTTCCCAAAGAAATAAAATCCAGTTTCTCAGTTACTATCCTTAAAAAACAGATTCCTTTTCCCTTGGAAGCAGTGCAGTTCAGTACAGCTACACCTGGCAGATTCCTGCACAAAGCTCTGGGAGCCAGGGCAGCAGCTCCCAACCCTGTCCTGCCCCAGCCCTGCGACCTTGGGCGAGTCATTTCACCTCTGTGCCTCAGTGTCCCTGCCTGGCTAAAGGGAATCATGATGGTACAACTGTTACCTAAGCTGCTTCTGTTGAAAGCACTATGTAACATTCTACATATCAGTTCAAAGCAGTGAAAAAAGTACTATTTTAATTTTAGTGTAATCGAATAAATTGCTAATGAGGTGAAGAAATGTGTATCTGAAAAGAGCACCATCTCATCCTGAAAATCTCAGTGTTAATTTTTGTAACTTACAAGAAAGCAAAATGTTTGTTAAAATTTCAGCAGACATATGTGTTCATTTTGAAGATAACTGTTTGGACTATATGTGAGAGTTCACATTCCTATAACATTCCTATAGCATTTCTATAATTGTTTGATAAGATATACTCTGCTATTGTCCTGTTGATATGATCTGTTGGTATCATGCACTTAGTAATACATTCTCTCAACTCTGCCAAAGAGACTCTGTGTGAATTTAAAGGTAAAATAAGTTACGACATCACAACTCTTCTGCAATTTGTTTTTTTTGAAAATACTTTTCATCTCTCCTACCCAAATAGTGGAATAGAATACCTGCCTGCTTTTCCCCAAAAAATATTTAAGAGAAGTTTTATTTTCCATATAACAGTATATGCTTCTGTAATATTTCTTGAAAAAAAAACCCTATCCTTTTGCACTAAATATTTTTGAAAATTTTGAAGTAGTTTTAAATAATTTATGAAAAAGAGCCATATTCTGTTTTATCTTTAAAACCATTATGAAACTTGCATGATTGCATCACTCATTTGTTACAAAATACAAACTGTTAGTAATCAAAATCTACTGTGGAGCATTAAATAACACGAGTAAGTCTCCGTCTACTCTGCAGTATAAACAGAACAGGAGAGATCACTTTACAGTCAAAATAAAGGTAAATTTATTGCAAACACTGAACATAACTGCAGTCACTGGGCCAGCCCCTAAGAGCTGCTGAACATCTGTAACTCCCACTAACATGAGTGGCAACTCTGAATGCTCAGCATTTCTGAGGCTGAGAGCTAATGAAAAGCACCAAGAATTATAGATTTAAAGTGCTTTGTATGAGTTAATAAATGGGAAAGTGTATTTATTTTTAAACCAAATACAGTTATTTGTCAGTATACAATTTTTTGTTGTGATAGAATAAATGTTTACAAAGCACAAATATCATGACAGAGTTGTAACAGTGTGATGCAGTTTCTCTGTACAGTAGTTCTTAATGTTGCAATTTATTCAGAAATAAATTTATGTTATAACGTGTGTCGTCTTTGTCTTCCTAGAAAGTTTGTGAATGAGCTATGGATTTTTTGACCTATTAAATATTTGCCTGGCATCCCTGGAGCTTCTCAAACTCTGCTTCTCAATGACAGATCTGATCTGTGGCTCTGACCAAAACAATCCAGAGTGAGGTCCAGGTCTTACCTCAGTGCCAAAGCTACTCGGGTTCCACAATTCATTCATAACATTCTTAGTAACACAATAAAATAAAGAGAAATGATACCCTGATTGCCCAGAATAACTCCCAATGTACAAATCTCTGTTACTGCTCACTCTGGCTGCTTTCAGTACCTGCAAAAGTGAGCAGGAGGGTGGGGAGACAGAAGCTCAGGAGTTTCCTCTCCTTGTGTAAGTTCACAGAGGCATTTACTGAAATATTGCTTAGATACCACAGGTATGTCTACTGCTACACAGAGAAGGAAACCACCACTTCACTATCAGAAAGGACTTGTCCATCCTTAATTTTTTTCAGCCTTTTAAAAAGGTGGGTATTGAATACACCTAAACGAGAACAACATACTACATACAATCTTGGGTAAAAATCTCCCTCTACATGAGCATGATGCAGGTTTCTAACATGGGGGGGGTGGTTGCTCACTGTCTTTCCAGATTAAAACTAGCATACAACAAATTAAAATCATGGGAGCCAGATTCAAAGCAAACAAAAAGAGATGAGAAGTTATCAAATGAGAGAATGCAAGACTAGTTCCTAATCACAGTCCAAGGAATATTTTCTGTTTTGTGATAGTTCACAGCCAGTCAAATTTCAGTTTTTAACTATGTAGCAGTAATTGTATACATCTCATTATAGTAATTTTCCCCCATTTTTGTCAGCTGGAAATTCCCCAGATCACAGGTGCCCATCAATCTAGGGACATTGGGCAATTCCAAACCAACACAGAACAGCATTGCCCTTCCTGCCCCTTTCAATTCCAACTTACTGAGATACATTTTTGACACCCGAAGGTTTTGCACAAAAACCCAGGAAGCACCAGAGCCAGTACAGAACCATTTGTATCAGCCACCTTGCCCACTGGTGAAAGTTTAATTTTAAATGATCTGCAACTCTCTGCTTACTTCTCCCACAACATAGCACTACTTGAAATAACCAGGAAATCTGCCAAGTGATGACAGACACTTTTGTTTCTTCATTTACACACAAGGATGCTGGCAAGCACCCAGAAGTAGTCAAAACATATCAGCATTAGTAACTTCCTGCTAAATCTAACAACTTTTAGAAGTCCACAATCACCCAGAGATATGGAATATAAACAAAATATCTCCAAGTTCATTCTCTGCTGTTGTGGTTTGACAGTGGCTAAACGCCAGGCACTCATGAAAAAACCCATTCACTCATTCTCCTCTGCTATAGTTGAGCAGAGGAGGGAGAAAGAAAAACTGAAGAACTCACGAGTTGAGATAAGGATTTGGAAAAAACACTAAAGGTAAAACAGTTGTTGCCCGTACGTTCTTTTAATCTCAAGTTCTATCAATTAAAAAGTACTTACAGGGTCTCATAGCACTGAGAAGTTGATCTCGACTGGATTCTGTGTCAGGAAATTGCTTGCCCTGTTTTCACCACTAACCACATCCACGGCACGGGCACCATTCAGTGCCTCTCCTCATACGGGGCGCCGAAAACGAGAAGCCGCTGCCGCCCCTCCGCCCTTCTGCCCGCAGCACGGCTGGCAAAAAGCGGCTGAGGGGGCTGTGCCGAGATGGCCGATGCTCTCACAGCACCAGCACATGGGCTCTCGCAGCCCCTGTGCCTCCTTGCCCCTCTGAAGAAGAGAGGGTGTGCAGCATTTTTCCTTCTTAAATATGTCATGACAGAGGTGTTACCAACTTCTCTAATCGGGCCAGCAACATGTCCATCGCCAGAGCCTTCAGGGATTGCCTCTGCCGAACAAGGTGGAAGCTTCCAGCAGCTTCTCTCAGAAGCCACCTCTATGGATTCCCCCGCTCCCACTGAAAGCCAGGCTGTGCTAAACTAACACAGCTGGACACTTGCTTTTTCCCCTCTTTGCCTCTTCATCCTTCTTCCAAGTCTGCTGGAAGAGACCAGTCAGTTCTGCTCTTTCACTGAGCCTGCAAAGAACAACTGCACTTCCAGGTGAGTTCTGCACAGGTGAAACCCATTGGCAGTTGCTGGGAGAGGTAAGCCTGGCTAAAAGCTCGTTGTATGCTGGTAAATAACTTGCAGGAGTTTCTCATCCACTTCTCGGTTTATGTCAGGATCCTTGGCTTCCAATCTTTGGTAAGCAGAGTTTCTTCATGCTGGACTTAATCTTTGGGCTAGGATTCCAAGTTGAAGTCACCACTGACACTAATTTTTTTTTTCCCCCTCAGTTCAAAATAGGAGAATGAGGACTGAACAGAAAGGAATGGACTGAATGGAAAGATGGGGGCAAGTATGAGAGGGAGGAGTTTAACTGCAAAATGCATCCAACAGTTTAATAGCAAGGCAACTCATAAATGGTTGCTGGTTTTCTCCAGAAATACAAAAGGGGCATTGTATTACAAATAGCAAAACTGGCATTTTAATTCAATATTTTATTACACACAAAAAAAATTAATACAAAAGTACTCAAACCAAGTGTATACCAACATTTCTTTCACAACTGAGATTACTATAATGTTCTATTTTTTTTATTAAAAAGGTTACAAGTTAAAAATTACACATAAAGAAATGGAGTTATCCTATGCATTCATTCTCTGTAATCATGATTTCAGTTGACTGAAATAACAGACTAGATTCTTCTCAGTGCTACTCAGTGAAGAGGCAAAATGCACTAATTGAAATATAAGAAACTATTCAATTTAAATGTAAGAGGGGAAAAAAACCCCTTACTTTTCTTCTTTACTATGCAAGTGATCAAATACTACGCAGGTTGTGTAGAGAAACTGGGGAGTCTCCATCCTTGGAGATATTCAAAGCCACATCAGTCCTGGGCAGCCTGCTTGGATGACGGTGCTGAGCAGGGCAGGCTATTGTACTGGATGATCTCCAGTGATCCCTTCCAGCTTCTGCAGTTCTTTGATGTCAAACTTATCAAATCTAAATAACTGTTCTACTTCAACAGAAGGTGAACAAAGAGAGTCAAAGAAAACAGATCTGAAAGGCTAAGTTTATTGACTCTAAAACTCACAAGGTCACAGGCATACATCAAACTGGATCCTTCCTTTTCTGCAGTCAGTGCCAGATTCTACAGGAGTTATCCTTGCTCCCTAGCAATAAACACACATTGTGAAGGAATCATTTAGCTGTATCTCACATTCTATCCATTTTTGTTTATACCTACATCAACATTGTATGCAGGAGACAGATAAATATTTTTTTATCCACAACTAGCAACAGACAGCAGAATTTAGGGCAATATTTTTAGCTGATATCATCCTGCATCCCATGACTGAAATGAAGGAAACCTGATCAGAGTTCAGTACCAAATACACAAAAGGTGTGGTCCCATTTACAAACCTTTGCCTTTTGCTCATCCACACCTCCCTCATGGCAATGCGTTGTGAGAAAATGGCTCAGTCACTGCTCTGGTGCTGGTATGTGCCCACTGGAGAGATGGGAGGGCATACCCATGCCTTTGCACAAATTTGTTCATGGCCATATTCTCTTAAATCTCAGTTCTAAAGTGAATTTCTAGATTTTCGTGACAATATTGTAAGTCACTGCTGGTACCTGCATTTGGCAAATGGCCCCAGGAAAGTTTTCAGACTATTTTTGTTTTGCCATACCAAGACTTCAGATGTCTCTCTCAAAAAAAAAAAAAAAAAAAAAAAAAAAAAAAAAAAAGGAAAGAAAACCAGAATATATTAGTTACCTGTAATGATTGTATCACCTTTGTAGTTAAAAGCACAGGAGAAGATCTCATCAGCATGACCCTCTAATATCTGAAGGCAGTGTCCAGTAGCAGCATCCCAGAGCCGAGCTGTTTTATCAGAACTGGCTGTTAGTATGCAATTGCCTTTAGGGTTGAAACACACCTTTAAAAAATGCAGAAATGAGTTATGTTACCTAGCAAGTCAGTATGCCTGGCGAAAGCAGTGTATCAAGTGATTGAAAGATGAAAATGGAAAGCAGCAACTCTTGCATTCATTTTTTTAGCTAAAATCAAGAACAGTATTCCACTAGAGTCATGCTGGCAAACTCCTGTGGGTGAAAACTGTGTATTTACAAAGGTCGTATATACCAGGACTTTACTACAGGATGATAACTTCCAAATATCAAGCACCAAAATCACAATTGGTAGCAAATGCAGCAGCTATATTTAAATGTTACCATTATTCCAATGTAAAATTTATACATATTTTACAGAGTTCTACATTAAATAACATACCTTTGAAATTTCATCTTCATGCCCTTCTAGCTTTGCTATGCACTGTCTTGTTTCTGCATTATAGACTCTTGCTGACCCTGTTGCAGTAGGAGCCATATGTGATTGTTATGCTTAAGCATACATTTCAGTAACAACATTTCAATAAGGGCAGAAGGAACTCATACTCAGGTTTAATTTTGGAAGAAATAGAAGGCAAACTTCACAGAGTTTCCTCCAAGAGTAAAGTATGTTAAAAAGAATCTGTAATCTGGTTGGAAAAGATTGACTTCTTTTCCTGACTAGGAATGGATTCTCCTGGAAAATTCCTCAAATATGAATACAAAGGTCCACATAGAACACAGACTACTGAAGCCTGTTATTTCGGAATGCATGTCCAATATATTTAGAAAGCTTTCATTATATTTCAGCTATTCATTTTATTTAATAATCTATTCATTATATTTAATAAGATATTGATTAAATATCAGGAACTTTTTACGTTGTCTTTTGTCATAATGTAGCAAGTACAGGAAAATAGATCCAAACGGTCCTCCCCATCCAGTCTGGTATCCTGTTTCTGGAACTGTGTATCAAAAACTAATACAGTATTGTCATTATGCTGTATAATATAAATAACTGAGCAGGTGAATACAGAAAACTATTTATTGTGATTCCTAGACAAATAATAAACATTCAAAACCTCTGCACACCAGTAACAACCTCTTTATTGTGTATTCTCTTGCTGTGCATTAGAAGAGCCTGCTAGCAAACCCACCAGTAAAATTCCAACTACGTTTTTCATTTAAGCCCAAATCTGACCCACCAAATCAAACCCGTCAAAAGCTATTTATGTACCTATTTAAAATGTATTTGCAGCCACAAGTGAAATCTTTCCTTCCAAGTTTGAAGTTAAAGGGGAAAGACATGCTAAGTTGATTAAGTATGAAAATAAGAACCTTGTCACTGGAGAAAACTTCTGAAGTTTAATGCCCAGTTTCTGTAATGCAACATTGCTTGATCTATAGTTTTGACTCAAGTCCGCCTCTTCAACAAGCTACACTCAAAGCAAAAGCAAAGGGAGAGGACAGAGGTGTTTGATGCTGCAGCTGCAGTTCCCCCAGCAGCAGCAGGCCCTCACTCACCATCAGCAGAGGCAGTGGCAATGCGCTGCCCAGCGTAGTCGAAGCACACGTCCAGCACCTCCTTGCTGTGCCCTGCCAGCGTGGCTATGTGAGTCCCTGTCACAGCATTCCACAGCTGCACACACAAACAGGGCCATTGGACTGCTGCTGTGGACTAACTCACTTTATAGATATCCAGTCGATTAATGAAGCACCTCATAGAGGCCTGATATCTGTCTGACATCTGACACGCAATAACATGAAAGCTGAATACAAATCAATGAGTCACTCTTTAGTTATCTTAATGAAGTCCTATACATTTTTTAGTTCAGCGTATTGATTAAAAAAGACTTAACTAGACTTCACTGAAATGAGTAAGATTACAGGTTTTACATTTAGTTGTAAATTCTCTAATTCATTATATGTACTACTTTAAAATAATACTCCTCAATTTAGAAAAGATACATTTTATATGTCAAGTAGCTGTATGCACTACCTACTCAACCAGCTTACCATGCATGTTTTGTCCATTGATCCAGTGACAATGAGAGAACAGTCCCAGTTGAACTGGGCACTGCTAATCTCTCCTCGGTGGCCTATTAAAGTATGTAACAACCTACAAAAAATTTAAAATCATTATTTAAAATAATTTATAGTGTGTATTTTGATATCCACATATAAGTTTATTAAATGATATAATTAAGGTGTCAAGTCTTCATCATTAAAGCAATTAAATGGAGTGGTGTGGTGCAGCTCATTTTAGATTCTAGTGCTACATCACTTCCATTTTATTCCTTACTGCCTCTTTTTGCCAACGATAGAAAATGTAAAATTCCTCCCTTCCCTTTCAAAAATATTTTAGTGAATGTATTTCCAGTGAAATGTGGTGATTTCCAGTACCAAAGACAGATTTCTTGTATTCATCTACATGCTAAGCATACACAGCAAGTTTTTCCACATTACTCTCCCATTATCCTACTTCAATGAACTGTAAACAGTACATCTTTAAAACTCCATATAGTCTAAACCTTTTATAAAACCCACTGAAGATCAAATGGAAGTTAATCAGGTACTTAATGCGAGCATGTTCCCAAATAACAGGCAAATGACAGCCCAACTGAAATATGATTCCTAATCCTCATTAATCCTGAACTTGCTGCACAAGACTGGCAATACAAGTCCCATTAAATTCTTCAGCTTTATCTGAGTAGAGAGGTTACAATTAGCCAATATTGCTTCCTAAGAATTAATGGCCTATAAGGCGACAAAGCCTAAAAAAGATTAATTGAGATATACATGCATTAAAGGATTAGCAAATTGGGTTATTATCACAATGCTAGTATCACTGCATCATTAATAGAAGCACACTGTAAATAACAGATAAACTAATGACTAGAAAAACAACTAAATGAATTTAAGTGACTGAAATGTTTTTATTCATTGCACAAGATATATAAGGGTAGCTAAATTAATATACGTGCTAAATGAACAGCAAAGAAAATTTCCTGAGCATTTGAATTTTCTATTAGTTTATAATAACAGAAAGTCGATTACATTCATAGCATTTTACAGAATTACTCCACTTACTTTCTAACACTGTGAGGTCTACCCTGTTGTAATTGTGTGGATCTTTTTAGAGTAAAACCAAAACCCAACAAGCAGATAACAGAGGAAAACTTAATTTTAGAAACATATTATTTGGCCATCAAGACTGCTGTTACTGTAATACCTAATGCCCAAAATACCTAGAAAAAAAGTTTTCTTTTAAAAGCTGAAAGATTAAACTTCCAATTTTCAAAAAGGCAGTGTGGGCTTCAAGCTTTGAAATAAAAATCTGATCAATAAACAGAATAAATGGAAATGTGGAGAACATCTCACAGAAATCATTATCAGACACACAGAAAGAACATAGGAGACTTACAAAGTGCCATAAAAATTTCCATTTAAATTATTTATTAAAAACTACCAGCTTTAGTCATGACAGTATTTCCTTAGCTTTCAGTTTCCAAGTGAAATTTGATATATTGATGCTCTAGTATTTCACCATAATTGCAAATGAGAAACTGCTTCTCTCTCAGGACCCCATGTCCAGCACCCCTGACCCAAGGTACAGGAGCAGGCTGCAGATGTGCCAAATGAAGCTCTGCAGACACCTTCAACTGAACTACAACTGACTGTATCTGCCATGGAAATGCAGATCTGTATTACAAAGCATGTTTCCACCTTCACCCTTTTTTAATCTTTTTAATTGTAGTACTTTATGAAGAAAACCTTGCACCTTGTTCAGATTTCTTGTCCCTACATCAGCTTCCCTCAGGGCAGTTCAGGGTACCTATCCAGAATAAAACTCAGGAACACATAAGCTCACCACAGTCACCCAGCAAAATCAGAAGAAACTCAAGTTTGGAAAGCTGTGCATCTCATGTAATTCACGTGGTGAAAAATAAGCACACAAAACCTCAACTACAAGACTTTTGCAGATCTACCTGAACATGTCTATAGCAAATTATGATTTGCTCATGTTCTTTCTGACTGCAACTTTCCATTATTCCTAAATGTATTCCTGCCCAAGTGCCATCTGAAAGGCTGACTGCTGGCCTTGGGGCAATTCTATTGCCCACTAGCTAATCACCAGAGCTGCCAGTGTTTAAATGAGAATCTTCATATTCCACTTCCTGGTGTTGGCCCTGATGTGAAATCCACATGGATTTCATAGGGAAAAAAAATGCAACATGAAAATCCCCAGACCTTGATTTCACTGTAGGCTCAGAAAATAAGCTGGAAAAAGTTGTTTTCAAACAAAAATACTTGCAAGAACATCAGGCTGAAGGCAGTAGAATTCAAAGGTTGATTTGCTGAATGAGTGTTGGTGTTGAGTAAGCTCAAAGATAACAGGATCAAGCCTTAAAAGATGTATTATGTGTACACTACTTATAAATCACACAGTTAAGTCTCATTTTTATATATATATTCTCTATTACCCCAAGATGTCACTATATGCACACTTTCCTTTAATATATAAATTTCAGAGATATTCCCCTTGCTGTCACAAAAAAAAAAAGGCACAACCCCTGTAAACAAAATAGAATGGTTATCTTCATAAATTACTGTGTTGGTAATCAGGGTGATCATTTTATTATTTTACTTACACTGGGTTTCCCAGTGAAAAAACAAGTGGATTTTTCAGTATTATACAAGTTCATATTTACCTATTGCATTATTATTTGTTGGCATCTTAATCAAGAGATTTTATTCTCTACAGTCAAAGGATAACACATTTTAAATGTATACTGACAAAGGATTGTGAGAAGGAAAAATACACCCTCTACAGTTTTTAAAGATAACATAACCAGAATAATCTTCTGTAACATAGAATATACTTTCTTTCTATGTAAACAATCTAGAAATCCTAGACACCTTGAAAGTCATGAGTTTCCATGCTGATAAAATATATTCCTCTTTGGAGAATTCACCAGGAACAAGCACAGGATCTGTCCATTTTTTCTGCCTCTTTAGTGCTCATAAGATAGAAATTTAAAACAAAGAACACATATAAAAGCATTTTATGAGCAGAATTCTTTTCAGAAGAGCAAAGAGAACAGGAGTAACAAATTACAAGAGGAAGGAACATATACTCTAAATGAAATACAAGCTCTGTAATGTGTAGCTCAACATTTTCTATTTAATTTGTCCTGAAATTATGCAAAGTAAAATTATATTTATTAGTGCTTTAGTACCTGCCAGTGCCAACATCCCATACTGCTACTGTATGGTCAAAGGAGCCAGTGATGATCCTGTCTCCAGTGGTATTGAAAGACAGAGCAATAACTTCTGCTGAGTGCCCCTGAGAGAATTTTTAAAAAGGAGTATGAGAATACAAATTACGACTTTTCCATTAATATAGTTTAACATGTAGTCTTTTTTCAGCAGCATAATCCTTCCAGAACTCATAACTATTTTATTTACTATCTTGTCCAGTATATCACAATTTTGACAGAAAGATCCACCCAACTGTGGAATAGTCAATATCCCAACAACTGCAAAACTCAGGCACAACACTTAAGCAGGAAGCTTATTCACTACATATTACTTAGGATTTATGTGAGAGAAATGCACTGAAGCAGCAGAGGCCAATCTGAGCCTGGGGAATGCCAGCAAGCCATGCAGAGCAAAGAGAGATGACAATCTAGAGGTAATCTGGATGGCTGCCCTCTGCTCATGTTTTTAGGAAGATCCATACACAGGAGGTCACAACTCACAGTAGAGCAGCAGGTTTTAACTCGTGATGGAAGGCATTTTAATATATAGCAGTAATTTCACTGCAATGAGAAAACCTATTTGATAAATAGGACTAAAAAAATACCACAGCTTTCTTATTCCCTTCAAGTTTTCTTACTCTGTTTTGTAACTACAGTCACTATGGGATCACCTGGTAAAAGAAACTGCAAGGTTTGAAACAGTTACACTGGTATTTATCTTAGCTGGAAAACTAAGACAGCAAGGAACACAGGAAAACATAAGGAATGCAAACATACATTTAAAGTGGCTACTTCTTCTCCTTTCTCTAGATCCCACAATTTGGCAGTGGTATCCATGCTTCCAGTTGCCAATAATGTGCTCTGAGGATTGAATGATAAACACACCTGTAGCAAGAAACATTGGGCAGAAAAAGTTTAAAGGAGTCCATTTATATATATTTTCTAAAAAAATAAAATAAGGGTCAGCACTGATATTTTTAAATAAGAAAAAGGTCTGATAATATTTTATGGCATACAGAAAACTTGCAGAATTCTCCCAATAGCTCACTAGAACAGCAACAAATCCTTACCACATAACTCTGGATAAGTACTCAAAGCAAGTGGATTCCTTGCAGGCACATCCTTTGTTTTCTTTATTTCAAAATTCTTTTTGAAATCCTCCAATTACTGTTCAGTCTGACAGTCCTCCCTAGCACTATCATTTGGCAGGTTTTCTCTCTTGATGAGACTGGGGCAAAGATCATCCAATGACTTCTGTGTACCCACAAACACACTCTGTGCACTCTTACCCTATCAGGTGTCATTATCAATGTCATTTGCCAAGGGCATCGCCACAACATCATATTTAACAAAAAGCAAGAACAAAAGCTCAACACCACATTAAAAAATCATGTAGTCATCCTCCCATTCTCTGTAATTACTCAGTTTGATTGCTCTGCAAATAAAGAATAGCAGGTGCCATGAAAAAAGGAAAACAGTAGCTCAGTTTTTCATTCTGAATAACTATGGGTATGCCCTTGCCAGCAGTGTATCAGATGCAATAATGGCCTTTCAGAAACAGGTCTGATTCAGAGAAACACATCATTTCCTGCTGGCAATTATCTTCTAATTACTTGCTAACAGAACTCATAACACTGTGGGTCTAATCTAACCCCTAAGAAGTTGGAAAAAATGGAGAGGCCTTTAAACATTTACTTGACTGATTTGTGGAAGCAAAATAACTGCAGCCTTTCTCAATAAGCAAACACATTCTCCATTGTAAGGGATAACTCTTTCAGAGTATCCAGAGAATCAAAAATACACTGAAACAAACCCCAAATTCCAGTATGGTAAACCACCGTTTTCTTGCTCTAGTTAAGACCTCTCAATCTGCAATTAAATTCCAACTATTTTTTTCAGAAACGATTTCTGGCAATATTTCATTGAACAGTGATTGTGCAGTTCTTTTAAAGAATCTCGAAAAAACCACTCATCATTGAAATTCAGAGTTTTAGTGTCTTTGCCCTGATCTTTTAAACTGAAATCTGTGCATCAAGGTACGTGCTGTCGCTGATAGGGATCCTAGTGCATAGGAGAGGAAACTAAGCATTTTTAAGCTTAAACTGTTTGAATTTCAAAGATCTTTGACATTTCAGCATCCCACATATTCCCAGTCAACACACTTTACATTTCAGAAATTTGTTCTTCTACAGCTCCCATCGGTTCTGTACATGAGATACAGATCTCTGTGTGAAAGGCAGCAACATGAAGCAATGATGTTCTTGTGTATTTAGTTCTGCAAATATGAGAGGCAATGCAAGATAGCTAGAAAACAAGTGATACTTAATCAAGCCAAAGGTATGTGCAATAAACTGAAAAGTCCAAGTGCTATGGTATTTTTCAATGTTTTAACATTTAGCAAACAAGGGAAATCAGAACAAAGTAAAAATAAAAATATCATTTCAAACCATGTATGAGGGTTTATTCTATCTCAAGAACTGTCAGACTATCTTCCCTTGCAGTGCAGAAATGTTAACAAGATCTGGATGTACGAACAGATGTACCACAACAACTGTGCCTTCCAGTGGGAGCTCACAGGGAGTTGGAACTCATAGTCATCAACGATGGTGTGAGGAAACAGAATAAGAAGCATCCATCACTACTCACTATTTCTGCACTATGTCCTCTGAAGGTGTGATAACATTTTCCTGTTTCTGTACTCCACAGTTTGCAGGTTTTATCAAAAGATCCAGTGGCAATCTTATCACTAAATAGAAAAAAAAAAGTGTCATTTTTATGTAGAAAAACCCTCTGACTCCAGGAACAGCAGGATCCAGAGAAACAATCCCCATCCTTGGAAGCTCCCCTGCCCTTTGGTGCTCGCTGCCACACTACAGATCCTGCAGCAGGATTTCACAAACAGAAGTTCCAGCAAGGCAAAAAATCAGCACAGTGAGTTTCTAAGAGAGCTGCTGTGCCTATCTATTAGTACAGGAGTGTTCATAACTGATGACTGACCTGCTTTAGGGATGATGTTGTGCTGCACTTACAGATTCATTAAGAAGTTATTTCACCAGATAACATCTGTTTATCAACAAATATCAATGCAGTTCACCCAAATTTCAGAAGCTGAACTCTACTCTCACTGAAATCAGTGGAAGTTTTGTGACTATCTGCAGTTAGAGCAGGAGTGAAGTGAAGGATCCAGAAAATGTACCAAGGGGCATTGTATCAAAACCTAAAGATTAGCAGAAAAAAAGTTCTTTTTTTATCAAATTTTTAATGTAAAAGTAGTTCAAGGTTCTCATCAGCTTTTGTCTTCCTGTACGTTGCTTCTCCACTTTCATGCCACAGTCCAGTTATTGATCTTTGCACAGATTTTTGTCATTAGTTTCACCAAGCTATATAAATGAACTTCATTAAATGCTTTCCTAAAGTAAAGAGTAATATCAGAATATAAGACATTGACATAGCAGGGTCTAAGTTTTCCTTTTCATATAGAAGAAAGAGATGAAGTTTCAAATAGTGTAAGAACAAATCTTTTAACATTTATTTCCTGATGTTACTTGTGTATTGTTCAACTGATAAATAGGACATCCAATAGTAATGTGATTCAATAGAAAAATAGGAATTAATATATCTTACTTTACAGAAAAACAAAATATTTTTCTCACACATGACAGCTTCCTCAGGAAGCAAATGACAATGAAACTTCAGTAGCTAACATGTAATTCCCTTCACCTAACAGGTGGCAATTCCTACCTAGGGCAAGCAATTACTGGAGAAAACAAAAGGTGCAAAAATTAATATCTGACGTTCACACAGCAGCACCTTGTGGATTTTACAAAAATTACTCAAAAGCTGTGACAGTTCTGAATCACGTACAAAATAATATTGAATCTGTAATGGCAAATGGAGAAATCCACTTCTTTCTCCTTAAGTGAAGCAACACAGATTGTCATAAGTACTTATATCTCACATCATATACAACTACACAGAGGCAGAAGAGAATGATTAACATTCAGAACACAATCTGGCCATGTAGATATTACTGAAATAAACTGTGTTTCAATATATTCAACTGACTAATTTACATTTTTTTCAAGACTGAATACCTAATTAAATTTGTGGTTAGAATTTCTAAACTTCATTTTAAAAAAGGATAGCAGAAAACATGTTTGAATGGATCTCTTGTACAAATAATGACAGTGTCATCTCATAGTGATTAGCTATAGCTGAACTCTACAAATTCAGAAGTCGAACTCTTTCAATTTGAAATAGTCTATTCTTTGTTAGAGTATTTGCAAAATAACATTATTAGCAATAATGAAGAATCTCAGAGGAAATGTATTTACCCATAGGGATTATTGAAAGCTATTGCATAGACAACATTTCTGTGTCCCTCCAGTGAATGCAGCTCTTCTCCCGACGCTGTATCCCACAGTTTGCAGGTTCTATCATAGCTTCCAGTGATAAAGCTAAAGCAAAGAGAAATTCATTCTGAATGCAGCAAACATCTTACTGGTCCCAATGCACAGCCAAATGATTTATTTCCACAGATTTTAGTTAGCATTGTTTTAGACCCTAAATCTCCTCTTTCTATCAAAAATACAGATTAATGACCATAGAGGTTCTTTTTCTCCTTTCTTTTTAACATTTTATTCATAAAAACACCTTTTTTCTAATCATTAGTGTATTTCAACTAGAAAGCATGCTGCTGCTTTCAAGACATGAAGGAAAAAATAAGACATATGTCCACAGTGAAGTCCATTAACATGAAAACTACACTTTCACTACAGTGAAACTCCCAAATGAGTTTATGTCAAAGACTCATTTAGCTTTTAGTAATATTTAGTTTATTGCCATAAAGGTGCTTCTTTCTGTAATGTGGTAATTTTCAACAGACTATGGCTGTGGAAGAAAAAAATTACATAAATTGAATCTCACCTGCTACTTTTTTACATTTCCCACTGGTTTTCCCACAGAGGCCTGAAATATAATCCCCAATTATGCCTGAAGCTGCTTATAAGCAGCAGAGCTGAATTCTTTTTGAAGCAAGATAAGAGCACTGAAGTTTCCTTACTATTTAATTTACAAGTACAAAACTTCAATTAATGATTATGTACTTGGAATTTGAAAGCAACTTACCGGGAACCAGATTTGTTAAATGCAACATTAGTCAGAGGCAATATGTGTGTTCTAAGCACCTGAAATAGAAGCGGGGACAGTGAGAGAAAAACATTTGATGCTAACAAAATAAACAATATTGCTCAAAATATTCAAGAGATGAATTTTTTCTCCTCCTCCTGTTAGAGGAGAAGAAATCTCACATTAATCATCAGGTTATCACTGAAGATGTTATACCGTATTGATTTCAATTTTATACTTTACTTGAATGAATTGGTTTTTTCCCCATGTTTGCATTTTCTTCACCTTCTCCAAGACCAGCAAAGCAGCCCTAGACCAGAGCTGAATGGACAAAACAAAAGAGGAGACCATGACTGCTGAGATCACTGATGAAAGAATTCCCAACTAATATTAAGCCTTATCCAGTGAACCAAGAAATCAATTTAAATTGAGTATTTGAGATTTTTGGCATATAGGATACTTCCAGCTGGCATGCAACTTTGCTATAGAAAATAGGAAGGACAGATATAAGCCACAGCTCTGTCCTGTGAGGTCATGACAAGGTGTGCAAAACCACAACAAAGATACTCAAAGACAAAATTACAAGACAGAATTTCAACTTTAGCTGAACTTCAAGTTTAGTGTCTGCAGGTATTGTGTAGGCTGTGGAGGGCACTGTTTTCTAAAATTGTTTCTAAGGTGCTTTAATCAGACAATATAGGATCACTCAAGTGAACGAGCCCATAGCCATCATAACACACCCTAAGGTTTATTAAACAGTGATGAAAATAGTTTCAGATACTGCCAGTAGAAGGCATTATGCCATAGTACTTTAAAAAGGATCAAGAAAATATAATCTGGTTGGTGTTTGAATAAACTGGCTGCTGTAAAACGTAGCTTGCACTTGAAAAATTTTCACCTATTACAAGCTGCCCTCTCTGCAAGTCTAAAGCATAAGAAAATCATAAACTGGGAAATCACAGCAACTGCTGACAGTGAAGTAAAGGGATCTAAAATATACCCCAGTGGTTCAATAGGTCTTTTCTGTAGTGTAAGAATGAAGAAAAAACGATTTATGAACAATAAGATTTAATCACTGACATATTACCAGAGCTTCAACTTTTTTTTCTTATCTCAAGTTTCCCAAGCTGCCTGTCTCCAAAAGGAAAATGAGAGAGGCTCATAGATCTTCTACTCAGAAGAGTAGGAACACATCAAAACGGAAATAAAAATTGATAAGTGAAGGACTGAGAGGAAGAGAGAAACAAAAAATGTATTTTATGTTCCAGAAACAGCAATTTCTGTTCTCTAGAGAAAGCAATACAAGTTGTACTTCCTGCTACAGAAGTAGGAATGAGCAATCGAGATGTGAAAATGACAAAAACATTGTGTTTTTTAAAAACAGCCACAATATCCATCTGCATATGAGAATCAATAATTATGGAAATTTATGGAAATCTCACCCATAACATTTTTAGGACTATATGCAGGCAGCTCTGAACAACAAAGGTATTTTGAAATTATTAAAAAAGGGAGGAAAACAGGATGGGTTTTTGTGTCATTTCAGATTATGAGACTAATTCTGTTCTTTCAATGCCCAGTGCTGCAGTTGCTTCATCCACAGAACTCTGAGCCAGCAAGAATTGCCTGTGCAAATGATACAATAATCAAACCCTAAGGCAGTATTAGCAAAAACATAGCTCAGTCCTGCAAAATCTGCTACAGCTGTACCTAAGATAAAAATCTGCAAATCCCTACAGCATCCCATGCCATGGAATAGTTTAAAACCCGAGAAATTGCTATAAAAGCTCATTTCTCTGCAGGGTGCATAACACACCACCACCACTACAATTACTGGAAATAACAAAAAGATGAGTTTATACACTTGTATCAGATTATACTCCAGTGCAACAGGAAAAAAACATTCATATTCAAGCAATGCACACATAGAACATTTTTTTGAGGGAAAAGAAAGAAAAAAATCTCACTCCCATCCATCTTCTGTATTTTTTTATTATCTCAGAAGGACCTGGTACTCATATTTCATTTAGAAGCCTTAAATGAAATGGAAACATCAAACAAGTTCTTTTCACACCCTTCTAACCACTCTTGAGTAAAGGAAATAAGTCAGCAGTGATTGGATTTGCCTGCTTCTATTATTTCCAAATACAGAAGCTTAAACACAGCACTACACTCAACAATGAACAAATATATTATTTACACTCAAGTTTGAACAAGCATTTGAAGATCTGTCAGTCTCTATGATGAACAAACAATTTTAGAAGCTTTTGAAAAGCAAGGCATTATCTCAGCTGAGAGCATAACTCAGCAGAGAAACTTTTTAACTTTAAGATGCCTTATTACATAGCTATGTTTTCAAGGTTAAATACATAGATCTCTGCAGAATTCACCCAGATGAGTACTGTTGGTCAAAAGAACCAAAGTTATACCTAGGAACATGTAAAGAGATTTTAGCTGAACAAACCAACACAAAACTTCTTTTTCTCTTTTAATTTGAAGTTACAATAAACACCACAGCACTGACCAACATTCTTTAACAGCTACACATTGCCATCTGCTGACACAATAAAGATACAACGTTCAACTGTGTCAGATTGCAGCATGCAATTTCTGGAAGAAAGTTTCATTTCCACAATTAAATACAATTAAACCTATTCTCTTCTGACAGACTTAGTCCTGGATTTGGAGCTCTGAAAGGTCTCTGTAATCATTGCTCTTAAAAATTCTGTTTGTTTGAAATAATATTTCAAGTGCTGTCTGTAAGCTAAAGATCAATTTATCAATATTCAGAGACAATAGTAATGACAGAAGGTAATGAAAACCAGGATTAGTAATGAGAACTGCATGTAGCATAAAACCCCATAAAATAATAGCATAAATCCCACCATTTCCACAAAATTAAGAACAAGTACTCACAGGTATGAAAGTATTTTGTCCTTTCCCAACAGGTAATTTCCCTGGGATCTATTTACAAGTTCTGTTTAAATGTAACTATGGGTGTTGCTGGCCCACAAACTCTTATTTAACAAATAAAAGATTGATTCCTCTCCATCCAAAACACACCCTAGTGCATAAGCCTGTGTTAACAACGTCTAGGAACAGTTACACCTATGAGTCTTTTTGGGGGAATTCCTGGCAGAAACAACCATGCCAGACTCAGTTGCTCTAAAAGTGCAGAGGGGATTGAAAAGTGCCAAGAAATCAGTCATAGAGCACAATACACAGCGGTAAAAACATACACTATCACAACTTAAACCACCCAAAATGTCCACAATTATTTTAAAGATGCCTCTGACCTTAAAAAGAGAGAATTTGTGATTCTGTTTTTCCCCTAGCTTCTCTTGCAATCTTTGTACTAGATGTGTGACATGTTCCAAGCAAGAAGCTGTGATGAGAGGTTCTCCTTTTTGAATTTCTTCCACTAAGGCTGTGACATCTGTGCTAATTATGGGAAAAGAATAAAAACAAACTCAAAAAATACCCCAAACACAAACCCACATTCCATCCTCTGGCAATAATTATGAATTTAAACCCAAGAATATTATTTATTTGCATAAAAACTGAAGTAAACAATTAAATATTATGCATTCATCTCATTCTGTAAAGGCCTAAAGGAACATGGATAAATCTTTCTTGGTTTTTATACTTCCTTCCCTCTCTTACTGAAGTTGTACAGTAAAATTCAACTTCTAAAAACTGTAGCTTGGCAAAAAAATCTATCTTTTCTAATGATTTCCATAGAGGATCAGGCATGGGAGATGTGTGTCCCAAACAGACAGTATAAATATCTGAATTAAACTGGAATTTCATAAATTCCAAACAAATTGCCCATGAAGTAGTAACAAGATAAATGATACATGCAAAGTCTTAATTTATCTCTGTCTGTGGCTTCATCTTTCCATGTCATCAGATAGCTACTGATTTCTGGCTTTCTGTGAGAACTAAGGCTTGACAACACCCAGCAGTCAAATCACCAATACACTCTTAAAACCAATTGAGCAAGAAAGCCAAGCATTTCTGTTAGTATGGGAATTACTCAAGTCTAAAGGGGATTTTCGGTATCAGTCTTCTAAATGGGAGCCATTACATCCCATAAATTAGTATCTTCTCAGTGTTAATACTCCTATTCAGTAACACCAGACAACTTATTTCTTTCACAAAGAGACTTGAGAGGTTTTATCCACAGCACTATACTAGACAGTTCCAGGTAGACAAAGCTTAATAATTTTTAAATTGGGATTTTTCATCCCACATGTGCAGCTTGCACTGTCTACTGACTTTGGCTTACATGCAAGGCCTCTTCCATATCAATGCTGGTATTAAGACAATCATATTACTTCATGTCTTTCTGCCTAATAAACTCCACAGATTTGGGCAACTTTATCTAATGGTGGCACTTTGTTATTTTTCTGAAGCTCTTCCTACCCGAGCTGGCTGAGTAGAGCAAGTAGGCTCTACATAACAGCTGACCTCAATTACATCTAAAACAGTCAAAGAGAGTTGTACATTAACATGCTACAAAAAGGTAGAGAGTGCTGTTATCTGAAGTAATATCATACTTACTCAGGTCTAAGATCAAGAAGATCTATTGATCTGGTCTTAGACTCACCACCTTCTACATATTCCAAAATAATTCCTTTAAAAACAAGTGATAAAAAGATCATAGTTAGACTTCTGGAGTTTTATAACATGCACTTTAGACAGCAACATTTTCACTTTTACAGCTCCACTGACTTCAGGAGACCCAATTCCAGTTCTTGGAGCTGGAAGGAGGTTGGCTGTTCTCACTGAGAGTAAGCATGGTAATGAACAACTCCGATGCGGTTATATGAAAAAAGATATTAAACAGTATTATATCTGAGCTATTTTCTATTCTGAAAATGAACAAGCTCTTTTTTCCAACAACTTTTTGCATCATTTCATCAGCACTAATTTCAAAGAAGCTGTTTTGAAAATACTTGCTGTAGTTTGGTGTTCCAAGAAGCCTGGGAAACACCTTTTACAAAACTCCTTATATTTATTCTAGTGTTTGCAAAGGCTTGAGTGCAGTAATGTATCCAAAATCATAACACACTTTACAATTCCAGGTTTGCTCTGGCACCTCTGCAAATTCCACTGAGCTAGAGTACTAAAATGTTTAACCACATGGCTTCATGCCTTGAAACAGCTGATAAAGGGCTCAGCTGCTCCATGATTTTCTGTAGGAAAGGATAATTTAGATGAACTTCTGTGTCATTCTACATTTTACGAAGTTCATAGGAAAAGTATTTAATTTGGAAGGAAGATCCATTTTTCCAATACACTTCCTGAGCTGGCCACATCCAGCTTGTTTCACTTCTGAAATTTCATTGTGTCTCCTGAGCACAGGATAAACCATGACAGTCTGGCAGCATTGCTTTTCAAAGCATGGCTCCACTCAGAAAATTCATAAATCAAGGACAAAAAATAAAAAATTAGTATCGGCTAGGTTGGAAAAGGCTCTGAGATCATTAAGTCCAACCCACGAGTGAACATCACCTTATCAACCAAACTCTAGCACTGAGTGCCAGTCCTTAAACACCTCCAGGGACGGTGACTCCACTACCTCCCTGGGCAGCCCATTCCAACGTCTGATCACCGTTTCTGTGAAGAATTTCTTCCTAATATCCAATCTAAACCTCCCCTGGCACAGCTAAAGACTACTCGCATCCTCCCACCGGCTGCCTGGGAGAAGAGACCGACCCTCACCTGGCTCCAACCTCTTTCAGGTAGCTGTAGAGAGAGGCAACTTTTTTTGCTAAACAGCCATTTAAAAACACAAATACATTTTTTTTCTGTGTCAGCTACAGCCACTGTTGACTTTTTAAACTCCTTACTGCGATGCGAGTTAAGACT